>CM071567.1:90750763-91200529 GCA_036426205.1 Ascaphus truei
TCTGTGTATATTTCATTAACCTAACTAACTATAGTTTACTGTGTTTATTAAACGTTCTAAAAATACATAGTATAGTCAATATGATGATATAAGCTACCATAATAAAGCTGGTGTTATCATTTGTCTGTGTTATACATGGATCCTACACAAATTGATACAGACACAAACAGTTGTCTTAAAAAGTGTGTTTATGCTAATGTGCACGTGATTGACGTTACAATTGTGAGAATACTTGATAATTATCATCATGATAATGATGAAGTGACATGATTTATATTCCAAAAATATTACCAACATTGTCATATTGGTAAATTAGAAATGCTAAATGACAGTAACATTTGCGACAAAATTGTCTTTTCTGTTAACAGTTTTACACTTGGTACATGTAGGACACATCCACACACGTGTGACTTAACATTACACTGTCTGTCACACAAATTTAAATTAATGTTGACTATTAATTTCCTAGCATTAATAAAACACCTACATTGCATAATATAAGATGTAGTACGCATTGTTGTGATTACAGGCTTCATGCATGGAGTGTTATGATCAGTCAATTTCATCCGTGATGATGATCTCCCGTAGTAACAAAAAATAAGTACAGTTATCCCCTTTTTCCAACACCTCTAATTACATAATGGAATTTTAAGGAAACATACTAAAATGTGATGAAATGGAGTATCAGTACATTTTCAATACAATGCACATGAAACCTCAAGAGTAGCTATGCATTACTGCTACAGAAAGTACATGTGTTTACATTGTGTTTTAACAATATGTTGGGTTTTACTTCAAATAATTATAGGAAGATTGAGGTGAAGCATTATGAGAGTGTCAGACAATACATACCATGGTCAGTCATAACTGGAGTATACTATAATGCAAAGGAACATATTATAAATTGCAAACATGACATGCCATCTTCAGTACCGTAAACAACAACAGCAAAGTGTGTATTTGGTGTTAAATGTGCAACACCATGTATATTTTAATCACATTAAAAAATGTAATCAGCGTGGTGTACACATCTATGGATGTACATGTTACACTGCACCTAACATTGTATGTAAGCATACTAGAAGCATGAATGAGTATGGGCTAATTGTGTATTGTGTTAGCCATAAGGCACAAACAATGCTAACATATTAGTGCTGTTGTTACCCCAGTTGTATTCACATAACACACAACTAAAGTACAATTGAAGAGGGATTATATAACCTGTGCAACAAAAACACTACCGGTGCCACATCCCTTGTGACAAAGCAGAGAAAAGAAAGGTGTGCAACCCATATTCATCTGTGTCCTACCAGAAGGGTATATAAAAAAACATTATGTTAAGATAACATAATGAACTATAAAAGTAGAACTTGGAACATATGTTTTTTACTTACAGAAAAAAAGATTGATGAGATTCTGGCGTGTCTGGCCACCACTGGCTGTTTGTTCATTCCAGCAGCTAATGGGTGGATGACTCGTCTACCAAAGGCTCAGCTAGGTCTGATTGTACATTGTGCTGAGTGCAACATTGTGCAAAATGCAACAGGCAAGGATAATATCAGACATTTTTGAGGCTTGTAAGAAGAGCCCACAGTTCTGTCCAGACACCTAAATCTGGTCTTGAGTGGCCAAATGTCCTCTCTATAACAGATCTTGTAGATATATGGGCTGCATATGTACCTTCCTCTGCTTCAGTTAGGTTGGGTGTAGCACCGGAGTCAAGAGCCACGGCCTAATTCCGTATCCTGAGTCACCTATAATGAATGGAGCACACATAAGCTGACTTAGTGATCAATTGTACAATGCCAACATTCCTAAATACAAATGTGTTTTGTTTTTAGAACATGTAATCTGTACTCACCCAGCAGCCAACCATGTTCAAAATGTCCCTCTTCGAACGAATGGAAGACTGAAGAGTTCCTCAGGATAGAGGAATCGTGACTGGAACAGGGAATATTTGGTACCACATGCATTATCCTCATCGTCGCATCACATACCACCTGTACATTGAGTGAATGGTAGTGCTTACGATTGCGGTACACATGCTCACTCTGAACTAGGCATCAAGCACATGTGTGCAATCGATTGCACCCAGCACACATGGTATCCTGCTATATTATAAAAGCCAGTCCTGACTTCCAGCCACTACTGTCGCTCTGTAGGAAAATGAATTAATTCCTAGCGTGTCTATTGATGCATAGAAAAACTGGGTAAAGGCCCGCGAGAATGTGAGATTGCGAGACCCGCCCACTATGCCACAGTTGTCTGGTATGACACGGAAGCAAGATAATGATGTAATGAGCACAGCATTTAACAAGCCCAGGGACTGCACGACCTCTGGCTGTGAAAAAATAAATCTCCCCTTATCCCTCATAAAGAGATAAGATTGCTGCTGAACTCAAATGATAGCGACTTACAATCTTCTCTACTCATCAGTCTAACAGGGTTCTCTCACACGACAGCGGACGAGGCACAACTTGTCTCCTCGTTTCCCTCTGATTCCTGTCCCTCTACCTGTCCCTCGGCCTCCCCCTCCCCGTCCCTGTCGTATCCGCGTGACTGCCCTGTCCATGTCCCTCGGTCTGCCTCCCTTTCATATATTCTCTTGATCATCAAGCATGTCATGAAAAGAGTTTCCCCGTCCCTAAACAATCGCAACATTTGAAATGTAGCTGTGAATGGCAGGTAATGGGGTCCTTTAAAAGGTATGTGATGATGTCAGGATGACATAGTAAAATGCAAGGTGTTACATTAACATAATAAAGTACTTCTGTGGCACTGTGTGCAGTTGTTCTAAGAGTATTTGTTGTGTGTATTCTGCAGGGAATGATGATATTGCCAATGATGTGACGTGAGCTTTGTACAAAGATTGCTTGAAATAAATAGTTTAATGTGCAATGCATGTAACACTTGTGAACGCAACAGTCAGTCATGTAATTAGACAAAAAGGCTGAGATTGACGTGGGAAAAGTTTGTGTGTAACGTGTAATTAGCCATGTTTTGTGACATGTTGACAACAATGATAGTCGTGTGCATATGCATGCATTCGTAATGAGGATAGTTGGTATAGAATGAGTTTACAAGGTGTCCCAATGAAGATTACTGTAATGTGGTTAAGTTAGGTTGAAGTGCTTGTATGCTACGGTTACAATGTAACATACAATGTGATTGAGGTCCAATAAGTGACGTCATGAAAATAGGGAGGACCCAAAACTAGATGTAAACATGAGAAGACAGATGTACAGAACGTTTAAAGATGCGTGACACATTACCAGCATTGTGTAATGTAAAGGACATGAATATGTTGTATGTGTGACATGTGTGAAGTGTAACATCATGTAATAATTGTCGTCTCAGTTCAATAAATGTGTGATATGGGTGAGGTGATGGTTCTCCTAAGAGTTGAGTATAGTATTTTCCCATGACCTCCTCCATGATGAGTAATGGTGACGCACCCCCCCCAACCCCCCAACCCCAAAAAAAAAAAAAAAAAAAACCCCCAAACAAAAAAAAAAAAAAAAAAACCCCCAAAAAACACCACAAACCCCCCCCCCCCCCAAAAAAACCCCAATTGCTGAAAACAGTAAAAAAAAGTTTTAACAATGTTATGACAAATCATAAACGTCAGCTGTGACACAATTGAAGGGATGCCCCCCCCTGTAGAAATGAGTTTGTATTGTGAGCAAGGAACGTAAACATTACTATAGTTATACGTCCCACGCTCCTGACCTCATTGAGTACAGAAGCATTTTTTTTCTAAGTGCCGTTCCGGCCCCGGGGCCGCGTAGCGATCGTTCTCCTCCAAACTGCCAATTTAGTTGGCGGGAGAAATTGGCAGAAACCCCCCAAAAATTCCCCTTTCAATTTCGTAGTGCCGATCAGCCCCGATAAGCTGATTTTTTTTATTGAATCCAGCCGATTTAAAAAAGTGGCGATCAGTGGCGAAAACAGGCTTATCGGCAGCCGACTGGCCATAACAAAATTATCGGCTCCGAAACCTGCCGAAATCAAGCACTTATCGGCGCTTACTGAATCTCAAACCCAATTTTGGCTATAAAATGCCGAAAAATACCTTATCAACGCTTACTGCATGAGGCCCTAAGTCCCGGTCAACTAAAGACTCTTGTTTCATGTCATATTAAGCTAGGAACGTCTCGTTGTTTGCCCCAGTTCCCAAGTAAGTGTGTTCTTCTTATGTAGTTTGTGCAACATTGTGTGTTTGCCTTTTCATGCAAATATATTTCCAATTTATTTCACTTATCTTATTTTGCTCAATATATGACCTAGATATAAAGGTGTAAATGCCTGGTCTCCTGTGACACTCTATTCCCCTTTGCCAGCATTGATGCTGATACTGTTTGGTTGTTTCACATTCTCAGCATGAGGGAAAGAGATGTAAGGAGAAAGAGAAAGAGAGAAGATAGAGGTCGAGGGCCACACAGATGGAGATTGACAGGGAAAAGAAGAGCAGCAGCTGGAGAGAATAGCAAGGAGTGTGGTTAGGCTTTGCCTGTTTAAGCTGCAAACAACACTACAGTGGTTAGCTGAGCAGGAAATATAAAGCAGGAACAGGTTGAACTCAAAAACAATATTAAATATGTACAGTATGAGGAGTTAAAAGTAGCTCTAGATATCATGATAGACAGGGTTCGTGCAGTGCCTAGTTTTGTCATAGTTAAGCTAATTACATATTTTTGCCTTTCTAGCCTAGCAATAGGAGATAGTGTTGCAACCTACATTTCTGTCCTCTCGTAGCCAATTCCAATGTGTCCTGAATAAATGTGCAAGGAATTATGTATATTTTCCTAGTGAGAGGACAGAGTGATAGAAACTTCAAATAGGCTTTTACAACATAGCCAGGCTACCAAATGTGATTCGTACAATTGACTTCACACATTATACACATACTTTCCAACTGCAAGCACATCTGCACACTTAAAAATACTGAATATGGAGGCCAAATATCCATGTACTGGTCATGATTCCCATATACTGCTTCACTGATCAGTCATCTGAGATTTGAATGCCTGGAAATATGGGGAAGGATGGCTGGTGGGTGTGTAAGTCAATTAGTACAGGGACACAGGTCCTTTATTGTGTTAATCAAAGGGGTTATTTACAACACCTAACATCCACAAATAAATTCAACAGTACCACAACTATTTCATGCAAAAAATTAATAATGCACCCAACCACTACCAGCTCAGAACCCAAGCCCACCACACCATATATCTTTGTGTCAAAAGAAGGGCTACAGGGATTGTAACCTCATTTATATAACAAAAGACAAAAAGACTCAGTGCTACATGCAATATGACAAGTTATATAGTGAAATACATATCTGTTTTCTTTTCTAAGTGAGGGCTTGCAAATCATACTAAGGTATCCCCATCATTTGCAGGTCCTAACACTACTGCACCCGCAAACAGCTCTCCTAACTGTTCTAATGTACTCAGAAGATCCAGGTAGAGATGGGAACATTGTGTCCATGGATTTCAGCGGATCAATCTCAAAAAGGGTGAATTGCATTTTGCAGATTTTTTATTATTACCATTACACTCCGTGTATTCTGTCTATAATTGGATTTGTAGAATCCGGATTCTTAAGAATCTGCCAATGGATTGGTGAATCCGCGGATTAGACAAATCCATCCACGGGTTGTATACAGTACAATTACAGTTTTTGATTAATCTGCGTGGATTGAAACTACCCAAATCTATTTGCAGATTTTGGGGATAACATCAGAGAAAATATGAGAAATGAATTTGGCGGAGGCGCCCATCTCTAGACCCAAGGCTATTACTATTTTGTATTTATGCCAAAGCATGCATATAGTTATTTTTCTAATTAATTTACATTGTTTACAACATAGATTCCCAGACAGAACTTTTTTGTAGACAGATACGGTACATGATACACATGTTTGAATTCCTTTTGACATGTCCTTTTGCGAAAATATATAATTTGGGGGAGGGGGGATTTTTATGTTAGCAGTTGTTTTTTCTTGATAGTAATGGTGTGCACATTTTACATTCAGGACTGAAAACTTCAGGTGTGAAAAGTCTTTCTAATTTTGAATGTGTATTGACCAAAAAGTATGTAAACATTTACAAACCTACTATTAGTGTACTCAGGGGACACAGTGAAAAATTACTGAGTAATCAGTTTGATCAAATGAATGTATTTGTTTGAGGTATCTGGTACACTGTTAAGAAAAAAAATATTTTGAAAATGTTTTCGTCATTTTATGATATCAAACAGATGTAGCCGTCCTTACTGTTATTGGTGCCGCGATGAAACGCGTCCCATGACCGCGTCAATTGCAACCTTGGAGGATTAACACTGCTGTGGGTTCCATTTTAAGGAATGTACCCACCCGCATAGTTGTCGAGGCAGTCACGACCAACAGCATTGCGTTTCCCGATGTTTTGGTTGCATCACTGAAAACAGTAAGGACGGCTACATCTGTATCTTTGTCAAATGATATGCAATTCATCCAAGACAGATACCAACATAAAACTAATTTTTTGCGAAATGAAACAATACTGTATATACTTTTCATACAGATGTTGCCACTCTGCAGCTCCGGAGAAATACATAAAGCTGCTCACAGGAATAATACTTAAACAAATGTATACGAAAAGTTTTACAATTTGTTTTCTCTTGCAGTAGCAAAAAACATTGGCAATGATGGGGTTAAAAGTCAATATGCAGGTCACATGAACCTTTAAAAAATGCAATTCTTTCCAAATTCTAGCAAAATGTAAGATATTTTTTCGCAATTTCTGTTCATGGGCACTTTGCAAATGCTAAGTTTAAGATCAATTAATTAAATATTTTTTCAAGCACATTTTAAACACTTTCACAAATTTTTAATTTGAAGATCAGCAATATGAAAAGCAATATGCTTTCCTTTTTTCATAAACACACATCAAAAATTATTATTATAATCTAACTCTCCAGAATCTTCCCTCAACTACTGTATATTACTTTTACAATCCTGTTATGTTCCTTTATTGCTTTTTAAGACAGAATACAAAGATTTTTTATCAACACTGATTTCCATATTAAAGAACATTTTCTTCAGTTCTAAAATAATTAGAAAGATCATTAGGTAAAAGGCCAGGATTGTCAGATCTTTCCAGATTATGTATAGCAAAAGGTTCAATTGAAAAAAACTCTTCAAAATAAAGGGAAAATTGGGTATTTTATATCAAAATCATTATTCAAGTTGATAGTTGAAATTAATGAAATAATTAAAAAGCTATAAAAGAAAATGAACTCAGAGAGAAAAATCACCAAAGAAGTAAAGCAGAAGTATCTCCGATGAATAAATCCTTACTTTTGTTAAGGAAATCACTGTTAAATTTATTTTAAAGGGCATGCAGTAAACACGAAGGAAAAAACAGCAGTTCAGATTACTAGCAACACTTTGCAACTGTGCATAGTAGTAAAAGAGTATTGGTTTAATTTGATACTTTAATAGCTTGTATTGCAAAGTTCTAGTACAGTAGCTACTGTATATTACTTCTGGAGAAGTGTTAATTCATTATACTGTACAGCTGCAGCGGCCGTTATTCGAAGACTTCACGCGGTGTATACATCGGAATGTCATGACGCGTGATTTTTTTCCAACCGTACCGCCTTAGACGCGTTTTGACTCGGGTTTCTATCGGGTACAGAAAATTGCATATTAGTGTTGTCTGCAATACCGTCGAGAAACTCAAGTGGGCAATTGCGAGTTGTTTTCTTAAAAATCTAATACAAATTAACCTTTCTTTTACTGCCATACAGTTCAGCAAGTGTGTGTGTATAATTGTAATTTGAAGATTAACGTTACGAGTTCATACAGTATAGTGTATATGGGAAAAAAGTATTTCTGAGGCTCCTTAGCCATACACAGAATAAAAATATGAGGACACATACTGTATACAGGATATTAAAGGGAAAAGTACTAATACAAAAATACGTCGCTTCTTCCGATTGTAAAATATTTTTTCCACTCATGCATGTACAGTATGTCTAATTGGAACCTTGTTGAAATGCATATGCGTGTCTTCACATTTCTATATGTATTATTTATTATTTATTAATCAATACTTTTGCTAGGCTTGCTCTTCTTTTCATACTGTTTTTATTTTATGTGCATGCGTGTACTGTACATACAGTATGTCCCATTGCAACCTTGTTGAAACGCATATGCGTGTCATCACATTTAGGCGCACGCGTGTATGTCTCATTGGAAAACCTTGTTGAAACGCATTTGCATGTCATCACATGTGTGCGAATGCGTGTATATCTCATTGGAACCTTGTTAAAACGCATATGCCTGTCATCACATTTATGCGCATGCGTGTTTGTATTGTTTTGTATTGTATGTCTTTATTTATATAGCGCCATAAATGTACGTAGCGCCTCACAGTAGTAATACATATCATATAAATAACAAATAATATAAATAACAGGTCATGGGAATAAATGCTTCAGACATAAAAGTAACATTAAGGAAGAGGAGTCCCTGCTCCGAGGAGCTTACAATCTAATTGGTAGGTAGAGAGAACATACAGAGACAGTAGGAGGGAATTCTAGTAAGTGCATCTGCAGGGGGCCAAGCTTTATGTATCATGTGTCCAGGATTATCCAGTGCTATTCATACGCTTCTTTAAGCAGATGTGTCTTAAGGTGGGTCTTAAAGGTGGATAGAGAGGGTGCTAGTCAGGTATTGAGGGGAAGGGGCAGAAAGTGAGAAAGGTTTAAGGCGGGAGAGAGCTTTAGATACAAAGGGGGTAGAAAGAAGACATCCTTGAGAAGAACGCAAGAGTCGGGATGGTGCATAGCGAGAAATTAGGGCTGAGATGTAAGGAGGGGCAGAAGAATGTAAAGCTTTAAAAGGGAGGAGGAGGAGAATTGAGTGTGAGATATGTGATTTGATCGGAAGCCAGGAAAGGGATTTCCGGAGGAGAGATGCGGAGACAGATTTAGGATAGAGTAGAGTGATTCTGGCAGCAGCGTATAGGATAGTTTGTAGAGGAGACAGGTGAGAGGCAGGAAGGACGGACAGCAGGAGGTTGCAGTAATCGAGACGTGAGAGAATGAGGGCCTGAGTCAGAGTTTTAGCAGTCGAGTAACAGAGGAAAGGGTGTATCTTTGTGATATTGGGAGGAAAAAGCAACAAGTTTTAGAAACGTTTTGAATATGAGAGGAGAATGAGAGAGAGGAATCAAGTGTAACCCCTAGGCAGCGTGCTTGGGCTACTGGGTGAATGATCATATTTCCAATAGTAATGTGGAAGGAGGTAGTAGGGCCAGATTTGGGAGGAAGTATAAGGAGCTCTGTTTTTGCCATGTTAAGTTTCAGTCGGCGGATGGCCATCCAGGATGATATTCCAGAGAGGCATTCAGAAACTTTTGTCTGTATAGCAAGTGTAAGGTCAAGGGTAGAAAGGTAAATGTGTGTGTTGTCAGCATAAAGGTGATATTTAAACCCAAAAGATGTGATTAGGTCACCTAGACAGAGTGTGTAAAGAGAAAAGAGAAGGGATCCCACGACAGAGCCCTGTGGTACCCCCACAGAGAGATCAAAAGAAGAGGAGGAGGTGTTAGCAAAAGAGACACTGAAAGTACAATGGGAGAGGTAAGAGGAGATCCAGGATAGAGCTTTGTTCCGAATACCAAGAGTATGGAGAATGGGAAGGAGAAGAGGGTGGTCCACGGTGTCAAATGCTGCAGAGAGGTCGAGTAATATGAGCAGAGTGTAATGACCTCTGTCTTTGGCAGCATTGAGGTCGTCAGTTATTTTATTGAGGGCTGTTTCAGTGGAGTGAGCAATGCAATGCGGAAGCCAGATTGTAGAGGGTCTAGAACAGAATAGGTGTTGAGAAAGTGTAGCAATTGAGAGAATACAAGACGTTCAAGTTTGGAGGCAAAAGGCAGGAGGGAGACAGGTCGATAGTTAGAAGGACAGGTAGGGTCAAGCTTGCTGTTTTTGAGAAATGGTATAACGGTTGCATGCTTGAAGGAGGATGGAAAGGTACCAGAGTAGAGGGAAGAGTTAAAGATCTGTGTGAGCATAGGATTATAGAAGGAGCAAGAGGTTTTACTGTAGGAGATGGGAGGGAATGGGATCAAGAGGGCAAGTGGTAGAGGGAGAAGAGATCAGCGTGACACATCCTCCTCCGAGATAGTGGAAAAAGAGTCAAGAAAGGCAGGAGGAGAGTTGGGAAGCAGTGTGGGATGGGAGGAGGCAACAAATGGGATGTTCTGATGTATGAATTCCACCCTTTCCTTAAAAAAGTAAGCAAAGCCTGAGGTGAGATGGAGGAAGAAGAGGAGTCAGCTGAGGGTGGTCTGAGTAGAGAGTCAAAGACAGAAAAGAGTCGGCGTGGGTTAGACTTGTGTGTGTTGATTAGTGATGAAAAGTAGGTTTGTTTAGCCTGAGAGAGGGCAGAGTTGAAACAGGACAGCATAAATTTGTAGTGAATGAAGTCTGCGAGTGTATGAGATTTCCTCCAGAGGCGTTCAGAGGAACGAGTGGAGGAATGCAGCATGCGTGTGTGGGAGTTTAGCCAGGGTCTGGGGTTAGAAGGGCGAGGACGGCAGAGAGAAAACGGGGCATGAAGATCAAGAGAGGAAGATAAGGCAGAGTTGTAGTTCCTGACCAGGTTGTAAGGGTCTGAAGCAGAGCTGAGAGAGGAGATTGAGGAGCGTAAAGTGGAATCAAGAGCTGGTAGGTTAAAAGAGCGCAGGTTTCTGTAAAATGAGGGCGAGATGGAGATGGAGAGAAGCGAGAGAGAGAAAATGAGATGATCAGAGAGAGGAAAAGAGTAAATGGAGAAATCAGAGAGAGAGAAGTTTTCAGTGAAAACCAGGTCTAGGTAGTGTCCATCCTTGTGGGTGCTGGCTTCAGTCCACTGTTGAAGGCCAAAAGAAGAGGTTAGAGAGAGAAAGCGGGAAGCCCAGGGGAGAGAGGGGTCATCAATGTGGCAGTTGAAGTCCCCAAGGAGAAGAACAGGGGAGTCTGAGGAGAGAAAGAAAGAGAGACAGGATTCAAAGTGAGAGAGAAAGGCAGAAGGGGGATGAGTATTGGTAGGTGGGCGATAGATGACCGCCACATGGACAGGGAGAAGAGAAAAGATCTGGACTGTGTGAACCTCAAAGGAGGGAAAAGCAAGTGAGGGAGGAATAGGAACGGTTCGGTAGCAGCAGAGAGAGGAGAGCAAGAGCCCCACGCCTCCACCCCTGCCATCAGGGCGCGGAGTGTGGGAGAAGGAAAGGCCACCATAAGAGAGGGCAGCTTCCAGAGCAGAGTCAGTCTGAGTGAGTGTTTGTGAATTTTCAAGTTGGGGAAAAAAATATAAAAAAGAAACTTTCAACTTTTTATTTCTACATGACCTTCCTTATTGAAGGACTATTTTTAACTAACCATTATGTGAATTTTTATAAGTTTTTGATACTTTATCTATATTCTGTACTGTATGAGGTGGTATACAGTAATTTTTATTTAATGGGTGAGGGGACGGCGGGTCACAAAATGTTGATGAACTGTTCAAAATATTTTGCTGACCTAATAATCCAGCACACACTGCTACTGTAGCATGACTGCTAGAATGACTCCTCCACACACATTCAAAGTTAATTTCAAGTTAAATCTTCTTCGTAATGGCTGCATTGCATTCTGTAGATCTTTTGTCATTTTTTTTCAAAGATTTCTTTGAACTAATACTGCTGCGACACACTTTATTCGAGCAAATACCCAGTATGTACCTGGCAGATACCTGGAATGCGCCGCTCCTCACCTCAGACAAGCCCCGTTGCGTTTGCCTTCCCAGCCATGGTTCATGCCTGGCTGACGGGCGGCTGATCTGTTAAATGATAATGATTAGGATTTAATAGGCTGCAATGCTTCGCGTGTCTACCAGATGGCATAAATTCATGAATTGTAATGCAGTATATATATATATACTGTGCAGTATTGCAGCCAGCGGGAATAAAATGCTTCAATCCCTGCCTGGAAAATAACGCAATGCACTCGGGCAGAAAACAGTCACAAACCTCAATACACCCGAGTATACCCGAATTCGTGGGACTAGCCGAGCTCGAATAAAGTGTGTCGCCAGTGTAATCCTGCATACACACCCGGCCTTTCAAAGCAACTTGAAAATGCGAGTAGTAGCTCCCCCCCTCCTCCTCCCCACACACACACAAAGCCTAAAGCCAAAGCTATTTTCAACTTCTTATCGACACTTCTCCCTCGAGAGCCATTAATGAAAATCTTTGAGTCTTTGTTTACAGTAACTGTGTCAGTAAATAGAGTCTTCTTGAGGTCGTTCTCACAAACCCATGCGCAGGTGGGATAAGCCCTTCATGGAGAGGATTTGGCGAAAGATGTCTCCTCCACACACATTTAAAGTGAATTTCAAGTTAAAAAAAAAAAAAAAGACATCCCTTTTTGATGGACTGATTTAAATAAACAATTACGTAAATTGAAATTCTTATCCACACCTCCCCCAAAGCAATTCATTATGTTTGAGAGGCTTTTTTTATAGACTGTGTAGACACACATTCAAAGTGAATTTCAAGTAAAAAAAAAAGGAGACATCCCTTTTTGAAGGATTGATTTAAATAAACCATTTTGTGAACCGTCTTATGTACTGTAATTGAACTGTAATGTATACAGAACTGTAAAGTATATTACAACAACAATATAAATTACAGTACAATATTACTGTAATTTTTCATTGGGGCTGGGGGTGTTTCAATGATTCTAAGAATTTAAAGAAGAAACATTTTTATTTGTATAGGATATTCATGGAATAATTAATAATATAAAAATACAGTTGGTCACCTCTTCTTTTTCCAAATTTACAATCTTGACTTTATCTTCTTCGTAAAGGCTTCATATCATTCTGTAGATCATTGTCATTTTTTTTAAAGATTTCTTTGAACTAATAATCATGCATACACACCCGGCCTTGCAAAGCAACTTGAAAATGCGAGCATTAGCTCACCCCCCCACAAACACACATAAAGCCTAAAGCCAAAGTTATTTTCAACTTCTTATCGACACCTCCCTCCCAAAAGCCATTCATGAAAATTTTGAGGCTTTGTTTACAGTAACTGTGTTACAGAGTCTTCTTGACGCCGTTCTCATACACGCATGCGCAGGTGTGATAAGCCCTTCTTGGAGAGGATTTGGCGAGAGAATGACTCCACCACACACATTAAAAGTGAATTTATAGTTAAAAAAATAAAGGAGACATCCCTTTTTGAAGGAATGATTTAAATAAACCATTACTGTTGCGGCTAAGCTTAATCTAAAGCTTAACTGCAATTTTTTTCTACTTTTTTTTCTATGTGCCGAGATTGGCCGAGCGCCAGCTGCATCTCATGGCTGCGCGTGGCCGTTTCTCCAATCAGCCCTAATGGTGCTGAACAATAGAAGCGCCTGCGGCGCCGAAAAAAGAAAAAAAAGCCCGCGTCTGAACAGGGTTTTAAATTACCCGTGATGGCGGCCGCATTAGACTAAAGCGGGCTGCCACTGTATGTGAAATGAAATGCTTATCAACTCCTCCCCCAAACCAATTCATTATGTTGGAGAGGCTTTGTAGACACATTCAAAGTGAATTTGAAGTCTGAAAAAAAAATAGACCCATTTTTGTTTCTCGACATGGGCTTCCATTACAATTTTTGATATTCTCAGAATCAATCACTAGCTTTTTAATTCTACACTACAGTCCTGTATACTGTATTTTATGAGGTGGTTGGCATACTGTCATTTTTATTTGGGGGTGTTGGGTTCAAAACATTCTGATGACCCGTTCAAAAGATTTCTTTGAACTAATAATCCTGCATACACTCCTCTCTTCCCCCCACAGACACACACACACACACCACACACACACACACACACACACACACACACATACACACACACACACACACACACACACACACACACACACACACACAAAGTTCAAATGATTCTCCTGAATTTAAAGAAGGAACAATTTTATTTGTGCAGGATAATCATGGATAAATGAATAATAAAAAAAGACAGCAGGTCGCCTCTTCTTTCAAATGTACAATCTTGACTTTATTTTCTTCATAATGGCTTTAGTTCTTTTGTCATTGAGAGAGGGGGGGGGGATTATGTAAATTACTGGCGGTTGCTACAGTATGCACACAGTACAATATTTTTAAATATGTCCCCCCCCTTCCTGTACTGATGCAGCTCTGAAAATAAAATAAAAAATTAGTGCAATAAAGTGCATTTAAGGCATTGCATACAATATATCACTATATTAGACAAGCTATATACAGTATAACAGTATAACTACTGTATAACAGTAAAACTACTGTAGGCCGAACTACTTTAAGTCACTTATTTATACTGTATATAGTATACTGTACTGTAACTATATACAGTATAGCTATAACTATACCACTGTAGGTTATACACATCATGTACTGGATTTAATACTGTATAGACTGTACAGTAGAAAGTGGAGAGGAAGGGCTGACATAAAATTGTTATTGTGAGTGCCATACTTACCTGTATATTCTTACTGTAGCTTTACTTGCCATACTACAGTACAGTACCTTACTACTTTCCTGTCGCCTGCCCATTACGCTATAAAAGAAAAGGCAACACAGTCGCAATATGATCTATATATTTATTGCATCTTTCTACGGTGAGTATGTTGTTCCAGAAACTCATTATTCCTTTTGCTAATTCATCCTTTTTGGGCGGTTTCACCACTTTTCTGATATAATCCTTCAACTGATGCCATACCAATTTGATGGGATTCAAGTCTTGGAATCTTGAATTGGAGGGGGGATCAAAAGTGAATTAGTTAAGGAGATTTACTGTAAACAGTGTAAAACAATGAGAAACGGTTACCGAACTTACTACGGTGGCATCTTAACCCAGTTGGTACCACTGGCAAAAATATGGGCACTAGACGCGGTGTGTTCGGGTCATTGTCCTGGAAGAAACGGTGACCAGATGGGAATCACGCCTAATGTATTCAACAATCTCAGGCACTATTTTCTCTTGGAAAAATACTTTATCCATGATTCGTGGAACAAGAAGAAAAATGTAACATTATGGTACCAAATACTGTACACTACAGCTGTACAGTGCATAAGGCCACAGCATGTGTATTTGTGCATTATTTTACCCTCAAAGATGATGATACATCCTGGTCCACATCTAGAGTTCGCACCCCACACAAGCATGTTCACTGGGTGCTTGGGACGCGGCTTCAGAGATAGGCATCCATTTTGGAGAATGCAAAGTTGCAAATCTCTCAAACGATACAGTTGTCTCATCAGTACAGATGACATCCTAAAAAGTCTCACCACTTTCATGCCCGTGCCTGGTCCACTCTTTTGATCTTGTTGGCGTCCCTTATCATAGGATATGGTCTGTAATGACAAGGAATAATTTTACAGGTACAGGTACAGTAAAACCGCACTTTCACCTACTGTCCAGTACTAACTACAGCACAGCACTCTGCATACAGTACTATTGCAATATACTGAACTATATTACTACTGTAACCAGCAAAAAGAAAAGCAGCGCAATGCCAGGGAACCATGTGGTAAAATATAATTTGATTTTTCAAAAATAATTACTGGCGGGGGGTATTACTACTGTATACTGTAGTTTATTTAGTACTATATGCAATATGCAGTACTTTACTTTGTTACAGTAAGACAAATTACCTTACACATCCATATTTTCATCCCAATTTGCGTCTCATCTGCCTGATGCTGGTCTCAGAAGCTGTTACAGTGGCGACACATTTAATTTGACTGCGGCTAGTTCCGCAAGCCGGAAGATGTCCCGGCTTGCTAGCCGAATCCCCTCGGCGTGCCGCGCGTCACCGATGCGCGGTCACGCGTCATCGGGTGCCTGCGCCCCCTGCACGCGTGCCCAGGGCTCCCCGAGGGAGCCCTGGTGTCCCGCGATGTGGGGGACGGCGGTGGGGGGTTCCAGGGGACACGGCAGACCCGGAGAGGAGAGGGGGAAGCCCCGATCGGAGGGCGCTCTTCCGAGGCTGCGGTGCGCGCCCGGGACACCCCGGCACGCGCCCGGTTACTGTCGCGGCAGAGACCGGGCAAATGCTCGAATGAACTTGGCCGCGACAGTATGTTGTGAGTTTTCTCAAGAGCATTATTGACCCTTGTGGCACACCTCTCATCATTATCTTCACTTATTTTGTCCACCAGAAGCGTTGTCGCTATACAGTGTAAAGGAAAACAGAACAATTTGTTACAGTAGGCCCCAAATTTTCTCTCAAATAAATTTATTACTTGACTAACCTCAAAACAACAGCACTTATTCCCCCTTATGACCTCTTATATTGTAAGCTCTTCGGTACAGGGATTTCCTTTCCTATTGTTTGAATTTGCTGCACGTATTACTTATTTGCTGCAATTATGGTATTATTATAATTTCCTGTACTGTATTATTTGTGAATCACTGAGTACACTTTTGGTGCTATATAAATAAAAACATACAATACAATATGCAATGCAGTGGGTGTGTGACTGAGATATTTCCATAAGCAGACTAAGCCTAGCAAAATGTGAAAACTATGCCACCTCATACGGTACTGTACTGTGCATGTACAATATACAGTCGAAATTACAAGTGATTTTAAGAATGTAAAAATTGATAAAATATTAAAAACAGGCATACAGTACGACATTAATAGAGTAATAGAGTAATAGAAGACATTTTTTTTCTCTCAAATAATTGCTAGGAAAAAGGTACTGTAAAAAACACTAATGTGTTTTACAACTAATAGTGTAATTATAGTACATACTCTACAGTAAAGAAAACCAAAATACTTACTGTATTCAGTAGTGGCTGTGGTGGTCCGCTTAACACTTTTGGCCTTACCATGGGCATGATAACTGACAGTGCTTGTTGCTAAAACGAGGCACGAAGCAACTAACCAGCGTTGTATCTGTAAAATTCGGTGTCCTTTTTGGTACATATCATGTATTCTCATGCTGAGATCCTTTGAAATCCTTTTCTTCGGCATCGCAGCTTTTAGAAAAAAAATCAAGCACAGAGGAAATATATATTCGATGTGTATTCGATGTGTATTCAATGTGCATTCAATCAACAAAATGGATGGTGTATTTATACTTTAATGGGCCTCTGCCTCGCTCGACAGGTTTAGTACAAAGTGTGCCCACTTTTAGCACCTGCAGCTCATGTCCATGCCCGCGCAAATTTTCAAATAGAGACACAGTATATAAAAGGTGACACAAATTGCATAGCCTCCCGCACGCTGATCTCTATCTGAACTTGCTCTTGTTCAGGTACTGCATTGTGCATTATTCCATCTGCTTCCATGGATATACCCCGATTCTACAGACGCAGGAACCTGCTTGCTTCTGCCGTGCCGACCTCGAGAAAGCGAAAGGCGGAAGTTGTTTCTAAGTCAAGGCCAAAGCAAAAACAAAATAAGAATAAAGAAAACGTTCTGAAGACTCCAAAGGCTAAGAACCCTGTGCCTTATTGTGTCAAGAAGAAATTCGCTTCCATACACACAAAGCAAAACAAATGGAAGCCCGTGGAGGAACCTTTGTCCACCGATGCTCTGCTGGGACCCCCATTTCACCTGCTCCTGCACCCATCCACGATGCTGCTCTCCTAGGACCCCCATCTCACCTGATCCTGCACCCATCCACGACGTTGCTCTCCTGGGACCCCCCATTTCACCTGCTCCTGCATTCATCAACAAAGTTGCTCTCCTGGGACCCCTCATCTCACCTGCTCCTGCACTCATCCATGACGCTGCTCTCCTGGGACCCCCCATCTCAACTGCTCCTGCACCCATCCATGATTCTGCTCTCCTGGGAACCCCCATCTCACCTGCTCCTGCACCCATCCACGCAGATCTCAACAGCACTCCTCACACAAGATCCAGCTCATTCACCCGCATGTTGAATGGTTTAAGTTGTGTCGAAATTCCTGACAATTCTGCGGGGCAAAAGATTGATCTTCTGTCAGGGTCTCCTAGACCTGGAGCCTAGCCATAGTTCTTCTTTTTTTACCGGGTGTGCTGCTGCCTTTTGTTTCCTCTGGGTTCCTCTCTGTCTGTCTGTCTTTCTTCTTGTTGCTCCTCTCTCTGTCTTATAGCTCTGCTTCCTGTCTGTTTCCTTTGCCTTTGCTTGAAGTCAGACTCCTATTGCACATGCCTCTGATCCTGATCTGTTTTCTGTACCTATACCTGTATTTGAGTCTGTTCACAGTAAAAGCCCTTGCTGGTAATCTGGCTTGTCCCTGTTTGTTCGTGTTCTCAGTCCCTGCCCCCAGACCTGTCCTTGCTCCCCTGTCCTGTTCCAGTCTCCTCGTTGCTGACCTCTGCTTGTTACCTGACTTCGCTACCTGCCGCCTGCCTCGGACCTCTGCTTGTTACCTGACTTCGCTATCTGCCGCCTGCCTCGGACCTCTGCTTGTTTCCTGACTGCGCTGTCTGCCGCCTGCCTCTGATCTCTGCTTGTGACCCCTACTACGCTCGTGCCGTTCCGTCCACCGAGATCCTACCCGCCACAGGAGTCTCCCGTGACAGAAAGCAAAGGCCACTTCTGGACCTCGCTGGAACAGATTCTTCTTCTGCCTGCACCCTTTCCTGCCTGCTGCAGCAGACCACATCCGCATGGTTGAAGATAAGTACTTTCGTTTCTTTTTAGAAATCCTAGTTGGGAAGGTTTTTTTTTTGCTGCTAAGTGTTCTGCAAGAATTATTGCATTCATAACAACAACAAAAAAACATTTTTGCTGAGACTAGAACTGTTGCTGCAGAGACTAGTGCACATTTCTTTGAGAATTTTCTTTTGTGCAGTGCCTGGGTTAACCCTTACAGTACCTGTTGCCACCTTTTAGACTCTGACTTTTCATTCCCTGGACAAGGCTTGTCTCTGCATCCCTGGTTGGACCACTGCTGTTCACAAGGTTTCCATTTCAAAAGACAAAAGTGCTTCCATTATTTTGTTACTGCATACTGTGATTTTTCCTGCAATCTGTAGTTCTTCCTATGATTGGTTCTAAGGTTTCAGGTTTACCTGCAAGTTCCCCTAAAGTTTGTTTCTCTGCAACATATGATATCCCTACGCCTGATATCAAAGGTTTCAGATTTAACTGCAGGGTTCTCTGTCTGATATCCCTATGCCTGATATCTAAAGTTTAAGATTTAACTGCAGGTTTCTCTGTCTGCTATTCCTATGTCCAATGTCAAAAGTTTCAGATCTAACTGCAAGTTTTCTCTGTATTAGTTTCCTGCTGTCTATGATATTTCTATGCCTGATATCTAAAGTTGCAGATTTAAACTGCAGGGTTTCTCTGTCTATGTTTTTTCCTTGCATTTATAAATCTCTGTGACTGATGCTAAAGTCTCAAAAGGTCAGCTCTCCTATCTTGTGTCTCTCTGTGTCTAATATTCCTGTTGTTCATTCTAATGCTTCTGTTTTAAAAACACGTTTCCTCTTTACTGGTTTCTTGGGAAGTGTGGTTTCCCCATGTTTGAAATTATGGCTCCCACTCAAACAGTCTTGAGCAGTAAATGTGAACACAGTACCACTGATTCTTCAGAACTTCTCAAAGCAAGGAAGAAGAAGAAAAAGAAGGGAGGCATTACTGTGGAAGTTGCAGAATAAATTAAGAATGAAAATTTAACCTCAGAGTCTGCATTTGATGAAAGAGATATGCTGCAGCTTAAGGCAACTCACAGACGTATCCCAAGAATAGTGGAAGAGAAGAAAGATGCCCCTACTCAGACGCTTCAAGCTGCACAGAAAGCGATTGATTATCTTTATGGATGTTTAGATAAGGAGCAAGAAGCTAATTCTGCACTACAAAGCTGTCTATCCTCAGCAATGGCTAAGTGTGTTCTCCAGGAGAAAGAAAAAGAGCAGTTGGAGAGTGACCTGGATGTCATGTCAGGTGAGCTGGAGAAGGCATATACTGATGCTGCTGAGAATCGGCGCCTCGCTTCAAAAAGTAACGAATTCCTGGAAATCTCTATGAAAGAAATTGACAGGCTTAATACAGAGCTTAAAGTCTCCCAGGAGGAGATTTGCTACTTCAAAAAAGAGATGGAAGTCGTTCGGGAGGAGAGATGCTACTTGAAACAGAGATACGTTCTATGAGAGACGCCTCCGAAGAGTTAAATAGTAGGTTTGAAACTATAAACCAAATGAGTAAGAACTTCTCTGTCCAAGCCAGTGAAGGAGATAAAAGACTCCATGAATCAGAAGAGAAGAAGAGACTATTGATAGAAGAAAAGTCAAGGATGCAATTAGCGCTGGAAAAAGCAGAGGGTGACTGGGAAAAAGAAAAATATCAGTTGGAGAATGACAGGTTGATCTTGTCAAGTAAGCTGGAGAAGGCCTACGCTGATTCTGCCCTGTACCAGACTTTCATGGCTCAAGTTGACGCAGCACTGGAAGCATCTTAGAAAGAGGTTCACAGGCTTACTACAGAGCTGGAAGCCTCTAAGGAGAAGAGTTGCCACTTCAACACAGAACTATGTTCATTGAGAGAAATCTTCGAAGGGTTAAATATCAGTTTTGAAACTGTAAGACAAGAATGCAAGAATCTCTATGTCCAAGTCAGTGAAGGAGATAAGAAACTCCATGAATTAGGAGAGGAGAAGAAACAGTTGGCCCAGGAAAAGTTAGATGTGCAGACAGCACTGCAGAATGCAGAGAGCGTGCTGCAAGAAGAACGTGTCTCCCTGGAGCGGTGCACACAAGCAGAAAATATGCTGCAGAGTCAGCTGCGAGAACTGCGTACACATCTGCAGGACACCAAGGAGAAATGGGTGAATGCTGAAGAAAAGCAGTGAGTTCTACAGGAAGAAAGTTTCCAGACTGCCTACAAAATAAAGATGCTGCAAGATTATTTGAGTACCCAGTGTGTCTCCAAAGAACAACATGAGGAGCTGAAGGCCACCCTGAGCATAACCAGAGCCTCGCTGGAGGAAGAGCTAAAGCTAGCAGCTGAACACACATCTCAGCAACTCACAGCGCTGCAGGCGCAGATCGCTGAGCTCAAGACACAGCTTGCCAAAAAGGAGAGAGAGAAGGTGTCCATCTGTCAAGTGGCTGGCCTGACACAGCGCTATGAGGTCAAAATGGCCGATGCCTGCAAATTATTGGACCACGCAGCCGTGATAAGGTCCGGCTGCAGCTGGAGCTGTACAGTGCCCGGGAGGAGTACCGGCAGCTGCAGATCAGAAATGAAGATGCAACATATTTAAACTATACTCTGAGTCAGCTGGGAGATATGGAGTCACGACTCAACTCCAAAAAAGCTGAACTGACAACTGCTTTGAGTGGGAAAAGAAGTGCAGAAGGACAGCTTCAAGAGCTGAAAACTCGAATAGCTGGTTTTTCATTGGGTGATGCCACGAAACGGCAGTCACAAGAGGAGACCATGGAGAACGAACTCTGTGTCCCCAATGACTCATGTGGAAAGGCTGCAGCCGTCCTTGATGCCCACATTCCTGATGTCTCTGTCCCTGCTTTTGGGTTGAACGCACCCATTCGGAGGTTCCTTGCAGCACCCAATGTACCTGTGGAGTACCTATGCCCACTGACAAGCCAACAGAGGTGGGTCACCTTGAGTCGCCGTTCCATCAAGGCCTCCGGGAAGAGCCTGGAGGATCGTCCGGAGAACGCTCTTGAAAGGGGGGAGTAATGTCAGGGTCTCCTAGACCTGGAGCCTAGCCATAGTTCTTCTTTGTCCACCGGGTGTGCTGCTGCCTTCTGTTTCCTCTGGGTTCCTCTCTGTCTGTCTGTCTTTCTTCTTGTTGCTCCTCTCTCTGTCTTATAGCTCTGCTTCCTGTCTGTTTCCTTTGCCTTTGCTTGAAGTCAGACTCTTATTGCACATGCCTCTGATCCTGATCTGTTTTCTGTGTCTGTACCTGTATTTGAGTCTGTTCACAGTAAAAGCCCTTGCTGGTAATCTGGCTTGTCCCTGTTTGTTCGTGTTCTCAGTCCCTGCCCCCAGACCTGTCCTTTCTCCCCTGTCCTGTTCCAGTCTCCTCGTTGTTGACCTCTGCTTGTTACCTGACTTCGCTACCTGCCGCCTGCCTCGGACCTCTGCTTGTTACCTGACTTCGCTACCTGCCGCCTGCCTCGGACCTCTGCTTGTTTCCTGACTGCGCTATCTGCCACCTGCCTCTGATCTCTGCTTGTGACCCCTACTACGCTCGTGCCGTTCCGGCCACCGAGATCCTACCGGCCACAGGAGTCTCCCGTGACATCTTCTTTTGGAGACCATGTTGAAAATGGATAGGCGTATAGAGAAGATGGAGAGGAATTTCACGGGGATCTATTCTTTGCTCGGAGTTCCTGCCCCTTTATATCCAATGCAGGAGAAGGAGGGTGGCCTGGATGTGACCTTCACACTTCTATCACCAAGCGCACCATTCTTTTTTTTAAAAAGAATATTTTTTTAAATACGGCAGCTTGAACTGCAGCTTTAAACTTAATATTTTACTGTATAGTGTAATACAGTATACTGTAGTACATTATATTTACCTTCATTATAGACTTTGCCAAATGGGTGGCGATGAGCCACTGTCACTCCTGTAGTCTTCATTATAGTTGACAGGTGACAGCTGGTCTGCTACACCTGCAGTTGACAGCTGATGAAGCTGGAAATCATTTGGTACACGCAAGCTTGCTGGTACCTGTATGTGAAATCAGGCTCAGGCTGGAGATTTTGCAGGTATTCCGGCGGGGACCGGTAGCAAGGATTGCCGTTCACCAGGTTTTCACTGACAGTCAGACCATTATTGTAAGCCGGTGCTGGTGCAGGTGCTGGCGCTGTTGGCGGCACATTGCTGGATTGGGATTGACGAATCTTATATTCATTAAGCCCGACCTTTCTTCTTTTGAAATTGCCATGATCAAACATTCTGTGAAATTCTGGGGCCAATCCTAAATACCTGCTTGTATCTCCAGCAGGAGGGGCAATGCAAAAAAAACACTAATCGCTACTTAAGGTTTTTCTTATCGCACGCTTCCAACTACGAACGTCAGGTGAAAACTTGTAAAAATCAAAGTTCGAAATGAAAAAATTATAGATTTCTGCAACAGTTTTGAGTTGTATAAGTTTTTATAATGAAGCGCCTAAATTTGATAACGTCTTCAAGGTCAAATCACAATGGACCACTGTGGTAGACTTGGTTTTTACAGTATTTGGTTTTAAACACCTGCAAATTGACACAGTAGCACGCACAAAACTGTACACATTACAATTAATTAATTTCTGCAACCTGGCAGATAAACGAAGAATTGCACCCAAAGAAATCCGAAACCATTAAATTAAACAAATCAACTGCAGGTGACTGGCGGCTTGAATGCGGCGTGAACGGCAGCGGGAATGCAGGAATACGGAGTTAATACTTTGTGGAATACAGCAGAACACACGACAACGGCTCCATGATTTATTCGAATAACGGATGCTGCAGCTGTAGGTTGTGATACCTTAAATGGATGAAAAAGAAAGCTGTTCATTCAGGGGCTGTAATAGTGAATATACATGAAAAACAATGGTTGATTTGTTAAAGGTTAAAACAACCTACTATAATGTACTTACCTATGTACAGTATATAATTGTAGCATACGCAGTGTAGTTTGGCCTGCATTTCCTTAGTTTGGAAAATGTCAAGGATGGATGTAACCCAGGTCCCCCCTCTGGGCTCCATGTGGCCCCCTTTACTTCCGTGGGTTGCGCTTGAGCAGCACAGCTGTGCAAGTGCTCGCGGTCAGTGCCGGTAGTGGTGGCGGGAACGCGCAGACAGGTGCAGATGAGCACACCTTAACAGGGCATCGCCATTTTGACTATGTTCACACATGCGCAGTTTGTCACACATGCGCAAGAAAGGCTGCAAGTCAGACACTAGCCGGAGAGGGCTCCATGGGGACTACAGCCCCCAGCATGCACAGGGCTGCAGGACCAAGTGACACACAAAAGCCAATAGGGCTTCAGCATTCCCCTGCTCTGGGAATTGATTCTTTTTGCACGTTGGCTACCACGCTAGTCGGAGCTGGGATAAGGAAGGGGTAGGTTGTGTGTGTCTGTGGTCCTGCACTAGGCCAGAAACCCCCCATTAGGCCCCATCTGGGCCCCGGCTCCCTTCAGCTTGTGATTGCTGCAGGGGCAGGCCCATAGATAGGGACACTGCCCTGTAGTACCAGAGTGAAGGACACAGACAGGACACGGACAGGACTCCTGTTCACAGGTGATATTGGAACAGACACCTGCGACAAAGAAACACTGCATACGGTGGTACAATCCATGTGGGACCCACCCACTGTGGAGGCGGAGGCTACACCAACATCGCTGGGATCAATGGATCCGCTTTACCTTCTGGCAGTTACTCCAAGTGCACCAACTGTACAAACATTAGTGGGGCAGCACTTTCTCACACTTTGGGTGGGTTATCTCTGCAGACACCAGGGTGATTAGGTGCCCAGGGACACCGCTGTACTTTTGGGGTGACCACTACAGGGGTGTGGACACAGTGTTTGGAACACAGTGAGAGGTTATGGCCGTGCGAGGCCTGGTGGGTAGCTGTAACCATTATTTATCGCTATATAGTAAACTTTTTCTGCGTGACCCAGTGTGTACTCTTTATTATGTGTCCTGTAACGGGGTTATTCTACATATAGAATCCCTTACAGGTGGAGGCGCTACCGAGCACCGATCCAGGTGCTCCCCAGGTTCCCAGCAGCGAACACTCAGGTGTAGCTGGCCCGCTGTCACCTTTCAACTACGTGTATAATCAAAAATATGGGACTGGTGGCAGTGACTCGGCGCCAACCGATTGGCAAAGTTTATGGTGAGGGTACAGTACAGCTGCGGTATTTTATTCTTTTTTTTAAATATCAATACATTATGCACACAGTCAAGCGAATAGTTACTACAGATCAGTCCGTTCTCCTGTAATCAATCGCTTTGCTTATGGTTTTTTGGTTCTTTTATTTTAGTCACAATTCTAGAAAATGTTGTCCAGCAATATCACTGGCTGAGCAGCTTCTACAGTAGATACTGAACAATTGGTGGATAGCTAGGCGCATGCGCGTATTGTACGTCTCATTGGAACCTTGTTGAAATGCATATGCGTGTCATCAAATTTAGGCGCATGTGTGTACGTGAACAAGAGACGCCCCACCGAGAAAATTATGTGGGGACTAACTGTGTGGACTGTGGAACCTCTTTAGGGGACTGACTAATTTTAACCAACCATTACAGTATGTGAATTGTTATACAGTACTTACTGTATGTTTTAGAAAACACTGAAATTTCCAAAAAAAGGTTGCACAATGAAACAATGAAACAATTTTAAAAATATTCAACTTTGTTTTATTTTTTTTTGCGTTAAAACATTATGGTATAATTTTTGAACAATAGAACAATCTATCAGCAGCAATAACGGAAAAATATAACATACAGTACGGTACCAGTAATAATTTTATTTATCCTAAGAAAATAAACTTTGTCATCAAGCGGAGAACGGCAAATGTAGGGATTTCCATGGATAATATCGCTTTTTGTAACGTTGCTCGTGCATTGATGAATCTGATTTAAAAATCCAAGTACTGGAGGCAACAGTTTAGTGACAGTGCCATTTTTATGGATTAGGATAGCTTTATAGAAAACCTTAAACAGTATGCTGCTGTTTTCATATACAATACTTTTTTGCATACTGTATAAGAAACACCAAAAATAAAAAAATATATTTTATGCTATACAGTATGTATTTATTCTACATTATACAGTATGTGTATTCTATACCTGTATGTATTGTTTTAATACTGTTTCGATTTAATGTGCATGCCTACAGTATACAGTACAGTATTCTTGTAGCCTTTCGAAAGTGTTTAGAAATGTTTTAGAAACATTGTATTTTTTATAAAAGGTGACACAATGAAACAATTTAAAAGAATCAACATTTTTTTTATTTATTTGGAGTATAGTAAGTAAAAACATTTATAACTTTTGAACAGACGAACAATCACGCAGCGAATTCGATCTCCACCAGTCTGTCCTTCCAGGGACGAGCCCTTGTGTGCCTCAAAATGCCATTTATTGAATCTCTCACGATTCTCATTAAATGATCGGTAATTGTAAAATAGCCTCGCAATTCCTCCACAATAGTTCTCCTTAACTTTTCAGGAAGAGCCTTTTTGACGCAACTCCCTTCGTAATTCACATTGTGGGTCCACCCGCAGTACACCTCGTAACTTACATGGTGTTTGAAGATGTACATGGCATATCTCTGTGCTATACCAGCACTTGCAACCCTATATTTCTCCATGATTTGCTGGGGCAGGCTGCGCAAGCTGATGTCGGGCACCGTTTCAATGCAAGCGTGTGTGGGTGTGATTCTGGGAGCGGGTGTGCTTCTAGGAGCGTGTGTGCTTGTTCCAGCGGGCGAGGGTAGGTGGTCTAGTTGGATGCTTTCCTCCTGTTCCTCCTGACTTATTCGCCTTATCTGTGTTGTCATCTCCTGGATTAATCTACCCACACTCGCCCCCCTCCACCTCCTTCCACCCCCCTCCAACTCAGGGTCTTGTCTCAATATCATCCTTCTTCTAGGGTGTGCTTCCTGTTCTGTATCCCAAACAGTCAGTGCAACAGCTTTATTCTCAGCATTGGCAGTCTGTGGCTGTCTCACCCTGCACTATAAAGTAAAGCATTGTTTTTTTACCAGACTCGTGTCTTTATGCATTTTGGAACTTTTCCCTTCATTTCTGTTTGTTTGTTCCTGTAAATAAACATAATCAGAAATTCAAAGAGAATTCCATCTTTGCATGAAAGAAGGAGATGAGTTGATCTGCCTGTCCAAGTATACTGAGCCCCACAAAGTCTAGGACAGAACATGGTTAAATTAACATATGTAAGTGATATTTTATTGACATCTGCAAAACTGGTTTATATACAGTATAGAGATGGGTGAAACTTTCACCGAAATTGCATTTCCTCACGAATATGGCCTAATCATCACAGCTTGGGTCTAAAAAGTGATATTAGCCTACATTCATGTGTATGCAATACAAATGCCCACTCCCCCCTATTTGATTGAAAATGTTTATTGGCTCAGAATTTCCAGACCCTGAAATATGAGGTTTGGAGGAGAGGGAGAAAGGGAGACCTAATTTAGTATAGTCCAAAGTGCTATAAATATTCCCCAAATTTTACCATCCAACAATACAAGAAGAGATAATTATGCTAAAAAAAAGAACACACATGAGATTCCTCGGAGATATGCTTAAAGGAGTCATTAAAATATACTAAGCATATCCTGGCAGGTCTTGTTGTACCCCTGTGAATGATCAGTCTATTGATAGTTCTCCCTCCACTAGTGAAGTTACAGTAGGAGAGGTTTTGCACGTAGAGTAGTGTTAGGAATATAAAAAGGGGTAATATAGTTCTGTACCTTGGCATGGTTTGCAAGCTTAAAATGCTTTGGCCAAAGAATTTAACTAAATTATACTCACTTATGAACAGAAAAACAGTAAAGTATTTAACTATATAATTTGTCATATTGGATGTAACACTAAATATTTGTGTCTTTTAAAGGAAAAAGGTTGAAAGAAATCTCCTCTTGATGACCGGCTCCACAATTAGAGTTAGATTACCAGTTTCATGATTAACAGGACCAGAACTTAGTGGTGAACTGTCAACTACTTCATCTTCAAAGGAGAGTCTTTAGGACTGGACAAAGTCAAGTTACCTTTGGCAAATTTTAGGTCCATTCAATAACCCCCCCCCCCTCCCCGCACCTGAGTCAATTACAGAAGTGGTAGAAATGAGGTAAATACCTTCCTTTAGAATAATAATCGAAAGGAAGTGGGGATGCCTGATAGATATGTTATTGTCCTCGTACTGTAAGTGGTTAAGATTACGATTTGTGACAGAGGCTATAGCTGATCAGAGTGTACAGCATTCATGGTATTCAATATTTGGGGACTTTGAGTGGATGAGGACCTCCTAGATTTCTTAGGGAAACTGGCTAAGGTATGCCCAGAATACAAACATATGTATTCAGAGTGATATTGACTTATTTTTTCAGAACTTAGCGGTACTCAAATGGTATTAACTTCCATTGGTTAAGCTTCTGGAACTGGTGAAACTGTCATTCTTAACACCCTTGAAGTGGAAAAGGTAATAGAATGTCTTAAACCTGGACTAACTGAGGCGAAACCTTGTTTCTCTAGCCTCCTCTCCAAAATTATTCAGCCTATCTGGATTCTGAGCCGAACAAAGTCTTCCAATACTGTTGGACAATCAATCTGAGCAAGTTCATCCTTAATGTGATCTGACAGGATTCTACAGAATTGGAATGTTTGTGCTGAATCAGCTACACATCTCCGGAATTCCACGATATACTCAGCAGCTGCACATAGTATATTCCTTGGTGCGGATATTTAGAATGTATTCAGACGTAATACAGCGATTAGGGTCATCAAACACAAGGCTCATAGCATCCAGGAAGTCTTGCAGGTTTCCCAACAAAGGAATATTTTTCTCCAGAAGAGGGGATACCCAAGAGCTGGCCTCATCCTTTAATAAGGAGGTGATCAATCCTATTATGGTAGCTGACCTTGTACTCTGAGGAATTGGTCTTAAAGCTTAGCGACTAGAGTTTGTAATTCTGTAATAACTCGCATCATCGTAGCCCTTTGTGAGCAAAGCAGATCCTGTTCAAGCGGACTCCATATGACCCTGTTTATTCTGTCATGGCAATTACTGCAGGTCTGTAATCCAATTGCTGGAACAGGCTAGCAAGCAGGTAGTTTGAAGAGTAGAGCAAAGGAGCACAGCTGCCAGAAATAATCCTAAAGAAACAAATATCACAAGCAAACTCCAAAGATAAAACTGAAGGTGAACAAGCTCACAGGGAAATGAACACAGCCAACGCACCAACGCGTTTCATCCCGTTGGACTTTATCAAGGTGTAATATGATAACATACCTTCTTCCTTACATAGTCACCATTTCGTGCCAAAAGTCCCGCAGTGTCGCACCTCGCATGCGCACCAGTGATGCGTCGCATAATTTTAGCTCAGGGAGTGTTAGGACCTGCTAACGGCCATGCCTTGAAAGTGGCATCAGGCTTAAGACACTTTTCCCAAAGGGTTAAACTAAATGACTCTTTTTCAAGAGAATATATAGGTATTGCACTGTGTATTTTTGTCACATTGGAAGTAGTTTTGAGCATCTTTATTTGTTTTTTGTTGTATATATTTGAGATATGCAACAACATTTTTTTCCAGGATACCATGAAGAGCATCATTGAAAAAATGCTGAAGGTGGTAGAAGCATTGCAGAGGCATGACCAAATATTCATGTTGACCATAGCGCATATGGAAGGCAGTATTCTTTTCATCCCCTGATCAGATATTAATTATATTAGACAGGAACAGGAGGTTTATAAAGGTTTATAAAGGGCTGGATGGAGATAAGGGTGCGGTGCGGTGCTGAGCATTGGACTTCCAGGAATTTCAAAGTTCTCTGCAGGATAATGAACAGGTTAAGCACCGTCGTGGTGACAGACTGGGAGAAGAAGAGACCAGGGTTCAAGACAAACCAAGGACTCTCCTAACACTAGAATAACTGGCAACTTTGTCTGGGAACATAAAGAGGAGAGCATCTGAAACTTCTCGGTGAATCAAATGTATAAATATTCAAAATCGAATGTGTGGTGTTGGTGGCGGCTGATGGTTGGCGAATGTCAATTTTGAAGTGAACCTTCTTTAGCTGCGTGAATGCAGTTTATTGGAGATGGAAGTCAGGGGTGATAGAAGGAACATCACCCTGGCAGAAGAAGCTGTCAGTGTTCTCAGCTTCCACCAGGAGGAGTCAGTGCTGGACGGATGGACACGGACACACATGGCACACACACAGCACCAACCACCCCCCCCCCGGTGTCCCATCCTCGGGACACATCTTTCCCCACTCTGCACACTGCTGCTGCCTGGCCTGCCCACCCCCCACCAAGTGATGTGCCGTCCAGCACCTACCCCCCCCCCCCTTCGGCTGGGACCTCCTCTGGGGAGAGGTGGGCTGGGGGGGGCATCTGAATCATCACTATTCCCTGTGTCCCCAGTGTCCAGTGCTCTGGCTTTCTCTGTCCCTGCTCTGCACACTGCTGCTTACTGGACCACACTCCCCGGGACGACCCCCCCCCCCACCGAGTGATGCGCCGACCACCACTTCCCCCCCTTTGGCTGGGACCTCTGCCGAGGAGAGGGGTGTTTGGGGGGCATCTGAATCATCATGCGTGCAGGTAGATTGGGGACTGCTCTGGGCTAGGGGACATAGATCCCCCAGTGTCTCCACCAAGGGGGGGGGGGAGAATTTGGGCTACACACAGAGTCACACACTGACTGACACACACATATTGACTGACACACACACACACATTGGCTGAAACACACACACACACACACTGACTCACATGCACACACTGACTCGCACACACACACTGACTGACACACACACTGACTGACACACACACACAAATTGACACATGCGCACACACACACTGACAAATGCACACACACACTGACACACTCAGACACTTAATGACACATGCACACATGCACTGACACACAACACGCACACACACTGACACACCAACACACTAACTCACACATGCACACTCTGACTCACAAATGCACACACTGTCACACACGCACACTGACTCACACTTGCACACACACACTGACTGACACACACACTCTGACTGACACACACACTGTCTCACACATGCACACGCACACACTGACTGACACACACTGACTGACACACACAATGACTGATACACTAACACACAAGGATTTCACAGTTACTATAAATATAGAAGTGTGTAACAGGGGAGTTATCCCTGTTCAGGAAATGTGCCTTTAATCCAGCAGTGTGATGGTTAACCGCTGGTAGTCAATTATCCAACACCACCTGCCTGATTAGCTTCTTAGAAAAGCCTGTCTTTTGAGACAGGAAGGGAGATTGTTCCTGAGTCTCACAACTTGTGAGACTGACCATGGGGACAGATGTCTTGAGCCTGCCAGAAGAAACAGCAGAGCTGCTTGCAAGACACAGGGGAAAACACCTCTAAACCTGAATGCTGACAGAACCTGAGAAAAGGCAGCAACCCAGGAAAGAGAGAAGCCTTCCCCACTACAGCTACCAGAGAGACAGATAAGACTTTCTTTTGGAACTGTTATGTATCTGTATATATGTTTATATTTTGGGGCTGGTGAATAGCTTAGCTAACCAACCCAGTCAGAGAGGGCTGAGCTACATGTGTAGATAGTCTCCAAAGCGGAGATAGGTTTTTGTTTGGCTTATTTGAATATGTTTTGCTATGTTAAGGAAACAGGCGCAATAAAAGCCTCATTTAATTTCACCTTATCAAGCCTCCCTTGCATACCTCTACGCACGTCCTCCTACATATGGTCGTCAGAAGTGGGACGAGAGGTGGTCCTTGAAGTTAAAATGGGCCCGAAGATTGCCTGTGAATTTTTTTTGTGCTTTTTTGCCTACAAACAGCCTGAGCAACATAAACAAAGGATCTCATGCAGAAGGGACCAGAGTTTAAGGGACACACCCAGGCAGGAAATCTACACTGCACTGAAACTTACAAAACCACAGATGGACTCTTTTCCCAGAGTCCAAGAGGAGAGAGAGAGACTGGGCTGAAGCAGGTAAACCTTATTTGCCTATCACAAATAAAGTGTAATATGGTCACTGAAATAGGGTTTTTTCCTTCCAGCTGTAGTCAGGGTTCAAGAAGTAAGTTAGCCCTTAAAAGGGATAGGCGTTTGTTGTTTTCAAATGTTTCGCTGAAGCAGTAATTACAGATGTTGACACACGAGGGGTAATGATTCTGCAAGTAAAGTCTGCCACACCACATAGGACTACTAGTTGTGAATGGAGTATATGCAGAAAAGTGTGAAAATTGATGCAAGACTGTGCTGAAGCAGGGGAATTTTCAGTAAACAAGTGCTGAGGGTAAAATTGCCCTACTGGGGAAAAAGGAATTGCTGAGCTGTGTAAAAGGTATCCCAAAGTGTGAAGAGTGAATGCCATAATACTCAAAGTTGAGACTGAACATTACTGAACTCAAGCAGAAAACCACATTATTTGGCTGAAGCGGAGGGTATTGTACCTAGCAAGTAAATGGTGTAAAGCAAACTGAAGTTTTTACCTAGCAACTGCACATCCAGTATACCTAAAGAAAGATTATACCTAGCAAGTAAATGGTGCAAAGCAAATAGAAGTTTTTTTTTCCCTAGCAACTGCACATTCAATATACCTAAAGAGAGAGAATACGTGCACGGTACTGCTCATATTGTAAAACTTACCCAAGAGGAAGAAAAAGTCTACAGAGATGCCTGTGAGAGCTACGACCTCTACAAGCAAAATATGCCCACCTGTAGGACTACCACAATTGGGGGTTCTAGCAAATACAGTGGCAACAGCTACAATAGCGCCTCCTGAGGTCAGGAAGAAAATTACACCTGATAGCCCCAAAATGGAGGACAAGATGCAGCGTTCCTGTAATGAACCCTACCCCATGGAAGAGTGGCCCTTCCAGTCCGATGAGGAGGAAGACATCTCTTATGGGGAACCCAAACCGAGTCACACCCACAAAACACCCCAAGAATGGTGGGGTTGCCTGAACTCGGTACGAACAGAAAAGACCGCTCCCTATGATGACGAATATGATCAGCAGGAGGAAGATCGGGAGCAGCAGGTCACCAAATATTTCTGGCAGCTAACGCAACTGCAAGAAAAGCCTGGCATATACAATGAAGCCGCTGAAGTATCAAATAAAGTAGGAGACCCCAGTATTCCTGATGGGACGGAGTCATCAAAAACAAAAAGGCGGAAAAAGAAAAGCGGTTCTTCACTTACCGTGGAAGGAACAAACATGTCCGCAGATCCTGTGGAGAAAAAGGGGGACCACCTAAACAAGCAAAACATTCAGCCACCCAACAGGCAATAAAAGAAGGTACACGTGCTGAATTAAAACCAGAAGAATCCTTAGCTGATGAAGCTGAAAAGATGGGACATTCTCTGGAAGTGGATGTGGAATTGCAACTTAATCCCAAGGAGGCTGAAGAAAATCCATTGAGTGGGAAAAGTGAAGAGAGACAGCTTCAAAAGCAGAAAACTCAAAGGGCTGTTCTTAAACGCGGTGCAACTGCTGCCATACGGTCTGCCTACAATAAGATGAGCACCCGACGCGAGGGAAATCTCATGACCGCGCACGTAGCAAAAAGACTTTACTTAGAAAAAGTCCTCCTCGAGCGACTGAGGAGTGCTGATCTCAAGCACCTTCGGGAGGAGACACGAATAAACTGGAGAAAGGGCTCAAATCCCAGCGGGACTGAGGGTTCTCTTCCTCCATCCACTCTCATTCACGTCACAGAGATATCTAGAATGAGAGTGGAAGGATGGGCTTTGGCCGTGGCAAGCCCAAGCTTCCCACAAACAGGGGAGGTATGTAACAGGGGAGTTATCCCTGTTCAGGAAATGTGCCTCTAATCCAGCAGTGTGATGGTTAACCGCTGGAAGTCAATTATCCAACACCACCTGCCTGATTAGCTTCTTGGAAAAGCCTGTCTTTAGAGACAGGAAGGGAGATTGTTCCTGAGTCTCACAACTTGTGAGACTGACCATGGGGACAGATGTCCTGAGCCTGCCAGAAGAAACAGCAGAGCTGCTTGCAAGACACAGGGGAAAACACCTCTAAACCTGAATGCTGACAGAACCTGAGAAAAGGCAGCAACCCAGGAAAGAGAGAAGCCTTCCCCACTACAGCTACCAGAGAGACAGATAAGACTTTCTTTTGGAACTGTTATGTATATATGTTTATATTTTTGGGCTGGTGAATAGCTTAGCTAACCAACCCAGTCAGAGAGGGCTGAGCTACATGTGTAGATAGTCTCCAAAGCAGAGATAGGTTTTTGTTTGGCTTATTTGCATATGTTTTGCTGTGTTAAGGAAACAGGCGTAATAAAAGCCTCATTTAATTTCACCTTATAAAGTCTCCCTTGCATACCTCTACGCACGTCCTCCTACAAAGTGCAAATAGCTAAAACCTGTTTTAAGTCAAACTTCATTGCATTTTGGCACTGAAATTGTGTTTTGAATTTTAATTAAACACATCCCCATTACAAATACAATTTACGTGAGAAAACAGTGAACAAAGACGTTTCACGTCAAATGTGCATGCTCGGCACACACACACTTTTTTTAAACCCATACCCATAGCAAATTTCTATGTAGGTGAAATATTTGCACATCTATAATTATAAAGTCAAAATAAAAATAATATAGGTACTATTCCATTTTATTAAGTTGTAGTAAAACATAAGGCACCTTTAGGCCCTTCAGTTAGGTAAATGGGCCATAAGATTTCTAATAGATTAGTATAATTTTGTAAATATGGGCTACTATATCATATTTATCTAACAAAAAAAATAATTTATAATAGATTTAAAGCTTTCACCTCCAGAAGGGCCAACTGTGGCATCAAAGGGGTTAATCAAAGTTTCTACATTTTAAGGTACAGTACTGTACATTTAGTTCTGGCAATTAGCAAATTCACATAGTACATTTAGTACTAGTAAATACACAAACACACCTTAGAGTAAAAATTAAGAAGATGAAAATGTACGTTATTGATTTAGAATTGTTAGAATTACTAATACTTTTTTTCTGAGCTTTCCACTGATCAGCTTTAAGTAGAAGTCAGTACTTTTCTTCAAAAACTACTAAAGGCATTGAATTCAAGCATTCATGGAATGTTTGCGTGACTGTATGATGGAAATAAATTATTCAAAAATGCAACATTAGATTCAGTCACCCATCAGAACATTCCCATTTTAGTGTATCACTTAGTTAAAATGACATTGTCCCTGGTGAACAGACTTTCACAGTAGAAAAATTAACTATTTTCATTGCTATTACAAGCATACTGTTTGTGAACCTTCTGTTGTCAGGATAAAATAAATCTGTAATAACAAATATATGCACTGTTTTCATTTGTTCTGTTTGTTATAAATGTAATAAGGTCTATCTTACTATGTATTACATATTTATTTACATCATATATAATTAAAGGGCTCCAATACTGGGATGTCAATTTCGGACAATTTAGATAATGCATTTCAAGACAATGAAAGTGTTTTTTCTCCAGCTACTTCCTGCATTTATTTCTGTCATAACAAATTATTACTATTGATCAGCCATAATATGCAAACTTTTGTTATTACTGTACTAATAAATATCAGAAAATTAGCTTACATTAATAAATTGTATGCTTTTCACTGCATGCTTTACTTTTAAACATGGCTTTCATTATGTTCATTACATAATTGACTTCACCTACAGTACAATGTCCATAAAAAGAAAACTGTTTGTTTTGAGAATTTCACATTGTTTCTTCTTCTGTTTTCTAGTGATTTTTTTTCCACACAAAAAGACTCTCTGGAAATATAAATGTTTATTTTCAAGCACTGACTAGTCTTACTCACATATTATCAATATATTAATGAAATATTGGTGGGCAAACTGATAAGAATAAACACGTGCTTATCACAGTGACTGTGGAGATAAACTTGACTATGTTCAAAGTAGACACAAAAGTAAAAAAAGATATTAATAATAAAACAATAATAAAAAGAACAGTAAGCAACTAGTCCACAATGAAATCTGTAGCAGAGAAAGTGAGAAATGGTTTATATATTTTTTAAAATGTATTCATATATAATGTTAACTATACAAGGTAAAAGGTATATTATGTATGGTTTAGGTAAAGTGGATTTGTCTCCGCAGAGACCACCGACCACCATACAGATAATGTGTGTTTTAATAGCACTTTGTTGTCTGCCCCTCATCCACGACCTCGCCAACCGGATCTCGTTTGTGTTTAGACTGAATTATTATTTGTGTTGTTGCAGTTCAATGTGTGGCTGGGAAGTGGCACACTGAATATCTTCACATATAACACTCTGAATGCTACAGTTCAGTAATAACCTAGCAGCTGTCTGGAGAGATGATAAAATATACACGTCTGTCTACTGACCTTTTACATCTCTACTGTAAAAGTTTCACACTTTATTAAAATCAACTATGGATTAACTTAATGTGTCTCATAAATTTTGTACTGTACTGTACATGGCATAGGATGTGGTGCTTTCTCTGTGCCATAAAAGTCCAGCTTGCAGTTACTGTATGCCTATATGATATATTGTGCAATTCAAGCTGGGACAGTGTGTCACTGTCTGAGATCTGACAGTATATCGCGGACAAGAAACCATTCTATACAAAAGCACAAGAAAGGCTGGAAGAAAACTATTCAACAGAACTTATGCATTAATGAGGGGAAGGAGCTGGGCACTTCATGCATCATGGATGGCTATGTTTCATGATGTCAACTTTTGAAGGAGAAAGAGATTGAATAATAGATCTTCCTGAACCGATCCCTCAAATCTGCCTCCACCCGAGTACCTGCTCAAAGCGAGTACCTGCCCCAATACCATTACCAGTAGGAACCAACCAAATCTAAAAACGAGATGATCCTACATTCCAACTACATGATCGACTTGAACAAATACATACAGCAAAGCCCTTGAATCAACAATGGGTTGATGCCACCCAATTTTCAGCCTGTGTGTAATCAAGGTAAAAATATAAGTTTACACAAGTTTACATACAATACTATATAGTAGAAACTGTAATTCCCAAATAACTCACAAATGCGCTCCATAGACCACGCATGCTCCTACATTAAAAGACCTTCATATGCATTCCATAGACCAAGCACGTGCCTACATTAAAATACCTGCATATGTGATACATAGGCCACACATACACCTAAATTAACAGACACGTACATACATTCCATAGACCATGCATGCACATACTTAAGCATTTCTTATTTCTTATTTATTAAAAGGGTACAGTAAATAATCTCACAATTATTTTACGTAATTCAAGCCCTCAAATTGAAAGCCAGAAGAAAATGTCGATTGAAGTCTAAAAACTGTTATCAGTTTCAACCTTTTTAATTTATAGAAGTATTTAATTTTATATTTTAATCATAATGGGCACATAGAAATATACTGTATACTGTATATTATTCTACTGTTATACTAATGCACATTTTCTATTTTTTGTAAATATTTTAATCGTAGTGGGCATAGTGAGAGAGAGACATACAGAGAGAGACAGACAGACACAAAGAGGGGTCTATTCTAGTAGCTTCGATAAAATTGCTGCCATCTCAAATGGTGTGGCATGATCCCACGAACGGTTTGTCATTTGTGTCATATTGTGTTATTTGTGGTATTCAGGAAAAATCGAAAACCATTTCCACAAGTCTCACACCGTGAGGTAGGAAAATAACAATACCGTATGGAGTAGCAGTGATGGTATCCCAGCCTCTCTCAAAGTTCTCCCTAATACAATCTGGCCGCAGTCTGTAAGAGCTTCATGGATAGCTGCACAGAGATTGTTTCATCTCCCTGCACTGCTCTTACAGTCAATCGCAGTGTTTTCATTTACATTTTAATAACAGAGTACTGTAGCAAGGGGTCTCCAGAGTGGAACCGGATTAATTTCAGGTTTGGGGAACCCCTGTATCCTGAGTTGCAGGCACTAGTATACTGGTATGGGGTGCAGGTATCTCCTGTGTGTTTAAATGTCACGTGACACAGGAGATTTAAACATTGCAGGGGGATACTGGCACCCAATACCAGGGTCTGTAACTCAGGAAGCAGGGGGTCCTTGGGGTTGAGATCAATGTGGTTCAGCTCCGGTGACTCCTTAGATGTGAAATGTACAGAAAAACAGCTTCATTATCTTAGCAGTTAGCCGCTAAGGCAATGAAGGGGTAAAACCCGATTACCCATTTTATTGGGGGTAGAGGGAGTGTATGGAGGCGGTAGTTGCCCCGGGTAGGTGGTTAGGCCTGCTGGGAAGGTTACCGGAGGAGTTAACCCCTTTACTGCCATAGCAATGGTAACCGCTAAAATAATTAAGGTGTTATCCACTCCTGTTACAAACCCAAGATTCCTATCCACCCACCCTTGGGGCAACTACACCCTACACCCAATCCCTTTACCCCAAAGAAACATTAAAATACAACAACCTTAATACCCATCTCCTCTACCCCCAACAACCCCCTTAACACATACAGTGCAATAATGGGAAACAATACTATTATCCAGATCAGGATAATAGTTCATTTGCCCATTAAAAAATAAATATTATCCAGCCAGCATAAAGTAAAAAAAGTTCTACTTATACCTGCCAGGATGGGCCATCCTCATCACCATCCACTGCTTGCATGAGCTCCGTGGGCAGCAATTTCGCAGTTAGTAACTGCTATAGTAATTAAGGGGTTAATCCCCCTCTCCTACTACCAACTCAGGACACATAACCATCCTCCCCGGGGCAACAACCTCTACCCTCTACCCATTGATTTGCACAGTGGTAAACCATGCCCATATTATATGGGCATGATTTGCAACTATGGCAGTCAATGGGCAACCTAAAAAAAAAAACAAGCACCAACAGTACACAAAACAAGCACCAAAAATACACAACATGACAAATATATAAAAACAAGAACCAAAAATACAAAACATAACAATTAAATAAAAATAAGCATTGCTTATCACTGTGTTTATCAATACCCTAAAGGGACAATAATAAACACATTGGCAGTCAATGGGCAACCTAAAAATATACACAAAATACAATCAATATTTTTCTTACCATGGATTTCTTCACACCCATCCTCGAGCACCAACTATTGACCCTCAACAGCCGATGCAAATAAGTACGTTATCAAATCTTGATTCAAGAGATGTCTCTCCGATGAGTTTTTCATTATATTCTGCTTTCTTTTTCCATTCTTTTCTTCTTTTCTTTTTTCTTTTCTTCTGTCTTCTTTAGTTGTAATCGAATGGGGACGAATGTGGACCCGTCAGTCTATTAAGCACAAATGAATAGAAAGGCAAGATTAGACTTTGCTAAACAATATCTAAAAAAGCTAGCCCAGTTATGGAACAGCATTCTTTTGACAGATGTAACCAAGATCAACCTGTACCAGAATGATGGGAAGAAAAAGTATGAAGAAGGCTTGGAACGGCTCATGATCCGAAGCATACCACATCATCTGTAAAGCACGGTGGAGGCAGTATGATGGCATGGGCATGAATGGCTTACAATGGCACTGGGTCACTAGTGTTTATTGATGATGTGACAGAAGACAGAAGCAGCCGGATTAATTCTGAAGTGTATAGGGATAAATTGTCTGCTCAGATTCAGCCAAATTCAGTGAAGTTGATTGGACGGCGCTTCACTTTACAGATGGACAATGACCCAAAACATACTGCGAAAGCAACCCATGAGTTTTTTAAGGCAAAGAAGGGGAATATTCTGCAATGGTCGAGTCAATCACCTGATCTCAACCAAATCGAGCATGCATTTCACGTGCAAGTGTATTACAGTATGTAAAAAAGTATTGAATATGAAAACAGCAGCATACTGTTTAAGGTTTTCTATAAAGCTCACAATTATTCTATCCTAATCAATAACAATTGCACTGTCACTAAATTGTTTTTAAATCAGATTCATCAATGCGCAAGCAACGTAAAAGCGATATTATACTGTAGGTCAATCGGAATCCCTCTATTTGCCGTTCCCTGCTTGATGACAAAGTTTATTTTCTGAGGAAAAATAAAATTATTAATGGTAGAGTTTATTATATTTCCGTTATTGCTGCAACTAGATTGTTCTGTTGTTCAAATTATATAAAATAATGTTTTTACTCAAAAAAAATAAAAAAAGTTGCATTTTTTAAATTGTTAATTGTTTCATTGTGTCACAATTTTTAAAACATACAGAAAGTATAACCTTTCACATAATGTTTAATTCAAGAAGGCTACAAGAATTTTCATGAATGGCTCGGGGGTGGGGGGGTGTTGATAAGCGGTTGCATTACCGCTGTCTTGTTACTGTTGTAAGACTTTGCATCCAAGGTGGGTTGGGGGTGGGTATGTGATGATACGCATATGCATTTCAACAAGGTACCATGAGACATACACGCACGCGCCTAACTGTCCACCAATTGTTCAGTATCTACTGTAGTAACTGCTCAGCCAATCATATTGCTGGAATACATTTTCTAGAATTGTGAATAAAATAATAGAACTATAAAACCATGAGCAAAGTGATTGATTACAGGAGAACGGACCGATCTGCAGTAGCTAATCACTTGTCTGTGTGCATAATGTATTGATATTTTAAAAAAAAGAATAAAATATGGCAGCTTGAACTGCAGTAGTGTAAGTAATACACGTAGTGTAATACAGGTAGTGTAATATAGGTAGTTACTGTAGTAAATGATACTTTACTGTACTGCCGACGAGTATTCTAAAACAAATGTGGGGCAATCACCAACAAGACCCAGGTACATGCTGGTTACATGCTGGTTACATGCTGGGTTCATGCTGGGTACATGCTGCAATATTTCAGTGACATTTCTGCAGACAGACTAATGGCCCATCGGATTAACTGCGGGGGTCCCTGGCAGTCCCATTCAAACTGAATGGGACTGCCAGGAATACCTGCTGTGTTAATCCGATGGGCCATTAGTCTCTCCTGAAATGTCACTGAAATGTTGCAGCATGTACCCTACTGTCACGGTAAATTTATGACAAGCTATAATATACACCAAAAATACCTGGGTTGAACTGAACACGGCTGATATATGATAAAATATAATTTATTCCTTGAAAAAGGTAAACACACGAGATATACAAATAACAGACAAAATATGCACTTACTTAGAATTGAAATGATGAAATAATCAGGAATCTTGATTAGCAGTTCATACAGCAATCTCAGAATGACACAAAGACAATGGGCATAGGCTGAGCCTGGTTTATATACAAACTCAATCCTATACCTTAACCTTGAGGTGCCTAGCTGGCTTGCAGATTCATTTGAAGTAGAATCTCCCTTATCTGCAAGTGTGAACTATGACACTTACAGACCACTCAGGCCCTTTGTTCTTCATCCTAGTGTATACAATCAGAGCAGTTAACCTTTGATCAGAGGGCTTATGCTAAACCATCTGTCGGCCCCCTGACCTATTAGCATAGTAGATGGACTCTGCGTTCTCATACCAGACCCAAAATACCACTCACAGTTTAATATCTTCACATATTAATATAATCGGTTCCGTTGGGCCCAGTGGACTGATACTTGCCAGCTTTTCATGCCGGAACTGTATCTTCATTGTGGCCAAGTCTCAGCCCTTTGCGACCCCCAGAACCGGAGATACACAAATGCAGGTTAAAACACTTTTAAAATACAGGATTCTTCCCTTTAAAAATGAATCTCTGCCTTTCACTCTTTCCCCATTGAAATCAACGGGTTCCGCCGCCATAGGCTTTTAATGGCGCGGCTCCACCGTTGAAGTCAATGGGGTTCCCCGCCATAGACTTTCAATGGGGAGACGCCGCCATTGAAGTCTATGGAAAAACCAAAAATCTTTACATTTGCCCACACTCCGTCGGGTTGTTCGGAGAGGGCTGGGAATAGCCATGCATTCATGCCGGAACCTTAGCTACATGCCACCCAAATCCCAGCCCTCTGGTCCTTCCAGAACAGGAGATATGGACTTACATTTTTCACCATTTCGGACTTAGCCGTTTTCACGCCACACGGCTTTTCCCCATTGGAATCAATGGCCGGCGCTGCCATAGACAATGCATGGGCGCACGCCGCCATTGGATTCAATGGGACCTCCGCTCCACCATTAAAGTCAATGGCGCGAACCTCTTTCTCCGCTCGATCCTTTACGGGGGCCCCTCATTCCCAGACCCGATGGGGGTCGTGTGTGGGGGTTCATAGGGGCTAAGGGCTAAAATAATTTTATTCCCAGGTGCCCTAGAACCTAAGATTCCCACGCCAATTGTCATTGAACTTGAACCAAGTGATAAAGCTCGTTTCAAAGACATTGTATCGGCTTTTGCGGTCTGCGGTTTGGATGGCTGCCAACCTGTTCCTGGAGATCGGCGTAGAGGAACCCCCATTGACTTACAGTGGGAAACCGGCGATCCTCCTCTCGGACGCCACCTGCTGGTCATCGCTAGAAAACAGGTCCAAAACCGCTACTTCTGCCATTGGAATGCATGGAGCCCCAATGGCGACATATGGGACTCTGCAAAATGGTGCCTGAAAAGGCGGGAACAAGGAACAAAGAGCTATAAACACTAAGTTAACCTTAACCCTTTCCCTCCCGCATCAATCCCAGTGTATGTGTTGGTGCAAACACTGGAACAAAAACAATAATTTTTTACAGGGGAATATACATTATGCTGAAGCAAGGTAAAAACACATTACTGGACCACAGTCCAGTTAACCCCTTGCTTCCCAGGTGAGAGTAGGGGGTGGCCAAATGGGGTGTAACCCCTTTAATCCCGGGCCAAACCCCCTCTCCCATGACACCTACTATAGGGAAAATGTTGCACACCACATAAAAATAATATAAGGATACAACTACTGGTGCTCCTGGTTCAGGATTCTCTGTGATGATTCAGCTTACAATGAAAGGAATAAAGAACAGGGCTCCACAGAATTTTCAAAACTAATTTAGTGTCAACAAAATGACCAGCATATACCTGGATCTTGTTGGTGTTAGCCCCAGATTTTCCAAGGCAAGTTTAAGGCAAGTTTTAGAATACTCATCTGTGTACCTGTATTTACCTTCATTATAGACTTTGCCAAATGGGTGGTGATGAGCCACTGTCAGTCCCATAGTCTTCATTATATAGGTAGTTGACAGGTGTCAGCAGGCCTGCTACACCTGTAGTTGCAGCTGATGAAGCTCGGAATCTTTTTGGTACATGTAAGCTTGCTGGTACAGTATCTGTACGTGAAATCTGGCTCAGGCTGGAAGTTTTGCAGGTATAATGGCGAGGACAGATAGCAGGGGTTGCTAGTCACCAGTTTTTCACTGACGGTCGGACCGTTATTGTAAGGCGGTGCAGACGCTATTACATTGTTGGCCTGGGATTGATGAATCTTATTTGGATTTAACATGACCTTACTCCTTTTGAAGTCTCCATGATCAAAGATACTGGAAAAATCTGGCACCACACACCAATACCCTCCTCTAACTCCGTGTGAAGGGGCAATACGAAAAAAACACGGATTGCTACTTAACTTTTTCCTTATTGCACGCTTCCACACATGAGCATCAGGTAACAATTTGTAAAAGTCATAATTTGAGATTAAATATTGACAGATTTCAGTAACTGTGGCCATTTTATCATCTGCCGCATTAATTGCAGAACATATTACAAATGCATAAGTACAGTCAGGTCTTTTGCACACGTACTGCGTTGTACTCATTGCGTCCGTCCGGTCGGCAAATAGGGAAAAAAAGACACCCCGCATTGAGTTTTTATTATGAAACGCCTAAATTGATACAGTAACTTCTCCAGAACCAAGGTCAATTCACAATGGACCACTGTGGGTTTTTTTTAAACACCTGCAAGACGACACATTACTGTAGCACAAGTACAGTTGTGTACACATTAGAATTAATTACAATTCATGAATATCTGCTACCTGGCGGATACGTGAAGAATTGCCCTCAATTAAATCCGAACCATTATAATTAAACAGATCAACCGCGAATCAACCGTGGGTGCCAGGCGGCGCGAATGCAGCATGAACACGGGGGATGCACAATTTATTGCGTGTGGAATACAGGAGAAGCAACCACAATGCCCCTGAGAAGTTTTAGAATAAATGCTGGCGCAGCAGTAGACAGATTCTGTAAAGACTTTCTCCAACAAACCCACCCTGAAACTAACAGCCTAGAAATCCCCCGATCCCAGCACCCCAGTAAAGACAAAAGACAAATAAATCTTTAATGTCGCAAAAGTGGCACATATTCTCAGCAATGTATTTTTGACATCTGGGTCCCAGAGCTGACACTCTAGGACCCCCACACACGGGTTAGGGGTAACCAGGTGGGTTTGACCTTTATTCATGAGCCCAGTTAACCCCTTCACTGTCACAATAACTACATTAAAACAATATATTGCAGTTAAAAGAATCACTAGAAGCTTGAGGCTTTTTAAAACACCTTCTATTGATTCTATGGATGAGATATTTATCAAGGAGTGAAATGCAAAATTAGATTCCTGTTCCTTTGAACTAATTCAATTATTGGTCAATCATTGAATATTATCTTTGGCTAATATAGAATCAGAGATCAAAAAATTAGAAGTCAAAATGGAACCACGTGTCAAGTGAGGAATACAAAAATTTGAACATATACTTAAAAATAAAATTCAAACAACAGAAAATGAAATAAAGCAGGTAAAAATAAAAAATTAAGGAGCGATAAAGAAGATTACTTAACTAAGGGTTACAGGAATTGGAAAGAAAGAGCAAGTTTGCAACAGAGACCCCCAAAATTAGATAACAGAAGAGATTCTGCCTCTCACCCAGATAATAGAGGTAGAGTGCATAATTTTAACACTACCACAAATGCTAGAAACATACTTATAAGGGGAAAAATAAGACATCCAATGATAACCATGTTAGGCTAAGAGAAGATCCCAAAAGGGCTTGACAGGAACATCAAGCCCTTTTAGGATCTGGCTTAAGTGGTAGCACAGCGCCCTCATCTACCGGCACATCAAGCCCTTTTAGGATCTGGCTTAAGTGGTAGCACAGTGCCCTCATCTACCCCTCCTTCAAGCTTCCCCAGCGAAGTTTGGATTCATTGTGATCCGTTTTTATGTAAGTGTAATTTCATGCATGTCATAAATATTAATTTGTTTTAAATTTATACTAATAGTGTTTTTTCTCTTCTCTTTTGCGCCCTGCTATATGTGTGCATTATTCGGTTGTTTGCCCCGCTGATCACAGGAGAGTGAGGAGCTGCAGAGAGACTATTAACACACTGTTTGGGACATACAATAATTTTTTGGGACCGCGCGCACTCATCATTTTTTACTTCATTATGCTAAGAGAAGCCAATACTTATGGAGAAAAAAGAGAGAAAAAAGAAATAAAATCTCCCAACCAAGGGGAATGGTCTAAATTTCATTCAGTCAACAAATTCACACCTTTAGAGAGCTCATCTCCTTTTTTAGAGGTAGCCAGGAAATCAAGCTTAGGGATAGAACAAAGGAAGGAGTTGAAAAATGTGAAACCCTCGTTTATAAGAAAACGAGAGAAATCACCAGACGAGGAAGTAGAGGAGGAGAAAATAAAGGTCAAAAAAGATTGCCAAATAGATATTAAACCAGAAAGGATCTTTAATTTAAGCAAAAAAGTGTTAACACAAGAACAAATACAGGTTTTAAATAAAGGTCTCTCATTTGCACCATCAAACAAAATGAGTTCCTTTTATACTTATATTGATGTGAGCAAATTTGTATGCAATATTTCTTTGAAAAAGTATTTCATCAAACAGAAATTACATACTGTACTGCAGTTGGACAAAATACGACTCCACCCACTGTGACCAGTCAGATACAACATACTCCATATAAACACAAATCACTGTTTTATCCTAGCTACCTAAAAGGTGGTTGTTTGGATCTGTATGTAAAATGAGTACAGGATGACTTGGACAAATTGGTTAAACAAAATAAATATATCAAACCAAATTTGAATAAAAGACAGTATGACACAATAAAAGAATTGCGAGAAGATAGTCTTACAATCCTACAGAAACTTTCCAGTGTGAATTAGAGAATATTTTAAAACTGGGTTTTAAAAAATTACTTATCAGCAACGAAGAATTTGAATTCATATTTATCAAAAAACCTACACTACCAATTTTTTAATTTTTACCTATACTGCATAAGGATCCCATAAACCCTCCAGGAAGACCTATACTTTCAGGTATTTGTTCATTTACATCCAACCTTTTGGCTTATATTGATCACTTCTTACAAAAACCAGTCAAGAAGCTACGCTCTTATATAAAAGACACTACACATATATTAAATTTATTGAATTATATTATTTGGCAAGAACATTATTTTTTAGTCACGTGTGATGTCACTTCACTTTACACAGTAATAAGTCATGAGCACGGATGTTTAGCCACACAATATTTTTTACAACTAGAAGGCACTTACACAGATCCACAGATGTATTTCATCATCACGTTTATTAAATTCACATTAATACATAATTTTTTCTGGTTTAATGAGGAACTATTTTTACAGGTTAAGACACGGTGAAGGGCACCAGGTTTGCACCTAGCTATGCCAATCTGTTAATGGTGATGTGGGAGGACCAAAACATCTTGTCCTAACATAGATTTGGTACAAACCTGGTACTCTGGACCAGATTTGTAGATTAAATATTTTTTTAATTTGGCACAGTGATCGCGAAAGTGTATTACTATTTCTTTTTTATTTATATCAAAATACATACAATCTTATTTTAACTTGTAGCTTTAGCAATATAAGTTTGGAGTTTCTTGACTTGTTAATCTATATAGAAGAAGGTCATATTCATACCAAAACCCATTATAAACCTGTCAGTTGTCTCAATTATATTGAGGCTAACAGTTATCATCAGAAACCATAAACCATCCCTCAAGGGGAATTAAGTAGAGTCAAACATAACTGCACCGATAACAACATTTATGAACAAAAAGCGCAAGCTATGCTAACAAAATTTAGATCTAAAAATTATAAAGACTCTGTCCTTAGTGAAGCCTATGCCAATATAAAGAAAATAGATAGAAGTGATCTGCTTAAATATAATTCTAACAAAATAAAAAAACACTAATGATACAGATGACATCATTCATACTCCCTTCATTACAGCATACAATCCTTTAGCTTCAGACATAAAAAAGTAGTATGCAAACATTGGCCCTTAGTTCAAATAGTCCCAATTCTACAACCATTCCTTCCTAAAATGCCACACATAATTTTACAAAAGCTGATACATTAAAAAATAGGTTAGCACCCAGTTGTTTAAAACAATCATGCAAAAAAGAAATATTCAGTAATGCTTTTTAAGACACTAAGGGGGCTATGCACTAAGCTCAATGGCTTTGCATTTTGATTTGACCAAAAAGCAGGTTCGTTAAAAAGTGAAGCCGGGGACGCGATGCACTAAGGCCTTGAGGCCATTTTTTAACGTACCTGCTCAAAATAGCTCAAAACAGCCACAGCATACGGTTTGCTTTATTTCCCCCTGCTAGCGTTCTGAACCTCTCTGTTCGCTACCTGATAGAAAAAAAAGCCACCTTTAACATTTGCATGGAGATTTGCTATCTCCATGCAAGACTTTTACAGGCGATCCTACACTAAATAAATACATTGTAATTATAGTGTACATGAGCAGGGGTCTCCCGAGCTGAAACGCATTGGTTTCAGGTCTGAGGACCCCCTACTTCTGGAGTTACAGGCCCCGTTATGGGGTGCCGGTATCCACTGTAATTTTAAAGCTTCCGCGTCACGTGACCGGGAAATGTACATTCAGCATGGGATACCGGCACCCCATAAAGGGGCCTGTAACTCCTGTAGAAGGGGGTCCCCGGACCTGAAACCAATGCTGTTCAGCTCTGAGGACCCCATGCTCATTGACAGTATTATTAAAGCAAACGTAATCATTAATTTTAATATGTGTTCATTTACACGCTAAGGCAATGATGTTCCCCTGAGGTTCATGTATGTCCCCTTATTTTTCTGGGGTATATGTGGGAGAGACCATGGAAGGAGTGAATCCATGTAATATAATGTTCTTGTCAATTACAGTGTGTGTCATTATTTTTGGGTTGGGACATGGCAGTGTAGTGGTTAAATTCTGAAATGCTGACGTCGTCAATTTAGGCAATCACCTGAAAACAATAGTAATCACACTTGTGGACAACTATTTGGGAGGGATACCCTATAAAAAGCATCCATTTTGTTCATTTAGTGTGGGTGTTGTTGTGAGGAGAGATAGAGTCGAGTTGGTGGTAGTAGTTGGAGAGAGTTGGAGAGAGTTGTGATTTGTTGGCGAATATTGAGTGAGTTGTATTGTTATTATATTTTGTTTATCTACTTTTTTGTATTGTTAGTATGATTGAACTTTGTTAGTGTGTCATTTTTCTTTATATTTGTTTCTTGTGAGTTAGTCAAATAGAGAGGATGAGTGGACGTGGGAGTGGACGTGGGAGTGGATGTGGGAGTGGACGTGGGCGTGGTGTGGTGGCTGGTGGGAGTGGGGGTGCAGTGGAGCATGGGAGTGGGGGTGCAGTGGAGCGTGGGAGTGGGGGTATGGTGGCTGGTGGGGGAGTGTTGGAGCGTGGGAGTGGGGGTGCGGTGGCTTGTGGGGGAGTGTTGGAGCGTGGGAGTGGGGGTGCGGTGGAGCATGGGAGTGGGGGTGCGGTGGCTGGTGGGGGTGCGGTGGCTGGTGGGAGTGGAATGAGACGTCATGCCAGGGCAGGTACGTCCCGTGATGACACTCCAGGTGGTGGAGTGCAGGTGGATGAGGGTAGCGGGACTACTGGACTGGGAGAGAGGGACACTGTTCACCATACAAACAGTGATGATGATGATGATGATGATGATGATGATGATGGAAGTGATGAGGGGCATCAACAAGCCAGGCGCGGCCAGAGGGCCTAAGAAACCCCCGCTTTACACATCGCGAAAATGACATCCTGGTTGAAAGTGTCATGGATTCCTATGAGCAACTCTATGGATCATTAGCATGTACAGTAAGTTTTGTATTTTAATTATTCGAGAACAATATATACATTAGGTTGTATATGCCGCATTCTCATGTATTAACTATATTTCACATGTGTAAGTTGTGGGGTGCTGTGGAACAATGAAGGGACCTCTAATCTGTCTTAAGTACATACAGAACATAAAAAGTGTTGTCCGCACTCATAATGAATACTAAACAATCAATGATACTTTAAATGATTATATATATGAATGACTCAAAGTGAGGGTCATTCATTGTCAATGTGCCTACAAAATCACATACAATTAACTGAAGGGTGACGGATGGTGAGGGAAGGGTGAAAATTGTCATTATGAAAAATGATGGGATATGATAAACACATCCCTAAGAGGGAAGGAAGTGGTTTAGATGAGATGCAGGGGAACGCAATGTTTCGTGCTCACTTACCCCTTTTACAGGCCCATTATCATAGTCAGCACAAAGTGGGACTATGTTACTTACCTACTCCCTCACACTAATTTCATCACATTGTTAAAATAAATGGCATTAAGATGCCATTACTGTTAAATCAAGACATGCCTAACATTACATACAGTTGTTAAACATATATGCTGTAACGAAGGTGTGCAGCTGATTGTTCACATGTAATTTGTCAGGAATGCGCGCATGACCTACACTAATAGGTGTGTGTAATTAGAGGGACGTGTTATAATAGTTACAATATTAATATACAGTATGATTTAAATACTGAAATTGATATGAACACTGTTACATATACACAGGTAAAACCAAGACCAGTGTGAAGTCAAAATTGTGGGGCCAGATAGGCCGAGCTGTCTCATCAGCTGGTGTCTTTCCAAGGACATCAGAGACGTGTAAAAAAAGATTTGAGGACATAAAATATAGATTCAAGAATAAGATGGCACAGGCCGGACGCATCACAAGTAGGACAGGAGGTGGACCTCCAGCATCACTGAAGTTACAGTCTTACGAGGAAAATATGTTATCAATAATGACTCCCCGCCTTATATTTGGAATTGGAGGGAACCGAGATATTGGGCCATCCCTTTCACATTTGACACTAGGTGAGTCGTATGCTATGAGATCAATATTTACTTGACAAATGCAAGCATTTAAAAATAAAACTACAATAATCTTTTTAGATGTGAAACTGAAATGTCAACATTACACATGTCCTTATTCATTTATGTCAAATATGCTTTTTATATTAAGCTGCAGTTCAATAATTATCCTGCAGGTGTGTTTTTGGATAGCAATCACTAGTGTACTGACCATAAATACATGTAGCATGTTCAGTTTTAAACAAAACTACTTGTAAATAACAACAATTGTATTTGATTTGAACAAGCATGCTTGTTTCTCTTGTTCATGTATGAACCATTCACACTAAGCATATTTAAATATGTCGTCAAACTCCGCACATCAATACAAGGACAACTATAATTTCGCAACCTATGCAGTTGTTTATTTAATTAGAGATTGCACACAAACTATTGCCGTTATAAAATTTACATAACAAAAACATAAACAGGACATTGAACTGCAGCTTTAACTGATGCACGTGTCCAAATTTTCGACAAAACATATGTGCATTTACATAGTATATTCAGCCAAATAAAGAGGAGCACAAAATTACTTAGTCATTATGTTGAATTTAAAATGTTGTTATTTATTATATAGTGATTGCTGAGGACATGGATTCTGATGTGCCTGCATCACCACAACAAACTGTCCGAATTGAGGATGAGATGACAGTAGATCCCACACATATTAGTGTCCCAGATGCGTATGATTCCGGACCTGATTTGCTTGGATTCCAGGATACCCAACCAAATCCTGAAAGTGATGACAATGGGGAGATCCAACCGGGCCAGGGAGACCAGGTTTGTGCTGAAGCATTATCAAATTTAACCAGCCTAGATGCCAGGTTTATCAAAAACCAACAAGATCAGTCACACGTACACTCTCAAACATATGAGAAAATATATGAAGAAATGAAACATATGAGCAACATAATGACAAGACAACAGGACACACTGGACAAAATGGCAAATAGCCTCTCTGTCATAGCCACATGTATGGGTCAACTTGTGGCCCATGTCCAGGCACAGCCTCCGCCACAGGCACAATTACAGCCACAAAGCCAGCCACACGCACAATCGGATTTACACATACTATCCGATCTGGAGCTATTATCAGATATAGATATAATATCAGAGCCAGAGAGGCAAATAGCTCCAGAGAGGCAAATACAGGCAGAGATCCAAAGTGAGGCAGAGATCCAAAGTGAGGAAGAGATCAAAAGTGAGGCAGAGATCCAAAGTGAGGCAGAGATCCAAAGTGAGGCAGAGAGGCAAAGTGAGCCAGAGAGGCAAAGTGAGCCAGAGAGGCAAAGTGAGCCAGAGAGGCAAATCGAGACAGACACACAGCCAATGCTACATCAGGATCATAATGCACCGGATCCTATGTCCCAGGCTCATCCCCTGGCCCAAATACTAGCACTGGCACTGGCACAACCATTGGCAGTGGCTCAAACACTGTCCCAACCCCCGGCACTGGCTCAACCACTGTCCCAACCCCCGGCACTGGCTCAACCACTGTCCCAACCCCCGGCACTGGCTCAACCACTGGCACAAACCCCAGCACTGGCTCAACCACTGGCACAAACCCCGGCACTGGCTCAACCACTGGCACAAACCCCAGGACTGGCTCAACCACTGGCACAAACCCCGGCACTGGCTCAACCACTGGCACAAACCCCGGCACTGGCTCAACCACTGGCACTGGCTCAACCACTGGCACAAACCCCGGCACTGGCTCAACCACTGGCACTGACTCAACCACTGGCACAAACCCCGGCACTGGCTCAACCACTGGCATTGGCTCAACCACTGGCACAAGCCCAGGCACTGGGCCAGCATGAAACGGCAAGAAGAAGGCAATGATCAAGTCACCGGGGACATGATCCCACACCAACTCCTCCCACACGTTCATCACAAAGACTATCCCAAAAAAATAAATAAAAGGTCTTATTATTGTTCCCGTAAGTCTTCATATTCAATTATTAGCATTCATTAAGGTTCAGCAAACATACTTAACAATGTGCAATAATCAAGTGTGTATGTAACACAAGTAAGGTGCATACATGTGAGCGAAACAGCATATGATTTTGCATGTGTGAATAATGTATGTCATAACTATCTATATTTTATACCGTCTTAATTGTGAAAAATTAACATTATAAATATTTGTTCATTTGAACATGTTATTTCACAAAACAATTCTATCCAAAGTGTGTTTCAGAGCTTGGCAACTGAATCATGTATAATATGCAAGTACACATTTCATAAGATACAGAACACCTGTATGTGGGAGAAGAATACATGGACACTTCTTCCTTTGTATTATGACCTTGTACAATGTTGTGCAAATAATGCAAGTTTTGATACTTTGTAAGAACCTTGAATTAAGGAATAGTTTTGGTTACTGTACTCCATTCCGTTAAAATACATGCAGTTTGAGATGTGTTCTATGGAAAAGCCTCCGCTTTCTTACGTAATGCTAATATATAGTGCCATTGAAAATGAAAGGAACAAAAAAGCTACGGTCTCACAGATCTATCAATATCTTACGGATAACTACCATTATTATCAAAATCATCCTCAACCTAAGGTATGGAAAAATTCAATCCGACGCACTTTATCAACCAATGCTTCTTTTATTCGAAACCCACCATCTGGCACAAACAGGGGTGGCTGTTGGTCATTTCATGAATCCGGTATGCGTATGTCTGCAAATGGAAATAAAAAAAGACAGACAATTGTCGGACACGACTACCATGATATAGGTGCCCGCAGCGGTGCCTTAAATGTTCAGCAGAATGTCTTTTTTCAACCTGGGTTGGACTACCAATACCAGAACCATAACGGAGCAACATTTTACGATAACATGCAGAATACCGAGTTTGCTCAAACAGATGAAATGACACAAAGTTACTATGTGTATCCGCCTCCGTACATTGTACAAGATGCAAACGGTTATGGAGTAAGCTACAACTCTGCACAGCTGAACCCACAGAACAACGAATTGATGGACTACAGCGGCTACATCGCAAACCAAACTTCTATGGCTGCCCCGAATATGAATGCAATATAATGCAGGTAACTATATTGTAAATACTTTATAAACTGTGTGAATCTTTTCTTCCCGAATGACACGCATATACGTTGTATTCATTGCGCATACGCGTACCATACGGGAAAAAAAGGTTTTGTTTGTGTAAATTAACGTGTCTCTTTTACCTTTTCGGCTACTTCTGATCATATTACAGAGATCGCGCTGTGAAGATCACAATATGCCGGAACACAGTTCTGTAAGAAGGTAAGATCTATTTACTGATATACGGGGCAATATTTTGAACCGTGCTGTGCAATGGCGGTTGAAATCAGAGATATTCATGCGCAGCCCTTAAATGACAGTCGAGTACGTGTACGCCCCTTTGTGAAACTACAATAATTGTAAACATAAAATAATTCGATATGCAGAAATGCAGTACATATCTTAATTAGTGTAGTTTGCATATGGCTACATAATGTTATGTGCCTGATGAATATTGGTTACTCTGTTGTAGAAATGGCAAGCAAAGTAGCATTTTACATGTCATTATTATGCAGACTATTTACTTTTGTTTATCATTGTGTATGTAACATGTTTGTGGTACTAGCATGTCAACAAACGAAACCTTAGGTAATACAGCCAGTCCTCGGTTATCCGACACAATGCGTAGCTCCAAATGGAGTTGTAAAGCTAAACGTCTTAAAGCGAAACACGCTTTCTCATTGCAACACTGTTAAAAGTAAAGGTTGCGGTTTTTTTTGGCTTAATAATTTTGTATATACTCCTAATATTGTACCAAGATAATAAAAGATGAAACACATACACATTATATTGTGTGTGTGTGTGTGTGTATATATATATTATTTTATATATATACAGATATATAATTTATATATAAATTAGTGTGTGTAAAGAAATATATATTAGTGTGTGTAAAGAAATGATTATTGACATATATCTTCTTGTTATGCAGTAAGCATTTTGTGGTTAGATGTAACATTAATGTTGTTAACGAAATGATTGACGTTTAGTACATAGGTACATTATACCAGCCGTGTGTTTAAATGCATCATTAATTAACTATGTAACCGATATATTACTTACATTAATATTATATATCTACTTCTTTCACAGATGTTCACAGCTCCGTTCAAGACAGAAGATAGTGTGAATGCATGTATCCAAAGACCGAGCAACTGAGAGCTTTTCCATTATGGCCACATGCCAAAGACATCACATGGCCAGTCATGCTATGATACCTCAAACTGAACATGCACACTTTTATATATCGTAGTTAATCGTAGATTATCGCTTTAAAAAAAAAAAAACATTAAATAGATAATGTAGGCTTTTTGATACTAACTTTAAATGTGTGTTAACATTCCAATAAACTTTGACATGACATCTTTTGTTAGTGCTCCTTTTTTATCAATGGGACGCAGATTACAGTGACGTCATTCAAGTATAAAAATTTTTTGTATATGTCGCCTGAAGAAACACACAAGTACTTGTGTTCAAAATGTATTGTTAAAAGTTTTACTTGAACTATTCTAGGAAACATTTACATAAAATATGAATCTGGCAATGTGTGGTTTTAAATTAAACATTAATAATGATAGGGATACATTTCAGCTTAATGATAGAAGAGATCAACATCTCATCTGCTTATACTCATGCAGACACTAATTATATATATTGTCATACATACATACGTGACAATCATAAAATGAAGTAAGGAATGTGAAGCATAACAATCCTGTAAACCTTTAATAACACCATTAATTATTTATAAGTTGATCATGATGTTGAAAGTATGAGCCAAAATACATATATAATCATTTACAGTAGTTCAGTTGTAAGATAACACTATGCAGAGTATTGAATACAGCCTTTGTTTTTCACTTAATACACAATATTCTGCATGTAACAATGCACACATTGTATAGTTGGTTTGAAAGAAGATTAATACAAGAAAAGAGGTGTCAAAAATAAACATACCGTAGGCAGCCGAAGTTCTGATCATTCCTTAGAAAATTTGCAGTTCGTTGGAGAGAGCAGCATCCTACAATTATACACACAATGCAATGTTACACACACAATGAGATGATGACAGATTATATAGATATGTATTGTTAAAACTTACATGTGAAAAAATTAGCAATTAAGGTCCTGCGAGTCTCCACCCCACTGGCTGTATGGTCCCTAACCCCTGCAGGAGGCACGAGAGGATCCTCCTCTAAATCATGAAGAATGTTGCCTTGAAGATTGTGACGTAGTGCTATGTTGTGCAGAATGCAACAACAAATCATTATGTCACCAACCTTCGCTGGCGAATATTGTAGCGCACCACCAGATCTATCAAGACACCTAAAACGACTTTTCAACACTCAAAATGTCCTCTCGATCACCAAGCTTGTGGATATGTGTGCGACATTATATCGTTCCTCTGCAGGGGTTTGAGTATTACCCAGTGGGGTCAGAAGCTAAGGGCAGCTACCATATCCTGAGTCGCCTATAAGAGAGTCAAATGACATAAAGGTTAAAAGATGTAAGTAAATTCCAAACATTGTGTATTGCCTTTTCATAATACATGACAGTGAATAATATAGAACACATGCCCTAACAATGAAATCCTAATCTACCATTACGATGCATGACATGGATTACATATAGAAATTAACAAAAATGAACGATTTGATGTTAATTAGAATCTTAGCAACACACAATGAAACATTAATCTGGACATTAAATGTAGTTGTAAGTGCAGTTTATGTAACATTGACTGACCCAATAGCCAACCTTCCTCGAATTCCCCCGCTTCAAATTTGCGAAACACTAACGAGTTTTTTTTAAATATTTGATCGTGGCAGGCACCTGGGAAGTGAGCTACCACACTCAGAATTTTTATGTATGCGTCACATACGACCTGCACATTGAGCGAGTGGTAATTTTTCCTGTTCCGAAAATCCCTCTCCTCTTCACGTAGCGGGGTCAGCGCAACATGTGTGCAATCTATAGCACCCATCACATTGGGTAGCCCAGCTACATTATAAAATGCAGTCTTCAGTGCCTGCCACTCTGTTTGCTCACTAGGAAAATGTATATAATCACTAGCACGTCGAGTCAGTGCACATAGAAACTGGCTAAAGGTCCGCAAGAATGCCGACTGTGAGCCCTCGCCTACTATGCCCACAGTTGTCTGAAATGAGCCCGAAGCAAGAAAATGTAAGGAGCTCAGCATTTTAACAAGGCAAGGCACTGCATAACTCCAGTCTGTTGTTGGCTCTAAATCTTCTCTTAAAACTTCATACAGTTCCAACAGAGCCGCTGAGCTCAATCTGTAACGCCTGATAATTTCTTCCTCCGTCAAGCCCTCTACGGTGGTTCTTTGTCTAAAATTGCGGGGGGCTATATGTCTCACAACACGGATCTCCCTTGCTTCCCTCTCTCTCCTCTTTCTCCTCTTTCTCCTCTCTCTCCTCTCTCTCCTCTCTCTCCTCACCATCCTCCTTCTGCGCTCTCTCCTCTCTCTCCTCTCTCTCATAATCTCCCTCCTCCTCCTCGCACAAAAAATCAGAAAAGCGCAATCTGATGGCGGTTACATGTCATCGTGGTAGGTAAGTGCCTCCTTCTATCCTTTAAATAGGCAGACTAATTAGTCAAATGATTATAAATGCTGACACGTGTGTTAGTTAGTATTGTGAACATATTATTTTTACTAATTGTACAATTCATTGTAATGTGATTTCGATGTGTTACACACATAATGAAATGTGATGTCATCATCAATTACGCACCATTCGAAAATAAACAATGTAAGCGATGCTGCGACACAATATTACTAATTGACACAAACTAATAACTCTATTATTACATTTCTCACAAACATGTTGAGTCATGAACGTAGTACATCTCTATAAATAATGTTTTGTTACTGTAAAGCTGTGTCAGAAGGGTGGATTATTGGCAATATGTTTGTTTGGCGATGACGGGCGTATTGCCCTTTAAATTAACCCCCTGCTAACGTTTGATGGAACACTATAAAGTTTACAATATACATGTAATTACATTGATATACAAATACAAGGAAACATGTGGTGACCTTTAATGTAAATTGTTGACTATCATGTCCGGGGGATACAGATATATTCACGCCAACATCCGTGGACCCCCAGACAGCTTGGAGGACCACCCATGTACCCCTCAGAGTAAATGTTGTTTCTTTCTCCATCTGAATGTATGTTAAACAGTGAAAGACAGAATTATGCATATGTGGATAATATTATTTTATTACACTACAATACTGTACTGTATGTGTTATGTGTTTGTATTTATTGGTATGGTTACTTGTCATTGAGTCTGGCTGAATCGGAGAGTCACACTGCTGAGTATAAGCAAGAGAGGAGTACAGATCAGCTATAGCCCTACATGGGCAAAACCTGATGTAATTGACCCGCAACCACCCTGGACAGACTGACTCCACCTTAAAGACATCTGCCCTGCACCCTTACTCACACTGGGCCGTGTGAGTATTTGCATTAGTATATAGACACCTTCTGAGATCTCCCTGCACTCATTTGTGGAGGGGTCAATATTCCGTCACAAAGATACCTTCTTTGGATTGTACTTACACACGGCCGTGTAAGTATCTATAATATTCTACTGTATATTATTATCTTATAGTTCCTGTCCCAACCCCACTGCATTGGGGTTAACTTTATGCATGATTTATCGCCGTTGATTTTATTGATGTATGTCTACTGATCCCTCGCTCCCCCTACTCTATTTGTTCTCACGTTTCCAATAAGGGCTTCGGATTATCCCTTGTAGGGGTTGAAGCAGAAGGGACCGTAAGAAAAACTCTGCAACAAAAGAGAGTAACCACATTTATTGGTGTCATCATTATCTGATACTAAAGGTAAGCGCCTGGTCTCCCCCATTTACTTGAGGTCTCTGTGGAAGTATCTTGTTCTGGGCGCATACAGGACAAGCGCGAGTGTATTCCGCAATGTCTTTAGACATACTGGAAAGTAACATGTAAAGCTGCACACCAATGAAAAAATAAATAAATAAATAAATGAATGATACTACCGGTGCTCCTGGTTCAGGGATATATGCCTGGGACATCCAATGTATGTTTATGGGCTGAAATAAATTGTTTTTTCTTACAAAATCTGAAGTTGCCCTGGATCTCTCTTTTTTTCCTTTAGATATACTGGGCCACCAAAAGTTCCGACGAATTAAGTCTAACTTCCTTCTGAAGCCGGGTGACCTGCGGGTTTAGAAGAGTGTCCCTAATCTAGGACCTCTGGAATAAATCTGGACGAGATGAAGAGCCTGTTAGAGGGGATCGCCGTGTTTGAAGGGATATGTTGCTGGTCCCTTTTGATCTTGTCTAGCGATTTGAAGGGGAAGTAGCCAAAATTCTTTCGGGAGGTAGGATGGGTTCCAAAGATGCCTCAGGCCTGTCTTCCGAGGAGTATTGTCTGGAAAACGCATTTGCCTTCACGTTCTTCGTTCCAGGGATGTACAGTAGGATACGTGATAGTTTAAGCATGAGAAGAAGAGTGCCCAGCGAGCTTGTCGAGGACCGAGGCGACGTGCTCCTTCAATATACAGTAAATTTTTGAGGTCCGTTAAGATAGAAAATGGCTCCTTTGACCATTCCAACAGATGTCGCCACTCTTGTAGTGCCATCTTAAAGGCCAATAACTCTTTGTTGCCAACGTCATAATTCCTCTCGGCAGAGGAGAATTTCTTGGAGAAATACGCACAAGGGTGAAGTTTATCCTGAGGTGAGAACCTCTGTGATAGTACTGCCCCTGAACCGCAGTCCGATGCGTCAACTTCTATTACAAAGGGAAGATCCGTGTTGGGGTGGCGCAGGATTGTTGCCGTGACGAATGTCTCTTTAAGAACCTAGAAGGCGGAGATAGCTTCGGCTGACCAGGCAGAAGGATCAGCCCCTTTTCTAGTCAACGCCGTGATGGGGGCCACTAGGAAAGAGAGATTGCGAATGAACTTCCGATAGTAGTTCGCAAATCCTAAAAAGCGCTGGATAGCCATGAAAGTTTCTGGTCTGGGCCATTCCGTAACTGCCTGGAGTTTACCTGGATCCATCAAAAAGCCTTCATCCAAAATAATGTAGCCCAGAAATTGGGTAGAGCGTTGATGGAAGGTACACTTCTCTAGTTTGGCGTACAGGTGATGTTTGAGTAGACATGAGTGGACGTACGAGGTGTGACGAATGTGATCCTGGAGATTTTTGGAGAAGATCAAAATGTCATCTAAGTAGACAATAACAAAGATGTTGAGCACCTCACGAAATACATCATTAATAAAGTCCTGAAAGACGGCTGGGGCATTACATAAACCAAAAGGCATGACTAGGTACTCATAATGCCCACTGCGGGTATTGAAGGCGTCTTCCACTCGTCGCCCTGCCTGATGCGGACCAAGTTGTAAGCCCCACAGAGATCCAATTTGGAAAAGATCTTAGCCCCTCGCAGTTTATCGAAGAGTTCCATGATCAAGGGGAGAGGATAGCGGTTCTTGATGGTGATACCGTTCAAGCCCCGGTAATCAATACTGCTGCGGCCGAGTTTATTCGAGCATTTGCCCGTTCTCGGCCGCAGCAGTTACCTGGCGCGCGCCGGAGGGTGCCGGGCGCGCGCCGAAGCAGCGGAGGAGAGGCCCGCCGATCGCGGCTTCCCCCTCTCCTCTCCGGGTCCGCCGGGTCCCCCGGAACCCCCTGCCGCCATCCCACACATCGCGGGACACCAGGGCTCCCTCGGGGAGCCCTGGACGCGCGTGCAGGGGGCGCAGGCACCCGATGACGCGTGACCGCGCATCGGTGACGCGCGGCACGCCGAGGGGATGCCACTTGCAAGCCGGGAAATCTCCCGGCTTGCGGAACTGGCCACACTTCAATAAAGTGTGTCGCCAGTGTACATGGCCTCAGAGTACCATCCTTTTTTCTCACAAAGAAGAACCCCACTCCCACCGGGGAACTGGAAGGCCGTATGAATCCTTTCTCAAGATTCTACTTTATATAGTCTTCCATGGCTTGAGACTCAGGTATCGACAATGGGTAAGTCTTGGACTTGGGCAAGGTGTATCCTGGGACCAAATCGATGGGGCAATCGTAGGACCGATGAGGAGGCGATTGTTCTGAGCGGACCTTGTTAAAGACCTCGCGGAAAGGGTGGTAGATGGTTGGAAGAATGGAATCCTGAATCATAGTGTCAGCCAAGAGTTTGGGAGACTTCCCTGACCTCGGTTTCCAGGTGATGAGGGTAGGTGAGACCCAGTCAATTGGAGGGTTGTTCTTCTGCAACAAAGGTAGGCCGAGGGTTATCGGTGTACTTGGGGCCTGAATGGCGTCAAGGACCAAATTCTCGCTGTGGGAGTAGGTAGATAGGAGGAGAGGTACGGTCTGTAGCGAAATAAAGGCCGGAGACAGCGAACGTCCATCAATCCCAACCAAGGCGATAGGTTGGGCCTTCTTCACCAAAGGTATCCGGTTCTGTTTGGCGAAATTGAGGTCTACAAAATTTCCTCCAGCACCGGAGTCGATAAAGGCAGCAGTAGATGTGCGAAACTCAGCGCCTGCGAGAGAAATAGGAATCGTACGTTTCTTAGACAGTGACTCCTTGGGGAGGGGATGAGAAGAGATAACACCCAGTGAGAGCCCCTCCATACTCCCTGAGTGTTCCATTTCCTGGACGCGAAGGGCATGCACGTACCAGATGTTCAGGAGATCCACAGTAGAAACAGAGTCCGCCGGTGTAGCGGAGTTGTCGTAGTGGATTCCGGATCTGTTGCACCCTTAATTGCATTGGCTCGGGAGGCTCCAGTGCCAGCTGCTGCAAAGGAGGCGGTCTAGGAACCAGAGGAGAGTTGGGGAAGGGTGCTTGGAAGGTTAGTGGCTGGGCATGCTGACGCTCTGAGCGTCGTACCTAGATGCGTTGATCAATGCGTACGGCCAAGTCGATGAGTGCCTCCAGTTGGTCTGGCCTGGGTTGCCGAGCAAGCTCCTCCTTGATGGACTCTGAGAGACCTTGCCAGAAGACGGAGACAATTGGCTCTTGTCCCCAGTTCGTCTCGGTGGCGAGCGTGCTAAATTCCACTGCATACTGCGTGACCGATCTAAGCCCCTGAGTTATCTGGAGGAGGGAAACAGACGCCATCTCCCGGCGCGCAGGGGAATCAAAGACTTGTCAGAACTCACCCTTGAAGGCTAGGTAGTCTTGTGTCAGGACCGGGCGCAACTCCCAGACTGGCGAGGCCTATGCCAGCGCGCTGCCTGTCAGTAGGTTGTATACGTAGGCTACCTTCTTCCAGCCGGTGTCGTACTGAAGGGGTACCATTTCAAATTGAACATCACACTGGTTAAGGAAACCTCTGCACTTCTGCGGGTTGCCAGCGTACGGCTTGGGAGGCGGTATCTTCATGTCCAGAGTGCTGGGTCTGACTGGTTCCGCCGCCTGTGGAGGAGAAAGAGGTACAGGTGCTTCCGGTACTTGAGCCGAAAGTTTGGCCATTTGGCGTGTTAGGGCCACAATCTGATCGGCCATGGCCTGGTTTTGCTGTATCAGCGTAGAGATTGCTTGCCTCAGTGCGGCGTGGTCTGCGTCTTGTGGGCTTGTCATAATGTTACGCCGGAGTAGCCCGCAGACCAGACCTAGAACTGAGGTGGCAGGTATGAATACACACACCGACAGAGCGTGGAGGAAGTACCTCGTGGAGCCGAGGGGTAAGTGATGCAGCTGAAGGGGGCTTGCGTGGTTGTAGCGGAAGGGTCTGAGCAGTGTAAGGAGAGAGCCGTGAGCTCTGCCTGTGGCATTGTGTGCTCACATTCCTAACAGAGAGGAGGGGACACCATCAATACCATTTCAAAACTTGAGACCAGCTGGATACATACATTAAAAGCCCTTATACCTCTGGGTCTAAATGTGGAAGTTGATTTACAGTAGGTGCCTTCGTAATATAAAAGAATATCCATTTATTTAGTCATGTCCCTAATTCTCATTCTCTCCGTCTTTCCCTCTCTCTCTCCCTCGCTCCCTCCCTCCCTCCTCAGCAGTATGCGATGGTCCATGGTTAAATGGTCCCTGTAGCATACTGCACAGGGGGGGAGGGATAGGCTTCAGTCACAGATACATTCCAAGATGCACTGTTTTTAAGTAAAACCTCTCTTGCTTTATCCATTGTAACACCGTCAGAAGAAGAGATCAGTGTATCTCGAAAGCTTGCACAAATAAAAGCATTTAGCCACACACACATATATATATATATATATATATATATATATATATATATATATATATATGTGACAGAGAATATAGACAGCGCCCTTCACACACTACACCTAAATTGCTGCAGCCCTGACAGATATGCCCAATGAACAGTAGTGTGAAATCCGCAGAGTTGGAAGAAACGCGTAGGGATATCTGGCAGTGAACCTACGGTGACAGGGCAGCTCCCAGCACCAGCGTGAGGAGGCAAGGACTTGCCTGAAGATTCTTTTCCGGTTTCAAGTGTGAGAAGAAAGGCTAATGGCGGCCGCATGTGGAGATTGAATGCTCACAAACATTAAGGATTACTCCCCTGGAGACAGCAGCTGACAGCAACATCCTTTTTGGAGCCAATACTGACACTCACACACAAAGAAGAGACCGAGGAGTCCTGAGTTGGTGCATGGGCAGGTCCCATAACATGCTTTATTTTATCAGACAAATTATAAGTGTGCATTTGTCTTGTCCATGAGATATTAAAACTTTGTTTATCTGATTTTATACAAGGACCGGTATCCCTCTGCTCTGCTTGGTTTACAGGCCGCGATCACGTGATCGGACCTTTAAACCAAGCAGAGGGATACCGGCACCCCCTAAAGGGGCCTGTATCTCGGGGGGCACGGGGTCCCCAGACCTAAAACCAACGCGGTTCAGCTCCGGAGACCCCCTGCACATCTACACTATCAATAAAAATGTATTTCAAATAATTTTTAATGTGCGCATGTTTGCGCAGAGAGAGAGCAGCGGATCTCTCTCTGCTGCAAACACATCTCGCCCCCGCCGCCCATACAGTAATATCATTTATGTATGTGCATATACAGTACTGTACAGTATGTTAGGGCTTACAGGGGTTGTTGTTATACAGTATATATATATATATACAGTATATATACTGCATTACAATTCATTATAGGGGACGGCTTCACAGAGAACAGCTCGCAAGCGCCACCATGTGTATTTAGACGGCATTGCAGTATTTCAGCAAGCCGGAATAAAAAGCTTAAATTCCTGCCGGAAAATAACGCAATGCACTCTGGCAGAAAACGATCAGAAACCTGAAAACACCCGAGTATACCCGAATTCGTGGGACTAGCCGTGCTCGAATAAAGTGTGTCGCCAGTGTAACTAAGACCGGTGCAATCTGATATCCCTCCGTCTGCACTGCTGGCCCAAAAGCTGTAGGTTCAGGCGCCTCTCGCTGGAGCAGCTGGATGGCTGGATGGCTATATCCGGCTCCTCTGTGTGTGCCAGTCGCACATGGGTGACCGGCCTTGCAGCTAGAGAGCGTTGCCCCTGATGGGGTCCACCGGAACTCAGAAAGTTTGGACAGTCTGGCTTGAAATGCCCAGTTTTATTGCAATGGTTGCACCTCCTCTCATGTTTGAATTCTGCAGCTTTTGGCACACTTCCATCTGCTGCAGCCTTGCTTTTTCAATGAGGCCTTTGGCTCCCTTGGCCGGAGTGGTAGTGTCCTGGGTAGCCTCTTTGTTGCGCATCACTGCCCGACTGGTGACAAACACGTCATCGCCTGTGGGAATAGTCTGGACCACACCGGACAATACCGGGTTTAAGCGCAAAACCCAGTCTCGTTCTGACACCCGGCACCGGTGATATTGGGTTCAAAGTTCTTTAGAAACCTGGCAATCTTGTCCGTGCCATCAACGAATTTGCCAAAGCTGTGGTGGTCCACTCAGGGGGTGGCTTGCTTCCCGTTAACCAAGTGGGAGTGAGGGGCTGCTTTCCCTTGTGCGGCTGCAAGCAGCTGGACCTTTTCGTCCAGGGAAGCCCCCTCTCCCCATGAAGCAAGGAGTTTGGCGATTCCAGTTGTGGTGAATCCGTTAGCCATTTGGGCTACCACAGCCGCACTCCCTAGAACCAGTCCCCCAACAAGATCCATGTTGATGCCCATGTCCCTCCCCATGTCCTTCCACCACCACCACCACCACAGTGGTTGGAATAACTGTCACGGGAGACCAGGGTTATTAACACTTTTTCCTACCGGGATCATCTGATTGAACAAGACACAGCAGTAAAATAAATTGTAATTTATTCCAGCATTTGACATACACACAAAGTAACACAATTTACATGGTTAACACACTTACTGGGAACGGGGCTAATGAATAAAATCTTCCTTTAATCGAAATTGTCAAAAACAACCTTTCCAATGACCGGGGGGTACACACGAAAGTCCTGGAACGCAATTCGGCATGCAATCCCAGCCACGACCACTTATTCCTCAAGAAGCAGGACATAGAACATTTTCGTGGTCAAAATCTTTGAAGTCGGATCGCGTCTATTCTTCACAGAGCATATTTGAATTTGCCGCTGATGGTTTGGCGCTTAGAATCTGAAGTTCTGATTGGCTGCAAGGTTTCTTATAGGTTTTAGAGTCCCATTCAGAAACCACTACAACCAATCAGCACGTGGGAATTCTCCTGCCAGCCAATCCCCGATTTGCCGGTATTCAAAAGCTGGGTAGGCATCGATTTGGACTCTGCTAAGGGGCATGCACCAACCTGGCACCTCTATCTCTTAGCATATCGATCTCACATGATGTCCAGGCTCCGCAGAGTCTGGAGAAGGTCAAATGGTTGCCAGAAAGCCCTTTGTTAGCCCAGGACAGAGGTACTCAAGTATAACTACAGTACTCCTCCTGTTCTAAAACCTTAACATCCCTGAGGCTTTCAACTCCGGGTCTCGAGTAGACCCAGTGGCGCCAAGATTTGTAGCCATCTGGCCTCTCAGAACCACAGACTTGGAATCCCACAGTCACAGATATACATGGTTATAAGCATTCACATTTATTAACTAAAAACCTTTAATAAAATTCTTGCTAATGTGTGTGCTTTACTGTTATAAGTCCTCTGGTCCGGTGTCAGGGATAGAATAAAAATATGTGTTCCCTTTTCTTAGAAGCCATATTCCTGGCACACTGCACACCACTGACATTACTGTACCCACACAATTAAAACCCTCACAGCTTTTGAACATAGCTGGAGCACCTCCTGAACCCCCATACCAGGTTCAGGGCGACTGGGCATCCCACCTTATATTAAAGACCCTGGGACTGTTCTAGGGATACCTTGATCCCCTATGCCCGCTTTACTTTTCCAGCCTGTGATGAAACAGGGAGCCCTGGCAGTGAATCGCAAGAATGTGTCCATGGTAGGATTTTGCCGGAGCACTGTGCTTCAATGTGCCTGAGAAACTCACCTGATTCCCGGGTACATCTCTGGGGTATCCCATAACATGGGAACCCCACTTCTTAGCAACAATCTGATTAAAGATTCTCCGCAAAACCCACCCTTAAACTCACAGCCTCACAAGCTCCGCTGCCCAACACCCCTCAAGCAAAATCTTTGACGACCGTCCGTCGGTAATCAATAGCTCTCACAGTGGTCTATTGACCTTTTCAGGATAATATTATAAAACATATTTTCCTTACATGCCATCCCTCATAAGTACCATCCTTACTCTCTGTGTCAAGGACTCAATGGGCTATTATATGTATACTTACTGACCACAGGTCAATATCTCCATATGTTTGCATTGGAGCCTGTACCAGTGCAATAGTATGTCTTAGGGCCATTTACCATCAGTTCATTTGTGGCAAAAAAAATCCTCTGTGTTGTCCCTCATAGCGCTCCCGCCTTGCTCCCACCCTTCCCCCCTCCCCCCAACACCCACCCCGTTTTGACTTCCATACACTTTATTCGGTTTTTTGTTCCATTAGTTTTATTCATCCACTTACATTGTTACATAGTTACATAGTAGATGAGGTTGAAAAAAGACGTACGTCCATCAAGTTCAACCTATGCTAAATTTAGACAACTGATACTTTATTCTATATCTATACTTACTTATTGATCCAGAGGAAGGCAAACAAAAAACCCCATTAAGGGGAAAAATTAATTCCTTCCTGACTCCAAGAATTGGCAATCGGATTAATCCCTGGATCAACATCCTTCCCATATATACTTATTTGGTATATCCCTGTATACCTTTCCCATCTAAAAAGATGTCCAACCTTTTTTTGAACAAATCTATTGTATCTGCCATCACAGTCTCCATGGGTAATGAATTCCACACTTGTGATGATAGGCGGGACTGTGGTATAATGTTTACCTGCCGCCTGCTCAAACATTCCACTATGTGATTGGACGCTGTGACCACTCCTCCTCTGATAGAAGAGTATTTTAGGTCCCACATTACACACTAACACCACTCCTCCCCCTTGAGAAAGCACGCAGTGATGCGCGAAAAGTTCGTCGGGGGCTAGTGATGTCACTCCGTTGACGGTCAGGCGCATGAGTGAGGAGAGACAGGAAGATCAGCTCCGGACCCACACATCGGGAGTAGACGAATACTGAGACCAGGTTGTAGGGTTACTTTAATAACAGCCATTGCCTACTTGACCTACTGTATGCTGTGTTTATATACTGTCTCCCTACACACAGCTTAAACACGTTGTAATTGTTAGGTTACTGTTGGTTGCTTGGGTCTCACTGATTAGTCCAGTAAGCAACTGTACTTGTGTAACTACACTGTAACTACAGTGTTCACACTTTCATACACCTGCCTCCCACTTGCGCTCAGGGATTTTAATATTTTCATTGTATAGTATTAATCACGTGTTTCATCATTTAACCTTGATACATTAAAACTTTTTTTATTTTCTGTGTTCTAGTGTGATCTTTTAGTGGTCTACTTTATTTGGAGGGCCAGCTTATTCTAGCTTGCATTGCGGCCATATAATTCCTGCTATTTTGGCCTTGTGGTCACCATTCTGTGTTTCTGTAAACACATACAAACAGTAAGGCTTCAATATAATATTGATTTTTTTTAAGACTGGTGTCCTTCTCACCTTTATATGGTCAAGATAGAGATCTGTTTCCTCACTATTTGCTTCTATATATTATGATTCTATTGAAGGAAGTTTCATATTGAGTAGATTTTGAGATTTTTATTGAGATTTTACTAATTCTTTTATGTAGCAGTGTATGCATATACTTGTAAATGTATTACGTTGAGCATTCAATTTACAACCTGTGGTTAAAAGTTCAACAGTGAGGGTGTGCTTATTTAATTACGTTAGATTAGGGCCAATGGTTACACTCTCCTTCTTAGTTGTGTCTGAGATATTGTTCACACTTAATACAGTTTTTATAACTTTGAGTTATTAAATGGTTAGAAATGGTTGGTGTCCTTATCACTAGATATGGGCACATGTCTTCAAATGGTATTCACTGATTTTTTTTCAAGGAATATTTAGCAAATGCCCAAAATGCTTAAAATGTCACCAATATGTCAGAGTTTTGCAGTAGTATATAGATAGTTGTATGACCTGAATTTAGAGATATGTGGCCTGCGCATTTACTTTAAATGCACGGAACATTTTTCTGAGCTGGGATTTACAAATTTGCTAAATTGTCATTAAAAAAAGGTTACATTTTTACCGGGCTCATGGACTTCAGCAAAAATGTGGGACATCTCTATTCACTGCTCTATGCAAGCTGTTGTCATTCTCTGTAGTTTTTTCACATTCAAAAATATTTTAAAAACTACACTTAAAAAAGTTCAACTGGATTCAGCTCTTCTATATAGTGCATACTGTGCATACTGTTTGGAATAAAGATGTGTTAAAATACTTTTTCTGTTTGTTGATCAACAAGGTTACAGTAGATCTCTTTAAACTGTACATGTAAGAAACACGCATTTTCCTACAGTATACAGTACCTAGGAAAATAACATAGTTTGCTAAACATTTAGCTTAATTTATCATAGTGCATTAAATATATATATATTTATTTCATATTATATAATAGTTAATGCCTTGTTCTTAGAAAATAAGCTTGATTTATGAAGCTAGTATACTTTAGTCCTTAAAAGCAATTTTTCTTGTAAATTGTATATTGTACTTTGCTTTGAGGAAAGTTAATTTTTAAGGTCATTTGAACTGTTCAAGGACTGAAGTTCTCCTTTTAAATATGCAACCAGAAGTTCTTCTTTTTCCATTGTATTTAACTATGCAAAGGCTATCTCTCCCTGATGACCTAACAGACAACCAGCCAACCACATCCATAATGAAAATCAATTGCACCAAGCACCTAAACAATTACTCCCACTTCTTTAAAAAAAAAATGTTCAAGTATTCAAAAAAGGAATTGTAAGACTGATTAATTTGCCATTGGCCTTAATGATAGCACAAGTTGCATTATTTAAGAACTTATATTTTCTAAATACCCTCGAAGAATGATATTAGATTAGATTTGTCTCAACTGTTAAAGAACTTTGAGTTTGTAAAACCTTTCAAGGCAAAGTGGTAAAAAAGTTTTCTATCTTACCAAACAACTTGCTGAAAATAATATCTGAATTGAACTTTTGTTATAAATTTCTTAAAATTATATGAAGAACCATAGCATTTAATACATGGAACATAACATTTATGTTATTAAAATACAGCATTCGGATCAGGGACGAGACTTTGAGAGCAAGTTGATCAAAGAATTATTGGCTCTGTTGAATATTCAGAAATCAAGGACTACCCCTTATCATCCTGAGGGAGATGCACTCCCGGAAAGATTTGTATGTGCACTGAAAGAGGTACAGATGCAGCCACCAGTATTAAATCACTTGCCTTGGAAAATCTGTGTCAATCTCACCGTAAATGCCTGAACATGCCTCAACATTTCTCTCAGATTCCTAATGGCCCATCAGTTTAACACAGCGGGGGGGTCCATGCAGTCCCATTCAAACTGAATGTAACTGCAGGGACCCCTGCTGTGTTAATCCGATGGACCATTAGAAATTTCACATAAATGTTGAGGCATGTTGAGGCATTTACTGTGAGATGCCTTCGTTTTTTTCCCAGGCAAGTGATCGGATACTAGTGGCTGCATCTGTACTAAGCAGATAGTTTTATGTTATACCATTTAACTGCAATGCTTTGTGTAATAAATTACAGCAGCAATTTTCCCTTTGGACAACAAGCAGTGTTGGTGCAGAGTATCACAATGGAGCCGATTCACTAAGCAGTGATCTTTTGCACCCGATTGGGAAATTTGTAATTCCACGATAAGAAATTTAGCCAGATGCAGGATTCACTAAGAAGTGAAGCGCATTTGAGTAGGTGCAGGCAAAAACATGCCCGATCGCGCAAGCTGTATATTTTCTCTGCAATCATGGTCTTAAATTAGTGTCCCCTGAGGTTCGTTTATGTTCCCTTACTTTCTTTGGGGTATCTGTGTGAGAGCCCATTGTCACAGAAGACCAATGCTTTTAACACCTTAATACCCGGATCCTTTGATTAAGCAAAGCGAGAGATACAATAAATTGTGATTTATTTACAAAACGAACATACACAGCTTGATCTATGAAATACTACGAAATAACACTTACTGGGACGGGGAAAAATGAAATAAAATGTTCCCGGAACGAACTTCACAGAAATAAAGTCTCTAGGCACAAATTCCCAGGAGCGGGATTGGTGCGCAATACCGAGCCGCGAAACCATCTTTGGCTAGTGGCGCTATCCGCAACCACTCTTACGCCACCGAAGGTAATCTTTTAGTTCCCCCAATGCAGAATTGGTTAGCAAATCCTTAGTCCGATCGGCTGCACTGACTTTTAAAATCACACAAGCCCTATCAGTATAATGTGCAGCCAATCACAGCGTGGGAAAAACTTACCCCACCTATTGGCAAGGTTTACCAATACTTCATGGAGCCAGGCAGAGCCGGGCAGATGCTTCAAGGTATGCAACGGTCATGCGCTAACTTCGCACCTGAGTGTCTGAGCATACCTAACCAAGCCCACTTCCCTGGAGACATGTTGTCTACCTGTCCCTGGACATCTGGCAGGAAAACAATGTTTATATTTACTTCCCTTCAATTAACACTTTCAAATGTTGGTATCTTTTTAAGTCCGGACTTTCCTAGAAATTCTGGAGTCATCTTAGCGTGATGTCTTAGAAGTCCTGACTTGAGTTATGCACGATTCACTTGCCGGAATGGCTGGCTATATATCTGGGAATCACTGTACTTGTGAACTAGCGGGACACACACAGACAGTTTACAATAAAATACAGGGTTGTAGCCATTATTAGGCTGCAGAGTTGACATTTTACATTCCTAATATGACTCAGGGGCACCCAGCCGGGCAGAATACCTTTATTTACTGGCCTGGGTACATCTTCACCATCACACCCAGGGAATGAGTTAACCACTTCACTCTAATATCGTTGTTAAATTTTATAAAAAATTTTTAAGATCATACCTATGGTAATGTAGGGGTTAAGAGCTGCCGCTTCCAACAGGAGATCTAATTAGCTACCTTTGAGCAAACACACCTCCAACACTTGTACACATTCATTGTTACTGTGGTTACAAATACCCACAATACTGTATGTACATTGATTTTCACAATCATCACGACTGGTCAACTTCCTCATAATGCTGTATCAAAAATCTCATGGTTGATAATTTAGAAATACTAGATTAAAAGAGCCAAGCACATGGCAAAAATTAGAATCACACGTTCTCGCAAGACTTTTCCTTCACAACCTATATAAAGAAGCCATTTTCTTCAGCATGTGTCGGTGCTGTTGGGAGTGAGGGAGAGATAGACTGGACTTGGTGGTAGGAGGAGTGATTGTGGGATTTATGAGTGACTTGTTGGTGTTTAGTGAGCGAGTTGTGTTTTGTGATTCTCTTTCTTTTCATATTTTCTTGTCTTGTTAGTGTGAAAGTACTTTGTTAGTGTGTCATTTTTTTCTATTTGTTGTTTATGAGTCAGTCAGTTAGTCCGTGAGTCAGTGACTGAGTGACTTAGTCAGTGTGGAAATGGAGAGGAGGAGTGGACATGGGAGTTGTGGAGTTGTGGAGTGTGGGAGTGTGGGAGTGGGGGAGTGGTGGAGCGTGGGAGTGGTGAAGAGGCAGTGGCTGGAGGAGTGGTGGAGCATGGGAGTGGTTTAGTCACAATGGCTGGGAGGAGTGGTGGAGTGTAGGAGTGGTGGAGTGGTGGTGGCTGAGGAGTGGTGGAGATTGGAAGAGGAGTGTTAGGCTGTCCTGCCAGCGCAAGTATGCTCCGTGATGCAAGCACAGGTACGTCCCATGCTGCCAGTGCATGTACATCCCATGCTGCCAGCGCAGCTATATCCCATGCAGGTACGTCCCATACTAATGAACAAAAAGGGATGATCAGTGCGCAGCTAAAACATGGTATTACAAACAGTGCTATAGGATGCAGTGCAACGTGATAATAAACAATATTTTGACCTTGTGAGGGAAGTCACTATAGTAGCGTCTGCAGCCTTTCTTGAGGGGTGGCTCGACACCCCTAGAACTGGAGAAAAGACATAAAGACAGAGCACACAACGCACATAGTGAAGCACAGTAAAAAAGATAAATTTTACTAAAAAGTTAAAGGTTCTGCGTACATCAATGATATTAAAAACAAGCAGTGGGTTAGTGGGGTTACCACACAGAGGGAGGGCTGGAGTCACAGCTATTCACCGGATCAGATGTAAGACACAGGATACCAGCAGTCGTCATCCAGGACAGTGACCTCCGTGGATCCTTAAGTCATAATCCATTCATTTCAGGGTAACCAGATGTTGGGGACCGTTGGAAAGTCCCGTGGAAAAGTCCCATAGTAAGGCACAGAAGCCTCCGTGAGTCTCACAACTGCAGAGCACCGACATCACACCGCTCAGACTCGTGGTGTGCCTGCTGATGATGTCACAGTATTCCCCTCTCATGCAAAGCATAGAGGAGTGTCAACAGCAGCGTACGGCACACAGGGTAGCGTGCAAAACCCAAATCGGCAAGCGGTGATGCAGGGGACAGGGAGGCACAGACCAAGAGTGTACTTGGCTACAGTTTGGGTCAGACAGATGAGCATCCAAACCTTCCAACACGTTTCGTAAATCAAAGTTACTTCTTCAGGGAATACAAACAGCTGAAGGAGTACACATAGTTATATACCCAGCAGCCCCCAATCAATGACTAGGGTTTCAAATTACAGCGCCAATCAATGAAAGTGCACATAAATGCTCATCAGTAGTCTGCAAACAAGGTATGATATGATTGAATAAAGATCAGTACAAGGACCAAATGTCTATATCTTCATTTAACCCCTTAGGGGTCAAGGAGCCGAGTTTATAAATCCAGAAGGTTTCTTGGTAGGAGAGGTTTTTTATTCTATCGCCTCCCCTCCTATCCTTAGGGACTACTTTAATGCCCTTAAACATCAATTTACAGGGATCTTTATTGTGATGAATTGCATAATGGCGTGATAGACTATGTTTTTCATAAACATTTTTTATATTTCTAATACAGTATGCTCCTGTATACGGATCTTTAAACACCTCGTCGTGCGGCATACATATTGGAGACCACACTCACAGTTGACCAAATAAACCAAATGGGTTGTATTGCAATTAATAAAGTTACAGGTTTGCGGAACTGCAATGGGCACAAGATTTGCACCCAGTTTCGTAAACCTGTATATGGGACAATGGGAACTTCAGAGCATTTGGAACAACAACCCCTTCAAACAGCATATTATTATTTGGTGTCGCTATATTGACGACATCCTTTGCGTCTGGGAGGGGGATGATTCTTCCATAAGCTCTTTTCTCACCTATTTGAATACTAATGATAAGAATATAATTGTTACACACACTTCAGACCCTATTAGTATCAACTTTCTAGATCTAAAACTGACAGCACTGGAAAGTGGTAACATCTCAACTAAAGTGTTCTTTAAAGAAATTGATGCTAATAATCTGTTAATGGCTACTAGTAACCACAAAAAATCATGGATTACAAATATACCTAGAGGCCAATTCATTAGGATCAAGCGTAATTGTAGTGGGGAACAGGACTTTGAGAATCAGGCTCAACTCCTTCTTGATAAATTTCTTGAAAGAGGTTATTCGAGTGTTAGTCTGCTTAAAGACCTTGATGTAGTTAGACGCATGGATAGGCAAGCTATGTTAGTTCCCAAAACTATGGAACGATTAAATGATCTGAGCAATTTGATAGAGGTACCTTTCATTACAACCTTTAATTCAGTCAATAAGAAAATTGAAAAAATTGTTCAAAAACATTGGGCCATTTTGTGTAACGACCCAGTTCTAGGTGATCACCTTCCAGATGCTCCGAAATTCATTTATAGGAGGGCAAAAAATCTTAAAAACACACTAGCTCCTAGTGATGTGGGCATTTTTCAGCTAGACCTAACCCGACTTCCTGGATTAGCGATAAACCTGTTGGTAATTTTCAGTGTGGGAGGTGCTCGATTTGTAAGCACCTACACCCTGAGAGGAAAGTCATTTGTGAATGGTGAGAGCTTCGCCATCGACTCATTTATTAATTGCAATACAACCCATTTGGTTTACTTGGTCAACTGTGAGTGTGGTCTCCAATATGTAGGCCGCACGAAGAGGTGTTTAAAGATCCGTATACAGTAGCATATAAGAAATATAAAAAATGGTTATGAAAAACATAGTCTATCACGCCATTATGCAATTCATCACAATAAAGATCCCTGTAAATTGATGTTTAAGGGCATTAAAGTAGTCCCTAAGGATAGGAGGGGAGGCGATAGAATAAAAAACCTCTCCTACCAAGAAACCGTCTGGATTTATAAACTCGGCTCCTTGACCCCTAAGGGGTTAAATGAAGATATAGACATTTGGTCCTTGTACTGATCTTTATTCAATCATATGTTTATGGCTCTCTCTGCATGTGTTATCATTATACCTGCCTTTTTTTAATTGTGGCCTCTTCTCTTTCAGAATTTTTCCGCATATATATTGTGTGTTTTTTATTTCATTATGTATGTTATATATGTTCTGTTTCTTTTACTGCATACCTTGTTTGCAGACTACTGATGAGCATTTATGTGCACTTTCATTGATTGGCGCTGTAATTTGAAACCCTAGTCATTGATTGGGGGCTGCTGGGTATATAACTATGTGTACTCCTTCAGCTGTTTGTATTCCCTGAAGAAGTAACTTTGATTTACGAAACGTGTTGGAAGGTTTGGATGCTCATCTGTCTGACCCAAACTGTAGCCAAGTACACTCTTGGTCTGTGCCTCCCTGTCCCCTGCATCATCGCTTGCCATTTTGGGTGTTACACGCTGCCCTGTGTGCCGTACGCCGCTGTGGACACTCCACTATGCTTTTGTCACGCCTGTATGCCCGCAGACCTGGCAAGACCCCAATACTGAGGTGGGAACGGTATTACACCACACACCCACAGCAGTGGGAGCGAGCCAGGAGTGTGGTATAGCATTGCTGGGCCTGTTGGAAAAGTGGTTAGGATACTTGCAACGTCTTGTAGGGTTAAATGTAAAAATGGTCGTGTCCGTGCGCCAAAGTCCAGGGGTACAGAGAGCAGAGTAGTCGAAGTCCAAAAGCCAAGTCCAAGGATTCCAGAGGTCAGCAAAGTAGAGTTTGTAGCAAGGTTGAAGGGTTACAGTGAACAGGGTAGTCCTCAGAGCCAGGGAAATCCAAAGTAACATAGGAGCAGGTACAAGCAGGAACACAGAGGGAGCAAAGCATAGGTCAGCACACACAGGGAAAACAGGAACTATGCAGAGTGACGATAGAGAGGACAGACAGGGATTAAGAGAGGGAGAAAGCAGGGATAGATCAGGGGGAGAAGAGGAGGAGACAGAGGGGTCAGACAGAGAGATGGCTTGCAGGGAAAGGGAGGAGGAGTCAGGAGAGTGACAGGCCTTAGAAGAGGAGCGTGTGCACGCACCCTCTGTAAGCTGAGTGTGCGCGCACAGGGTGCATCACGAGACGCGCGGAGTGCCGCGGGCACACCAGCGGGGGGAAGCGGAGTAATGGAGGGGATCACCACTGGAGGTGAGGGAATGGCAGCGGGCATTGAGAAAGTCTGGGAGTGGGGAGCATTGTCACAGGGGCTTGGGGACCGCGCGGGTGCACGAGACTTGCATGGCATGCGCTGAGGCAACGGGGCAGCATGAGAGGTAGATGGAGCGGGACAGGAGTGGGTAAGCACAGGGAGATTGGCCAGGGAAGGGACAGAGGGAGAGAAAGAAGGGGAAGAAATCCCCTGAACCGTCACAGTATCCCCCCCTTGAGGATCGATCTCCGAGCGATCCAACCAGGGCTTTTGTGGAAACTTTTGATGGAAAAGTTGGAGTAATTTTGGGGCATGGATATGATGTGCTGGTACCCATGAACGTTCTTCTGGACCATAGCCTTTCCAGTGGACCAGGAACTGGAGTTTGTTTTTTCACCAGCGGGAATCAATGAGGGATTGGACTTCATACTCCTGTTGTCCTAGGTTGGAGACTGGGTTGGGTTTTTGGGAGGGAATAGGAAAATGAGAACTTTGCACAAAGGGTTTAAGGAGGGAAGGGTGAAACACGGAAGGAATCCTCATGGTGGGAGGCAGGTCAAGGCGATAAGCGACTGGGTTAATCTTCTCTAAGATCTTGAATGGGCCCAGGAATCTCTGAGATAGTTTATGTGATGGCGTCTTAAGCCTGATATTCTTTGAGGATAACCACACCCTGTCACCAGGTTTGAAAGAAGACCCAGGTTGATGATGACGATCGCCTTGGTCTTTTTTTTGGCAACCGCAGATTGTAGAGTTTTGAGGATTTTCTTCCAAGATTCCTGTAGATTAGCAACATGAGAGACGGCAGCCGGAACGCCTGAAGGAGAAGGTGAAAGGGGAAGGCTACTGGGGTGGAATCCAAAGTTAATAAAAAAGGGCGACTCTTGAGTCGACTCGTTTTTGAGGGAATTGATAGCACATTCGGCCCATGGCAAAAGATCCACCCAGTTGTCCTGTGAGTCAGATATGAAGCATCTTAGATATTGTTCTAGAGTTTGATTCATCCTTTCGGTCTGACCATTGGTTTCAGGATGGTATCCTGAGGAAAACAAGAGAGAGATTCCGAGTCTCTGGGAAAATGCCCACCAGAATTTAGAGATGAATTTGAGATCCACGATCAGAGACAATAGAAATGGGAACGCCATGTAACCTGAAAATTTCTTTGGAAAAAACATCAGCCAGAGTGGCAGAATTAGGAAGACACTTGAGGGGAATAAAGTGTGCTTGTTTAGAGAACCTGTCCACTACGACCAGAATGGTGTTCATTCCTTTGGAAATGGGCAATCCGACAATGAAATCCATCGAGATATGTTTCCAGGGTTGTTCTGGAATGGGAAGAGGTAAGAGAACTCCAGACGGTTTGTGATGGAGTGTTTTGCTCTGGGCACATACAGGACAGGCACTAGTAAAGTCGAGAATATCTTTGTTCATCTTTGGCCACCAAAATGTCCGTTTAATCAGATCTGCTGTCCTTTTGAAGCCTGAATGACCGACTGCTCTAGAAGAGTGACCCCAAAGTAAAATTTTATGGCGAAAGCGTGGAGCTGCATATAAGCGTCCGTCTGGTACCCTGAACCTGCTGGGAATATGAGCTTGAGCTTTGTTGATTTTGTCCAACACATCGAAGTTGTTAGCGGAAATTATACATTTGGCAGGAAGAATAGGTTCCGTGGTTTCGTTAGCTTCGGTTTCTGTGGCGAACTGACGAGAGAGAGCGTCTGCTTTGACATTTTTGGTACCAGGAATATATGAAATGGTATAGTTAAAGCGGGAAAAGAAGAGCGACCACCGAGCTTGGCGGGATCCCAGACGTCGGACCCCCTCGTCACGGGGTTGGGGGTTAGAGTTGGAGGGTATGTAGGCCTCCCGAGTGGTGGGTGAGGGTGGGTTAACCCCTTAATGACTGTAGCGGTTAATAACCGCTATGGTGATTAAGGGGTTAGGGGACATTACATTGGCTATTGTAATTGTTGTGCATGTTTTGCAGCACCGTAGGGGCATGGGCAGAAAGAATATGAGGATGAAGACGGCCTTCATCGTGGGTGCCTTTTAAACGTAAGTGTTAAATGTTTTGACTGTATTTATTGTAATTTATATTTATTTAAAATGGGCAAATGCATTATTATCCATATGTGGATAATAGTAATTTTGCCCATTACAGTACTGTATGTTTTAGGGGGTGGGGGGGATGTGTGTTGTTTATTGGGGGCAATTGTCCCTAATAAACATGCTAATGTGCCTTAACCCCTTCATTGCCTTAGCGGCTATCCGCTAAGGTAATGAATCTGCATTAATGTATTTTTATTAATAGTGTGCGGGAGCAGGGGTTCCCCTGAGCTGAACCGCATAGATTTCTGCCTCAGAGACCCCCTGCTTCCCTTGTTACAGGCCCCGGTTTGAGGCATCGGTGCCAGTGCGGACGCCATTTTTATAGAGCCCACGTCGCATCTTGGACGCTATAAAGAAGGCGGCGGCACTGGCACCCGATGCCCCATACCGGGACCTGTAACTTGGGAAGAAGGGGGTCTCTGAGGCAGAAATCAATGCGGTTCAGCTCAGGGGACCCCTGCTCCCGCACACTATTATTTAAAATACATTAATGCTGCTTCATTACAATAGCGGATAGCCGCTACGGTAATGAATTATTGTTTATTGTTCTGTATGTTTTAATACTAGTGTAGATGTGCAGGGGGTCTCCTGAGCTGAACCGCATTGGTTGCAGGTCCGAGGACCCCCTATTTCAGGAGATACAGGCCCCTTTATGGGGTGCCGTTATCCCCTGCAGAATGTAAATAACCCAGTCACGTGACGCGGGAGCTTTAAACTGCAGGGGATACCGGCACCCCATAACGGGGAATGTATCTCATGCAAGTAGCGTGTCATAGACCTGAAACCCAATGCGTTCAGGCTAGGGGAGACCCCCTGCTCATGTACACTATTATTAAAATGTATTTATTTAGTGTTTGATCGCCTGTAACAGTCTTGCATGGAGATAGCAAATCTCCATGCAAATGTTACAGGCGGCTTTTTTTTTGTATCAGCTAGCGAACTGAAAGGTTCAGAACGCTAGAAGGGGGGAAAACGCAACACGTACGCTGTGGCTGTTTTGAGCAAATTTGAGCAGGTACGTAAAAAAATGGCCTCAAGGTCTTAGTGCATCGCGTCCCCAGCCTCACTTTTTAACGAACCTGCTTTATGGCCAAATCAGAACGCAAAGCCATTGAGCTTAGTGCATAGCCCCCTTAGTTCTATATTTTAACATGGTATGTCGTTTAATCTTTTTAACCTTCCTCATAGAGTCCTCAATGAGTTTGCCATCATAGTTTATTATATCTAAGAGTTTACAAGGAGGATCAACAGATGACGGCCACAATTCCTGGAATCAAAGTTATAGAGATACATAACATGGAACTCAACAAGGTTCTTCAAAAAACTATCGTGCCCGAAAAGGACAAGAAGGGGCTCAAAGGGAAAGCTCCGCTCCAAATCCTCAAAAAAGAAAGATGAACCCCTAATTCAATCTTCAGGGGTACTTAACCTCTCTAAGGTGACTCTTACAGAAGCAGAGATATCAGTTCTTGATAAAGGACTCAAATACTGTATGCACCTACAGTAGTATGAATTTCAAATTATTTGACACCATTGTTGATATGCATTGTTATGTCAGAAAATTAACGCAAAAAAAATGTTTTCAAGGTGATCTAGGTTTCACAAGGAAATTGTCTCTTGATGATAGCGTTACAGGATCTGGAGTTGAACAAGTGGATATGCCACTCGCTTAGGAATCTATTACCTCATTTAGAGACCTTTGCAATCTACAGGATCTAAATTAGTTACTTGATGTGCAGGACACTTAATACTGCTACATTCTTAGGATGAAGGCTGTCTGGCCTAAAGAATACATCTAGTTTTTATCCTGTACATTGCAAGGGTAATACACTGGCGACACACTTTATTCGAGCTCGGCTAGTCCCACGAATTCGGGTATACCCGGGTGTATTGAGGTTTGTGACTGTTTTCTGCCCGAGTGCATTGAGGTATTTTCCAGGCAGGGATTGAAGCATTTTATTCCCGCTGGCTGCAATACTGCACAGTATATATATATATACTGCATTACAATTCATGAATTTATGCCATCTGGTAGACACGCGAAGCATTGCAGCCTATTAAATCCTAATCATTACCATTTAACAGATCAGCCGCCTGTCAGCCAGGCATGAACCCAGGCTGGGAAGGCAAACGCAACGGGGCTTGTCAGAGGTGAGGAGCGGCGCATTCCAGGTATCTGACAGGTACATTCTGGGTATTTGCTCGAATAAAGTGTGTCGGTGCAGTAGCTTAATTATGTTTGATAAGCTCATAGAGAGGGATCTTACCTTCCTATCCAGAAGTTACACCTTTCAAATTTCCCCCCTGAAACAGCCGATGAATAATCTTAATCAAGATGAAAAATCAGCACTAATGACTCTCCAGAGTAATAAGAACATAGTCATAAAAGGGGCAGATAAGGTGGGGGTGTGATTGTGGTCCTAGATAGTGCTCAAAACAAAAATGAGGCCCTCAGACAATTAGAGGATCCCACTTCATATATTAGATTAGTTGGAGACCCCACTGTTCCCTTCTTGAGGGAATTAAAACTACTGCTGGAATTAGAAAAAATTCTTGGTGTATTAGATCAGTAGGAAATAAACTATCTGTATAAGGAATATCCATTTATCCCGATCTTTCACCATCTCCCGAAGGTCCATAAGACATTGGCCTCCCCTCCAGGGAGGCCGATAGTCTCCAGTATTGGATCTTCGGGAGATGGTATTTCTAGATATGTGGATACATACTTGCAGGAGTTGTTACATTTGCTGCCCTCATATATTAAGCACAGCGGTGACCTTCTTAAACAATTGGAACTGATCAAGTGGGAAAACAATTTCTTATGGGTCACGTTTGACATTACGTCTTTGCATACGGTGATTCGACACCTTAAGGGGTGGCAGCTGCCAAATTATTTTTCCGGCACAATGCACCTTTCTGTTAGATTCCATATATTATTTACTCACGCACAATTGTTTTTTGTTTGATGGCACTTTCTATCTCCAAACACGTGGAACAGCTATGGGTACCGGCTTCGCACCATCATATGCCAATCTGTTTTTGGGATGGTGGGAGTCGTTCCACATGTTTGGAGATAGAAACCCATTATATTTTAGAAACATTATATAGATGACTTTATTTTTGTTTAGCAAGGGGGAGCACAATAACTGTTATTATTTATTAATCACCTTAATAATTATAACCTTAACTTACACTTCACACATAATTTTGGTTACCACCACATTTATTACCTACAGTGGCGGCCGCCTTTAGTCTCCTGCGGCCGCTACCGCGGGATTTTTAAACGTGCGGGCAGACGCAGGCTTTTTTTCTTTTGTTTCGGCGCCGCGGGCGCTTTCAATGTTCAGCGTCATTAGCGCTTAACGGGAGATGCGCCTGGCGCGCGGCCAAGAGATGCGGCTGGCGCGCGGCCAAGTTAGGCTATAAAAGCAAACAGCCCCAAATAATTATGGTGATGTTGGAGATTTAAGGGGGCCGTGACAGTAGATTTGTATTTATTTATTGATCAACACAAATCTATACAAAGTGACATTTTTATGAAAATAAACTCTCGTAACACATTTTTGAGCAGAGAGCTGCAACCCCAGGTAATTAATAAAATGAATCCCTAAGGGACAATTCATACAAATTAAACGTAATTGCTCAACAATTGATTACTTTGAGAAACAGTCACGAAACTTCTTTGAAAGGTTTATAACTAGAGACTACAAAAGGGTTGATCATGAAGGAAGTGGCCTTAATGGACAGGTCCACCCTCTTTAGGAATAAAGTATCAGACAAAAAGAGAAATATATCTCTACAAACTTCAATATTTATCACCCAATATAGTGCTCAATCAGAGCAGATTAAAAATATAGTAAAACAACATTGGAATATAAGTAGAAAAACGGGGAAGATCCCCACGTGGAAGCTGCAAATATGGCAAATGCTGTATGTTCATGAAATCACATAGACCGGCATCACTAATAGTGAATGAAGTATGGAGTGTCCCGTGATGAACCCGATGTATCGTGTGGGTCTGAGTAACACCCGCCTCACCTGCGAAGCATAGCCGATGGTGCCAGCCCCCTGGCTGGAGTGGAAACAACCTCCTCACTTAGGACTGCGGTAATGGCTTCCCGGTGTATCGGACTGGCTGTTGGTAGTAGAGACCTGCAAGCAGAGTCTCCCGCCGCCTTACCGGGTGCACGATGGTGATGCCGCGATATATCCAATGGAGTCTGGGGCTGTGGTGCACTGCAGGAGAAACGGAGCGCGATCCGGGCTGTAGCCGTTCGTCCCCGTCCTCTGTCGTCCGTCCTGGGGCTGGTGAGGGTAAGGGTGTAGACCGCACACAGGTTCAAAAGCGCCGGATCCACTCTGCAGCTCCTGAGGAAATCCTCTGATGACAACAGCTGATCTGTCAACGATTGGAGCCGGGGCGTGCTGCAACACCACTGAAGCAAAATAGAAAGGAAAAAAAGCGGAGCACTGCCGAAAGTTGAAAAAAGACTGGGGCAAAAAAAATAATTATATAAAGATTATTTATTGGGCATATTTGGCCAAAAAAGACACACACAGGATTAAAACTCTGACGCGTTTCCCCCGTGGAGGCGCTTTAATATCAAAGAGTTTAAAAGCTCCTCCACGGCGGGAAACGCGTCAGAGTTTTAATCCTGTGTGTCTGTCTTTTTTGGCCAAATATGCCCAATAAATAATCTTTATTAATTTATTTTTTTGCCCCAGTCTTTTTTCAACTTTCTGGCAGTGCTCCGCTTTTTTTCCTTTTCTATTTTTGCAACATTGGAATATGTTATCAGTGGATCCTGCCTTAAAAATATTTTCAATGAGGGACCCAAATTCGTTTTAAACGAGCTAAAACAATTTCCAACTCTGTGTCCCCTAGCCTCTTTCAATCATCTGATAACGCTATGAGTAATTCCCTTCCTGTTGGGTCTTATAGATGCTCAAATTGCCAAATATGTAAATATATGAACACTGGGTCAAGTTTTTCATCCACAGCGACAGGTCGGCAAGCTAAGGGCAAGGACGTTTGTCAATTGCAATACACGTTTTGTCGTCTACCTGCTGACATGTCGCTGTGGAAAACAATATGTTGGTTGCACTATTCGAGCCCTTATGGTAAGACTAATGGAACATGTGCGACTAATTGAGAGAGGTGACTTATTACATCCTGTGTCTCATCACTTCTCATGTTGCAGTCAAGGGGGCTTGGGAGCATTTTCTTTCTCAGGAATAGAGCACGTTTCATGTTCTATTAGGGGTGGGAATAAGCTAAATGCATTGGACCGACGTGAATTATTTTGGATATTCACCATGAAGACCAGGGTACCATTTGGTCTTAATACAGACTGGGACCTTGGTCCGTTTATGGACAAGTAATATTCTATATTCATATATTATGGTCTTTTGTAATACACTATGTTCCCTTGCTTCATGTTGAATATCTGAAAGGTTATTAGGTTTTTATTGTCATTATGAGAGTTGATTATGACTATTTAATATTTAGACGTTATGTCTGTACCATTGCCTCCCCCCCCCTTTCCCTTTAGGAGTGGATTTTTGATTTTTGTTCCCCTTTTTGGGAATCTATGTTTTCTGTATTGGGAACTAATGTTCTTTCCCATGTTGGAATTTATTATTATTTGCTTTTCCCTTAGGTTTTATTCTTTTTCCCTTGGGTATTTATTTACCTAATAATCATATCTTTGGATCCTTGAAGTATTAATGTTCTTTATGTATATTCTTGCTGTTGTTCTTTTTGATCATGTATACTGATGCAGCGGCCATTATTCGAACACTTCACGCGGTGTGTAGATCGGAATACCCATGCGATGGCGCGCAATTTTTTTGAATCATGCCGACTTAAACACGTGTTTGATTATCGTTTTGTCTGGATCAGAAAATGGCATTTTAGCGTTGTCTGCTATACCGTCGAGAAACTCAAGTGGGCAATCGCGAGTTGTTGTCATAAAAATCCAATAGCAATTCAATGTCACGATTAACATGTTGCCTGAAATCGACTGAGCTGCCTGCCACGCATGCGCAAGTGCGATAAGTCTTATTATACACGGAGCAGCGTGTGCATCTGTATTATACACGGAGCAGCGTGTGTACTGTATCTGTATTACACACGGAGCAGCGTGTGTACTGTATCTGTATTATACACAGAGCAGCTACTTTCAGCTCTTGTTCTTACAGTAACTTCAAGTGGATTTGTTAGCAGTAAGCAGAATCAACAACACACCACTCCTTCCCCCCCCCACAGAGCCATTAAAGGAAATGTAGCATGCTGTTCTTGAACTACTGTAGCCTGAAATCGGCTGAGCTGCCCGCCACGCATGCGCAAGTGTGATAAGCTAAGCCCTTCTAAACTTGCCTTTTCTTAAGCGGTGGACTTCAAGTGGATTTGTAAGCAGTATCAACAACACAACACCCCTCCCGCCCCCCCCCCACTAGAAATAAGATTGACATGTTGTGTGAGATACAGACTGAGCTGCTCAATTGCGATAAGCCCTTCCTTCTAAACTTGCCTTTTCTTAAGCTGTGGACTTCAAGTGGATTTGTAAGCAGTATCAACAACACATCACACCTCCCCCCCTGCCCCACTAGTAATAAGATTAACATGTTGTGTGAGATACAGGCTGTTTTGTACATAAACACAGTACTGTAATCTTACACCCCCCCCTTCCTTTTGTCACTGCTGCAGCTCTGAAAATAAAAAGAAACAATTACTGCAGACATGGTTATTTTTACTGCCATACTTACTGTACCTGTGTCATACTGACCTGTAACAGAAATAATTGATTAAACAATAAAAATATAATTTTTATAAAAAATATTTTTTGTTTTTATATATATTTTTTTTCCCAAACTAATTTCTATACAGTAACTACTGAGAGGAGAGGGGGATTTGAGTGAGATACAGGCTGTTTTGTACATACTGTAAACACAGAACTGTAATCTTACACCCCCCTTCATTTTGTCACTGCTGCAGCTCTGAAACTTAAAAGAAACAATTACTGCAGACCTGGTTATTTTTACTGCCATACAGTACTTGCTGTACAGTACCTGTATCATACTTACCTGTGCCTGATTAACACAAATAAATGATTAAACAATAAAAATATTTCAAAAGATTTTTTTTTAAAAACGCTTTTTTTTTTGCACAAACAAATTTATATACAGTAACTACTGAGAGAGGGTGGCAGAGGGGAGGTTTGTGTAAGATGCAGGCTTGTATGTACAGTACATGAACACAGTACTATAATCTTACAGCTCTGAAAATTAAAAGAATTACTGCAGACATGGTTATTTTTACTGCCATACTTACCTGTATCATACTTACCTGTGCCTTATTACTTTCCCGAGGCCTGGTCATTACATTGTAAAACAATAAGCAACACAGTCGCAATATGATCGATATATTTATTACATCTGGCTACGGTGAGTATTTGTTCCAGAAATTCAGTATCCCTTTTTCCAATTCATCTTTTTTTGACGGTTTCCACACCCATTTCGATGGGATTAAAATCTGGTGATCTGGAAAACAGTAGGAGGGGAGAAAAAAGGTGAATTACTTAAGGAGATATAAACTGTGTAAAACAATGAGAAATGATTACCCAAGTTACTCCGCTGGTGTCTTAACCCAGTTGATACGGCTGGCAAGAATGTGAGCAGCAGATGCGGTGTGTTTCGGATCATTGTCCTGGAAGAACCGGTGACCAGATGGGAAATCATTCCTAATGTATTCAACAACATGTGATATTTTTTGATCTTGGAAGAACGCTTTATTCATGATTCCTGGAAGCAAGAAAAGAAAAATGTAACATTAGGGTACAAAATACTCTACAGTACAGCTGTCCAGTGCATAAGGCCACAGCATGTGTATGTGTGCATTATTTAACCCTCAAAGATGATGATGCATCCTGGTTCTTGTCTAGAGATGGCACACCACACATGCATCTTCACTGGGTGCTTGGGACGCGGCTTCAGAGATAGGCGTCCTTTTTTGTAGAATCCAAAACGGGCAAATCTCTCAAGCGCTACAGTTGTCTCATCAGTAAAGATGACATCCTGGAAAGTCTCGCCACTTTCGATCCTTGCCCGTGCCTGGTCCACACTTTTTATTTTTTTGGCAACCCTTATCATAGAATACGCTCTGTAATGACAAGGAATAATGTTAGAGGTACTAAATACTGGAGCTACAGTATGATGGTTCCCAGCACTCAAAAAATGAAAAAATAAGTCAAAGACATCTACTGTATAGAAAACTAACAGTAATGTATTGAAACAGTACAGTATACAGTATGTATTACATACAGTACAGTTGTCCAACCCTATTGTACAGTAGGCTAGGAGGGAGCCTAACGCGAAAATATAGGGCTAAACAAGAAATCACAAGTATGGACAGGGAGGGAGGTGGGGGGAAAAACGTGGGGAATAACAACCATAGTGGATAAAGAAAAAGCAGAAGACAAAAAAGAGAAAAACATGGGTGACGTACAGTATACAGTACTTACTTAAAACGCCCATATTTCCATCCCAATTTCCGTCTCATCTGCCTGATGCTGGTCTAAGATGCTTTTATTTTGTGAGTTGCCTCTAGTGCATTCTTTACCCTTGTGGCACACGTCTCATCATTCTCTTCACTTATTTGGTCCACAAGAAGAGTTGTCGCACTACATTGTAAAGAAAAACAGAACAATTTGTTACAGTAGGCAAATTAAGCATCCCAATAGGGCACTGATTTCCTATTGTCTGATTATAGCGCTATATGAATATATTAACTCATTTGCCCCTCAAATAAAGCATCCCAATAGACTGCACAATCACACACTCAGTCACTCCTACCACCCATTGTGACCAATCACTGGCTTAAAAGCTGATGACATACTGTACTGTTGATGCTTTGTGGGTGTGTGAACAGTAAATGCAGGATTATTTGTTCAAAGAAATCAGAATCTTTTGAAAAGATTACACTATACCACCACCCCCTAAAGTACAGAATGCAGTACATTACTGTAGTGTAGAATTAAAAAGCTGACTGATTGTAAGAATGGCAAAAATGTTATACTGTACAGTCGAAATGTAAATATTCATTAAATATTAAACACAGGCATACAGAACAGTACAATACGTTGTTAGAGTTACAGCAGAGAGGACAATACTGTAAGTACAGTACTTACAGTGGCGGCTAAACTAACTCTCAGGCGGCCTGCACAGCGGGTAATTTAAAACCCCGTGCAGACGCGGCCGTTTTTTTTATTTTTCTGGCGCCGCAGGCGCTTCCCATTGTTCAGCGCATTAGCTCTGAATGGGGAAACGGGCCACGCGCGGCCCCAAGATGCGGCTGGTGCGCGGCCAAGTTCGGCGGCTGCCAAAAAAAGCCCCGAAAAATTGCGGGTAAATAGTAAAATAAAGCTGGCTGCAGCAGAACTCAGTAGTGACAGTCGGCTTTCTTTTGATGTTTTTGGCCTTCCCATGCGCATGATAACTAACAGTGCGTTTTACTAAACCGAAGCCCGGAGCAACTAACCAGCGTTGGATCTGTAAAATTCGGAAACCTTTCTTGCACATATCCTGTAGATCGTTTGAAATCTTTTTCTTTGGCATCGCTGCTGTTGTAAAAAAAAATGCAAGCACACACAGAGCAATTCAATGTGTATTCGATGTGTATTGAATGTGCATTGAATACACAAAATGGATGGTTTATTTATACAGTTTTGAATTTAATGTGCCTCAACGTCACTCGACAGGTTTAGTACACAGTACGCCCATTTGCCCATTTTTAACACCTGCACCTCGTGTCCATGCCTGCGAAAAATTTAAAATAAAAGTTGAGACAAATTGCATAGACTCTCACACACTGATCTCTATCTGAACTTGCTCTTGTCCAGATACTGCATTGTGCATTCGTCCATCTGTTTCCATGGATCGCCCCCGATTCTACGGATGCAGGAACCAGCATGCTTCTGCCATGATAGCCAAGTGAAAGGCGGAAGCTGTTTCCCAGCCAAAACCTAAGCGACAAACAAAGCAGAATAAAGAAAATGTACCGAAGGCTCCAAAGGTTAAGAACCCTGGGCCTTATTATGTAAAAAAGAAATTCGGTGCCTGTTAGGACCAGTAGGTCAGGCCAGAATCTACACTTGTGTTAAGCTTCTATTTTGTCTGATAACTAGTTAAGATTCTGTAGTCAGCCTTTTGCTGAAATATAATTCCTAAATGCACTCAGTTTCTGCCAAATTGCATTTCCTTTCTTCCTGCTCAGGATATTGCTAAGATACTTTTTATAGGGACAGTCTCCTGCTGTTTTAGTTAGAATAAAATAAACTGGTTCTAAGCAAGAAGCAAAATAGTGTAATATAGTTGCTAAAGACTCAAGGTCTCTTTTGATAACAGACAATGAATAAGCTATGTATTTAGACATTGCTTGTATTGGGAGAGACACGTCCCAAAAATCATGCCACTAATATGTCCTGCCCCTAAATCACGCCTCTAATCAAAGCTACGCCCAAGACACACCCAGGATACGCCTATGTTACGCCTATGTTACGCCTATGTTACGCCTCTAACTAATATCTTATTTTTTCTATATAAAAGTCATTACCCTATGAGTAATAAATTGAGACAAAGGATTTGAAACCTGGCTTGCGTTATGTTTCATTTCTTTCGTCTACCAGGCCTGAAAGTTCACCAAAGATCAAAGATAACAGTGGCAGGGTGTGAAAGCTTCCCGGGGAAGTCTGCTGCAAACGGTGCAGATGGTGTATCCAGTCACAGGGCCTTCAGCTTTAAGCATAGGCGAAGAATAACGGTTTTCCTTCAGTTTTGGTGTCAGAGTTGGGGATTCACAGAGGCGGCAAGTGAGTATATGTGATTTTTACATTGTCTCACCCCCCCCCCCCCTCTGGGAATTGAAAAGACCTAAATTGTGACTGAAGAATTGGGTTAGAGTCCCTTTTAAACAGAATTTTTGGTTACAGTCCAGAAAATTTTGTGCACGACTGAACTGTTATCTCTGATCTAGCTGAACGACCATTGTACTGCTGCGGCCGAGTTTATTCGAGCATTTGCCCGTTCTCGGCCGCAGCAGTTACCTGGCGCGCGCCGGAGGGTGCCGGGCGCGCGCCAAAACAGCGGAGGAGAGGCCCGCCGATCGCGGCTTCCCCTTCTCCTCTCCGGGTCCGCCGGGTCCCCCGGAACCCCCTGCCGCCGTCCCCCACATCGCGGGACACCAGGGCTCCCTCGGGGAGCCCTGGACGCGCGTGCAGGGGGTGCAGGCACCCGATGACGCGTGACCGTGCATCGGTGACGCGCGGCACGCCGAGGGGATGCCACTTGCAAGCCGGGAAATCTCCCGGCTTGCGGAACTGGCCACACTTCAATAAAGTGTGTCGCCAGTGTATATTGTGTAAGTATAAATATTGCAATTATTTGTCATAATTTAGCTGTTTTTCTTTAAGCTACTAATGGGTGCTTACATGAGTAAGAATGACTCTGGAGGGAAGCCTAGGAATGTACAAGTTTTTAAATGCAAGTGTAAATCTGGTCGGACTCCAGAGGAATTTGTTGCTCAGACAGCTAGTGATTATTATTGTGACCCGTTATGTCGAATATGCAGAAGGTTGTTCTCGGCATGAAAATAAGGCAATGTATTTACAAGGCAGAGGGCAGAATAGACAGAGATCTTATGCTGGTCTCAGAAATCAATTAGGAAGAATAGCTCAGAATAATGGTGTCTGTTTTAATTGTGGTGGTTTTGGTCATTGGCAGAGAGTGTGCCACTATCAGTCAGAAGCAGGGAAGTGCTGCTTCGCCCGTGGGGGCTCAGAGTGCAAGTCTCTGTAAAAAAAAAAAACACGCCACCTTATGTAAAAGAGTTTGTTTGTAACCCTGATTATTTTTTTCCTGAATGATTTCTTGTGTGAAAGATACTGTGGGTCATGCTGATTATCATATATGTGTATAGGTCGCAATCCATGCATTTGCAGATAATTACAAAAAATATGAATATTAGTTGCTCATGATGAAATCTAAATTTTAAAAGGTTTTAAAAAGGTGTACACCGAATATAGGAGAGAAATACCTCACAACAGAAGGGGAGTATATTCAGCTCTGTCCCTGGTTATAGTTTGAAAGGTTTATTCGTCCTGGCCAGGCGGCAACTTTTTAAACCGGACACATTTCTTTTTATTTGTGGTATTTCTATCTTAATAAAAGGAGGGGCACAGCCTCTCCCTTACAGTTTAAAGAATGCAAAGCATTCACATTAAAATTAACTATCTCTGTGCTTAAGCAGTTTATTTATGAGAACAAGGTAATGTAGAACTGTCTTCTTATCCGTAAAGCAGTAAGATAACACATTTCAATTTTATTTCTACAGGATTAAGATATGTTTGGGAATGTTTTTGTTTAAAAATGCTGGTAAGAGATCACAAACACTGTTTGAATTAATATATTGTTTTATATATGTATATAACGCCATTAATGTACATAGCGCTTCAAAGGAGGGTGTCCGTGGTGGCAGGTGCTGCGGGGAGGTTGAGTGATGTGAGCGGAGTGTGGTGATATCTGTCTTTAGCAGCATGGAGGTCATCAGTTATTTTAGTGAGAATTGTCTGAGTTAAATAAGCAGTGTAGAAGCCATACAAGACAGGTAGGGTGAAGCTTGCTGGTTTTTTTTTTAGTCATGGTATAACTGTTGCATGTTTGAAGATATTTAGTTTAGTTTAAGAGAAGGCATAGTTAAAACGGGATAGTATAAAATTGTATTGATGGAAGTTTGCAGGAATATGAGATTTCTTTCAGAAGGCATTCAGGGGAATGAGTGAAAGAATGTTGCATGCTCTTGTAGGCATAGACTTGATGTTTATAAGTAATTTGAAATATTCCCGTTATTTAATTTTTGAAAGCCCATACAAAATGCAGTTTTAGGACAGCGTGGAAAGCTTCATATTTAACATTAAACTAATGTTACAATCCCCTGTGCGAGTATTAATCCAGCAGTTAATATGAATTAGACAGCGAACCCTGTTTTCTGCTATCTGTACTTTGAGGTTTCTGGTGAAAGGCCTGGAATGACTGGCTGTTTGCCCCCCCCAAAAAAAAGAAAAGCGCTTTGAAAATTATTTTTTTCTTTTTAAAGTCAGAGTGTCTTTAAAGTGCTCAGCACTTTGCAAAGAGTTCAAAATTATTTGTCTATTTTAAAAGGAAATCTCTTGTTCAGGATTTCAGGATTTTTCTCATATTGTTAATGCCACAGTTGTTAAAATACATACTGCAGGCTTTTTCTTTTAACACAGGCAGTAAATATTTTTATAGTCACTACACATACAAATCTATTTACCAGTTTAATTTTGCTATATATCAAGCAACCTGTTTTCATAACTATTTTTGTATTTTTGTTCACATAATTATATAAGATAATATATGAACAAAAGAGGGGAGATACATTGGTTATTGAAGGACTCTCTGAAATCCCTATAGAGGATGCAGAACTTGATATGTTGTAAATAATACACAATGCACAGCAGGTTCAGAATTTATTATAGTAATGTTAATTCCAAGGGCTCATGCAGTAATAAAAGCTGCTGCCATACTAACAGGGCTGACAGGCCCCTGGTAAAAAAAATAATAATACCTTTGCAGATGTCACAGCAAAGCAGGTAGCAAGCCGTCCCTATGTTGAGGGATATATCATATCTGCCAAATTTATAATTTTGTAACCATTTATTCATTTTTGGGTATGTCCTGGACATAGAGTTAAAGGACAGGGGATATATAATTGCATAAGTGAACAGGGTATATATTATATACAGGGCATTTCACATTTTTTTAGCAGAATATTTACAGTGGAGTGTTTGAGGTGAAAGCCAGGAGTGACTGTGGGTGTGGGACAATAGCCATGAGTGCAGGCTGTTGGGATGCTTGATTTGTGGGGTGAGTTTTAAGGTTAGTTAGTATTAAATGACTAAACGGTTGACACCATTTGCATCAGAGAAAATGGCAGATGGCAGTTAGGTATGAATGAGAGTAAGTGTGTATTGGGAGAAGAGAGATTGATTTGTAGTTTGAGACAGTGTTTTTGTCCCCATTTTTGAAGATTGGGACAACTCTGGCAGTTTTCCAGGTCTTAGGGATATGGCCTGCAGACAGGATAGAGTTGATTATGGAAGCAATTGGTTTGGCACAGGCTGAGGTACCAAGTTTTAGGAACTTGGATTGTAGCAAAGTCAAGTTCACATTGGTTGCTTAGTTTAAAATTTGAGGAGCGTTAATAGGGAATATCTCTGTTTAATATGCGGATGCTAATAATAGTAGTAACCATATTAATACAATAATTTATTTCTAGGTATAAATTCTCTCCCTATGAGACACTTATGGGATGAGTTATGACCATCAGTAGTTCAAAGTAATGAATTAAGGACCATGTTATTGGTAATAAAACAATTAATAAGTATTGCATGCAACTAATATATATTTTTAGTCTTTCTAGGCACAGGTTAAAGCTGAAAGTGCACCTACGCGAGACTGGTTAATGGTCAAGCATTTTCTACGCAAGCATGCTCTTCATCCCAGATGAAAAGGCCATTTAAATATTACTCATCACCAGAATTGCAGTAAAAATTTCTTATCATCATGGATACACATCACGCACGTCAAAATAGTGCCAGCCTAGGCACAAACAGCTAATAATGACAAAGACATAGCGCCTGCAAATAAGTGTTTTGATGGACACAATACTCTCTGACCACTAATCATCAAGGGAGAAAGGTCATAAGCAAAAACAAAAGTCCAGGACTCAATACACGAACTTTGAACTTTTTATTTTTACAGGTTTTTATTATTTTTCAGTTACAATGTATGCTCCATTATGTTTGTGTAAGTTGCGTCCCATAAGGATGACAAAATAGTATAAGGTATTATTAGTTTAACTCTGTTTGTTTTGTTTGGATTTATAGGTTAATAGAATCTCCCTGAAGAATGATATCCCGGTGGGAGAATGCTTTATCAGTCAAACACACGGTTATGTTAATTGCTCACAGGTAGAGTTAGAAACAAAAGAGAGACACCCAATACACAAGTGCTAAAAAGTAGTCTATGGGAAGAATAACTTTCGGTGAATTTATTCCCAAATGTAGGAGTTGGGTTACTGTATGACAGGTTTACAGGGATATCCTCAATCATACAACCACAGACATTTACTCACTTAACCAAGAATAGGTTTAGTTTAAATTAATGGCTCTACAGAATAAAATAGCTCTAGACTATATTTTAGCCTCAAAGGGAGGGGCCTGTTTGCGCCCTAGTTAAAGCGCAATGTTGTGTATTTATCCAGGTTTCATGGACCATGGGGACTTGGTGGTTGGATTGATTTGCTTTGAGCGAAGCTAGCGAATGTTTTTGTATGTGTGTGTTTGTCCTACTCATTGCTCTCTATGTATCAAGTACAGCAAAACTCTGATCCAGAAGTGCGTTGCAACCCCCACCGACGATATGCCTCTCTGCGGTGATGATGTCGCCAGTCCCCCAGAAGAAGAGACTGAAGAAGAAATCAACTGGGCTGATATAATGGCCAGAAAAGCAAGGAATGAAGTTATGCACAACTTGGACATCTTGGTCCAGCAGGACTATGAAATGGTTAACTGTTCTGTTCTTTAAAAAACTATCTCTTAAGGATATGGGGGGACTGAGAAGACGGGATATGAGGAAGGTGGGAGGTCACCAAGGGCCGTGAGTCCACCACAAGGAAAGGATCACAAGTCAGCCATTTTGACCATAGCAGCATTCTTGGCCCATTTTGCCATTCTGAGTAAATGCAGTATGAAAGATGCGTGCAAGAAGAATGTTTGTGCAGTCGCTCTTAGCAGAAATTACCCCCCACCAATTCTCACAAATAGCTGACCCTTAAGTTATGTGACCTATTGAGATGTAAGCCATTTTCTAATCTATAGAAATATTTAATGATATATATATCTCTATTGGTTGTGTGGCATGTGAGCCACTAAGATTTTACCCTGCAATCACACTGCCCCTTGTTATCTGGGTTTCATCCTTCCCACTTTCTATGTATCTGACATGTTACCCCAAGGGAGGCTGAGAAATCAAAAAGATCTGACCAGGACCATTAGTCCAACCCGCATTGCAGCTGGGGTTTTATACCTAGTTTAGGTGTTCTGGATCTCTATTCTAAATTAAGTGATCTTATGATAAATATTGATGATGCTATTATCCATTTGACTAATGAACAAGAGCAGATCCGAACAGTATCATTAAAGAATAGAATGGCTCTTGATTATCTGCTAGCCTCACAAGGAGGTGTTTTTAAACTTGTAGGACAGAAGTGCTGTGCCTATATTGAGGATGAGTCTGGCGCTATTCATAAAGATATGGATAAGCTACAGGAAATTCAGGCTAGGATGCGTAAAGAATCCTCAGGCCTTAGTTTAAATTGGATGTCAGGACTCACTAGTTGGATCGGAAAATTGGGTATAAAAATTCTCTATGGTTTAATTGTAGTGATTAGCATAATCGCAGCAATTTTTGTTATTTTTCACTGTGCTAAGTGTGCAATGCTTTCATTTGTCTCAAGGAAACCTTCAGTTTCATCTCACGCCATGTATGCAACTAATAATTCATATGTGGCCATGAACAGAGTCTATGATACTATTGGTCCCCATAAGGCCATATTCATAGAGAAGTATACCAAGTAAGGGTATTTGTTCTTTTAGAGAACAAAAAGGAGGGAATTGTTAGGACCAGTAGGTCAGGCCAGAATCTACACTTGTGTTAAGCTTCCATTTTGTCTGATCAAAACTAGTTAAGATTCTGTAGTCAGCCTTTTGCTGAAATATAATTCCTAAATGCACTAAATTTCTGCCAAATTGCATTTCCTTTCTTCCTGCTCAGGATATTGCTAAGATACTTTTTGTAGGGACAGTCTCCTGCTGTTTTAGTTAGAATACAATAAACTGGTTCTAAGCAAGAAGCAAAATAGTGTAATATAGTTGCTAAAGACTCAAGGTCTCTTTTGATAACAGACAATGAATAAGCTATGTATTTAGACATTGCTTGTATTGGGAGAGACACGTCCCAAAAATCATGCCACTAATATGCCCTGCCCCTAAACCACGCCTCTAATCAAAGCTACGCCCAAGACACACCCAGGATACGCCTATGTTACGCCTATGTTACGCCTATGTTACGCCTCTAACTAATATCTTATTTTTTCTGTATAAAAGTCATTACCCTAGGAGTAATAAATTGAGACAAAGGATTTGAAACCTGGCTTGCGTTACGTTTCATTTCTTTCGTCTACCAGGCCTGAAAGTTCACCAAAGATCAAAGATAACAGTGGCAGGGCGTGAAAGCTTCCCGGGGGAGTCTGCTGCAAACGGTGCAGATGGTGTATCCAGTCACAGGGCCTTCAGCTTTAAGCCTAGGCGAGGAATAACGGTTTTCCTTCAGTGCCCTTAGCACAGTGCAAGTCAAGTGGAATCCCGATCCTCTCATTGCACTCCCCAGCCCACCTGCTCCACCAACCATCCTTGAGGCTGCTGTCCTGGCAACCCCCGTCTCACCTGCTCCACCAACCATCCTCGACGCTTCTGTCCTGGCAACCCCCGGCTCAACTTCTCCACCAACCATCCTTGACGCTGCTTTCCTGGCAACCCCGGCTAACCTGCTCCACCAACCATCCTCGACGCGTCTGTCCTGGCAACCCCCGGCTCAACTTCTCCACCAACCATCCTTGACGCTGCTCTCCTGGCAACCACCGGCTCACCTGCTCCTCCACCAACCATCCTCGACGCTGCTCTCCTGGAAACCCCCTGGTCACCTGCTCCTCCACCAACCATCCTCAACGCTGCTCTTCTGGCAACCCCTGGTCACCTGCTGCTCCACCAACCATCTTTGATGCTGCTCTCCTGGCAACCCCCTGTCACCTGGTCCTCCACCAACCATCCTCGACGCTGCTCTCCTTGCAACCCACTGGTCACCTCCTCCACCCATCCCTGACAACTCTACGGAGCAAAAGATTGATCTTCTTTTGGAGACCATGTTGAATATGGATATGCGCATGGAGAAGATAGAAAGTAAAATGGAGAAGATGGAAAGGAACATGGAGAAGATGGAAAGGAACATGGAGAAGATTGAAAGGAACATTGTGGGATGTATTCTTTGCTGCTAGTCCCTGTCCCTGTTTGTCCGACACAGGAGCAGGAGGGTGGCCTGCATGATGTGACCTTCATTCATCCAGCAACAAGGCCCCCACGCTCACCCCATCCGTCAGCAGAATATGTGTGCCTATATGCCCTTGAGGACGAGATGACAACCCCGGTAAGGCCACGACAGGAGCAAAGCATCCCCCCACACCGCCTACCCTCACCCGCTGCCGGAAATACACCAGCACCAAGGATTTTAGCGCTGCCGGACATCATCTTGACCGACCTGACCCAGCACGCCCGGGAGAAATACAAGACTGAATGTGGTGTGTACCCCAGAAATTTGCCCTGTCAATATTTAAACACCACGTCAGTTTTGAGATGTACAGCGGTTGGACCCACAGTGTAAATTATGAAGGAAATAAAAGAAAGAAGGCTCTGCCAGAAAATGTTAGAAAGACCATTTTGAATGAAGTGGAGTGTTATTTCCATGTTACCCCTACAGTTATGAGAGCTGTGAGAGACACGATAAATGGCCTGTTGAGGCATACAAGGGCCCGTGCTTGGAGTGGCACCCCTCTTGCTAACGACTTTTCCCAAACTCTACTGTAGTGCAAAAGTTTACAAAAACTGTGTTTAATCATTTTCTGTTTTATTTTTATTTTTTTGAAATATTGTTATTGTTTAATCATTTATTTCTGTTAATCAGGCACAGGTAAGTATGATACAGGTACTGCACAGTAATTACGGTATGGCACTCAAACTAACCATGTCTGCAGTAATTGTTTCTTTTCATTTTCAGAACTGCAGCAGTGAAAAAGGGAAGGGGGAGGGATGTGTAAGATTATACTTCTGTGTTCATGTACAGTACCAACCAGCCTGTATGTTACACAAACCCCCCTCTCCCATCCTCTCTCAGTAGTTACTGTATAGAAATTCGTTTGTGCAAAAAAAAATGTGTTTTTATTTCAGTTTCTGTTTTGCATGTCTGTACAGTACAGTAGATGGGAAAAAATAAAGTGAAGAAATGTCCTGCCCCCTTCCCTCAATGTCTTACAGTAAATGCAGTACCAGTAATTACCAGTAATTGTTTTTTTCTACTGTATTTTCAGAGCTGTAGTCCCCTCTCTCCCCTATCTCCCCTCCATCTCGCAATGCCATAACGAAGAGAAAGACAAGAGCTACTGTATTTTTGTACTGTATTTTTATTAAAAAATAAAATGTATATTTTGACCGACCCCCTATTCCAGACCTGAAATTCTTATGAACAGTACAACAAAGCATTGCACTTCACATACTGTATTGTAATGCAAGGGCATTTCTCTTACCGGATATTAAAAAAAATGTCCAAATGAGACATACAGTACACGCATGCGCATACCAGTAAAAGAAAAACAGTATTTACTGTTGCAAAAGTTGAAAGCATTGAATAATAAATAATACATACAGAATAAAAGATATACATTTTTATTTTTGGTGTTTATGAGAAAAGTTGCGCAATGCAACGTACTGTAAAACAGTAGTGATTATGACTGTATTGTACAATGTAAAAAAAAGATTTGAATATTAAAACAGCAGCATGCTGTACAGTATAAGGTTTTCTATAAAGCTCACAATTGTTCTATCAATAAAAATTGATTATACAGTATATTTATGATCTAATCTGTAGAATTTGTTATTCTTTAAGATCAAAATCAATAGACATTCTCACACACTGATTATGAATTTATGAACAGTTATTGTGATGTATTTAAGGTCCACACAAATGTATATTTAATCTGATGTACCAGTTAGGGATGGGGTTATTGATCAGACATGGATATGCGTAGATGTGATATACAGTAGGTTCAGGTATAGGTGATTATATAATCTTTTTTTACAAGTTGTGTAACCTATATCTATTCATACTGGTTCTATTAAATGTATACAATTATCCATTTCTTTTCTTTTCAATGCAAATTAACCCACGCTCCATAACATTAAGTTTAGGTGTATATGTACATATGTAAAGTTAGAACATCATGCAAACCTTTCTTATTTAGAACGTATGTCATATCATGACATGATGGGTTTTGTTTTCTTTTAAATTAAGTCACCTTGTTATCATATATTTAGTAATAAAGTTTTATTATTTTTCTTATTGTTTTTATATCTAAGCACAGCTTCAGTTATTTCCAAGGACGCATATGTTCTATCTTGTTAGATTGCTCTCCTTCCCTGTACTTCATGCATTCTGTGGTCTGCTTATGTCTGAGGTAGTCATGCGCATGCGCGTTCTTCCCGGATCTGTGCGGATCACTTTGTCTGCATTGAGCATGTGGACGGGACTAGTACCGATACGTCGGGTCACACATGCATCATGATGTTAGGTGTGGATGCGCGCGGTGTGTATGGGCCATGTTCGCGCTCTCTCCATCCTATGGTCATTCCCTATTGACATAGCAGGCTTGCCCTTAGTTAGGTATTGCGCAAGCGCGAACCGCTCTGGTTGATAAGCCTGCTATTTCTCTGGACTGGTTGCCAGGGGCGCGGCTTGTGCCTCTTGTGTTAATCGCCGTGCGCACCCTGTAGATACATCTGAAGTTATTCGACGTAATTAGGGAGGACTCCAGCTGTGCCTTTTAATTGGTAAGTTACTTTATCTCTCTTTTATAAATATGTAACTAAGAATTGATATGTATACCTTGATAAAGCGCTCTGGGAAGCGTGAAACGTTGGTAGGGCTATGCCTTGCTCTTTTTTGTCCACTATGACCAATAAATAATTATTTTTTTATACATGAATAACACACTTTCATCTTTATTCAATTTTGGATACTGCTCGTGGTACTCTGCCACTTTTTTCTGTTTTCTTATTCTGTTTCATCCAGACGGAGGCACACCAGGACCCCATGGAATCTGGAAATACATGGGCGCTGCAGCACAAACAGTGAGTTTTTTGCTTGCCACTTGTTTCCTTATCGTGAATTTCAGGACATTTGGTGCAATCTAGGGTGAATTATACTGTTATGGTTTCTTGACTAATTGTGTACACATTCTCATCAAGGAGTTGTGATTCTACCATCCAGGACCTTACACCCAGTACCTGTCTTCAATCAAGTTTTATTAAGGGGTCACCTAACAAGTGTCCATTCACATGCTCATTATTTTTCTGTTACTGGTCTTTAGCATTACGTATCTATTGTTTCTAGAAACAAAATGCATACATATGTGGGCTTTTTGATTAGCATTATCTAGATTTACAGTATATAATGAGCTATTTTATGATGTGATAAACCATTAAGCAGACCTTTATCTGAGGTTTGTTTTGCCTAACACAATAAATTTCAGATAACTCTATAATGTACTAATTAATTCTATGGTTTCTTTAGCACCAGTCTACAATGTTTCATGTAAATATGTTAAACCTTTCAAAAAATTGTCATCCCATTTAAAAAAATTTTTTTTACATTTTTTAAAATAATAGCTTGATTCATGCTCTGACTTATTTTTCTATTTTTTTAAATTCCAGATACAGAAGTTGCAGGATTTATTATGTCCAGCAGCCAGACAAGCTGCATGACAGCAACTGCACCGATGTCAGAAAATTATTGCTAATTCTGATCCGGACGCGTGGACACTTTGCAGTTATGTTGCAGACACTTATCCAGAGACACCGCTTTTTAATTTTTCAGATGTGGCTCTGGAGACAATAAATTCTGCTACAGTGGCGTCCGCCTTTATTCTAAATCGGCTAGATCCACGATTTTCAGATTATCCTGGTTATGTGCGGTTTTGTGTCGTTTTTGCCTGGAGTGAACTGCGTTATTTTCGCGCTCGTGATATTAGCATTTTATTCTCGCTGTCTGCAATATTGCAATGCCGTGTAAAAACTCAGGGGAGCGTTTGCGAGCTGTTGTCTTGGAAGTCTAATACCTTCGCTGTTCAACCTATGTCAGTACACAGTCTTTGTGTGCACGCGCAGTAATTGTAAATTTGCATATTTAAAGTATACATGCATTTGCAGTGCTGTGCTGCTGTACGGTATGTCTCATTTGAAAATTTTTGAAACGCATAGGCATGTACAGTACTGTAACAGTGTCACATTTTGGCATATACAGCGCTCTCCCCTAGCTCGGGATAATTAACTGCACTGTAGGGTATTTCAACTTATCTTCTGTGCAATGCAGTACTGTACATCTCTCCCACACCATTCCTTTGAACGTGTGTCTGGTTTCAATTACATTACTGCTTGACAGCAGGAATTTACTGCGCATGAGCCTGTAAGTTCGCCCACAACTGCTTGCTAGAGAGTGTGAAAAAAAAAGTTTATTGTAATTTTTTTATTTTCTCCTCTAGCCTGCAAAAACCATCTTACTATATTACGATATTCAATCTGTGCTGTACAGTAGCTTTTGACTGCGACCCTGTGCGTTTGACTGCACATGGTTGATTTGTGTGCTTTTTACGTACTGTATTTGGGGGTGTATTATTATGATGAACTGCCTTTTGAAATTAAATTATATCTTTAGCTTTGAACTTCATGCGCCTGTCTTTAATTTTTGGAATCTTGCCATTGTGTTTTGAATCCGTCCATAGCCGAGCTTGAAAGTCTCACTGCGCCTGCGTGTAATCCTTGCTCAGATGGAAGCTTAGCTGCTTACTGCACATGAGTCACCCAACACCCCCTCTCCACAGAGTAATTCGACAGACACCTCCACAGAGTCATTCATTTTCTGAAGTTAGTCATTGTGTTTTTAATCCGTCCCTAGCCGAGCGTCAATCGCCTCACTGCGCCTGCGTGTACTCTAAGCCTCTTTGAGATGGGAGCTAGCTGCTTACTGCGCATGAGTCACCCAACCCCCCCCTCTCCACAGAGTCATTTGACAGACACCTCCACAGAGTCATTCATTTTCTGAAGTTAGTCATTGTGTTTTTAATCCGTCCCTAGACGAGCGTCAATCGCCTCACTGCGCCTGTGTGTACTCTAAGCCTCTTTGAGATGTGAGCTAGCTGATTACTGCACATGACTCACCCAACCCCCCAAACACTTTGAGGCTTTGTTTATGGTAACGCTTTGGAAAATCCCTTCTCGAATTTGAAATGTAAATCTGATGTGCACAGCATTGTGAGAATTGAGAGTAAAAAAAAAACATTAACTGATTCCATGTTGTTTTGTCATTCATTTTTATACTGTAGGGGTGGGGGGAGGGGGTGTGGTTGTTGTCAATGATTATGATTACCAGGAATGTGAATAAATATTTATTTTATTTCATCAGGAACAAAAAATACAAATATAAAAATAATCATGAATAATACATAATGCAGTCTTTATTAAGTTCTTCTGGCAGATTGAAATTGAATAAACATTTAGGAAACATTTGTAAAACATGGAGAAACATGAATTATGCACATTTATAAGAATATTATTTAATAATATATATACTGTAATGTATAATATATATATACTGTATATATACTGTATATATACTGTATATATATATATATATATATATATATATATATATATATATATATATATAAAAAATATATATATACAGTGGTCGACAAATCACCAAAAAATCTACTCGCCCAACCAAAAAATCTACTCACCACCTAGTACCAAACGTGTGATGCCTGGGCCAATAAGAGCTCGCCACGATGTTAAATCCACTCGCCCGGGGCGTGCAAATGTATAGGTTTGTCGAACACTGTATATATATATACTGTATACATAGTAATATTATTTTTTCCGTCTTTATCTTGTTCCTCATTCCGTGTACAGTACAGTAGTTCATTGAGAGATGAGAGGTTTTGTGTACATCAATACTGCTGTTTATATACTGTACATTTTACTGTACAAAACAGATTAGACTGGACACAAAACCCCACCTCCCCCCAGGCCACCCTTTTTTCCTGAAACGACAAGAAAACAAAAAATTAGTGCAGGTATGTGCATACAGTATTATGGCATTGTGTGATGTGTAGTACTACTGTAGATGGCTGGTGCTGCTTTCTCTGGAAAGAAAAAAATTGAGCAGTTAGTAGGAAGTTACTGTAGTACTGTCAAACTAGTCTATACTGGAACTACTGTATACTCTGACTACTGTTAAATACAATGTACTGTAACCTGATGGCTGGTGCTGCTCTCTCTGTAAAGAAAAAACTGTAACTACTGTATACTCTGACTATTGGGAAAGAAAAAATCTGTGCCATACTTACCTGTATCATACTGTACTTACAATACTACAGCACAGTACTACTTTCCTGATGCTTGCCCATTATGCGCGATCACAATGGGCAACACAGTGGCAATATTGTCTATATATTTATTGCAGCATTCCACGGTGAGTACATCGTTCCAAAAACTCATTATGCTTTCAACAACTCGTCCTTTTTGGAGGGTTTCGCCACTTTCCGGATATGGTCCTTCAGCTGATGCCAGACCATTTCGATCGGATTGAAATCTGGCGATCTGTCATTGGAAAAAAATGACAATTAGTTTAAGAGATACAGTACACAGGAAAAACAGTGGGGGAAAAAATGAGACACGGTATACTGCACTTACTCCTCTGGCGTCTTCACCCAGTTGATACCGCGCTCAAGGATATGCGCTGTTGACGCGGTGTGCTTCGGATCATTGTCCTAGTAGAAGCGGTGACCATTGGGGAACTCGCTTGTGATATATTGCATCTCAGGGACAATGTTGATTTAGAAGAAAGCTTTATTCATTATTCCTATAGCAAGAAAAGAAAAGTCCTCAAAAAACTGCACAATAGTACAGTACAGTGCATAGAGTTAGGTTACACTAGTAAAGTACAGTGCATTACGCGACATTATATTTGATATATTTTACCTTCAAAGATGACAATGCATCCTGGTCCACGCCTAGAGATGGCACCCCACACATGCAGCTTCACGGGGTGTTTTGGCCGCGGCTTCAAAGATATGCGGCCTTTTTTGTGGAATGCAAAGCTTGCAAATCTCTCCAGCGATACAATAGACTCATTAGTGAAGATGCAATCCTGGAAAGTCTCCCCCCTGTCGATCCATGCCTGGGCCTGGACCACTCTTTTGATTTTGTTTGCGTTCCATATCATGGGGTACGCTCTGTAATGACAAGGAATAAATAATTTTAGCGGTACAGTACAGTTTCCTAAACAACACTTTTACCTCCTGTACTGTACAGTACTAAACTCACATGTCCATATTTCCATCCAATGCTGCGTCTCATCTTCTTTATGCTGCTCTCGGATACAGTCAGATTGTGCTTTTCCTGCAGAGTGTTTTTGATCCTTAATGCACTCTTCTCATCATTCTCCTCACTTATTTTGTCCACCAGAAGAGTTGTCTCCCTACAATGTAAAGAAAATATATTGTTTTATTAATATGCAGCAATATAAAATGTATATATAAATATAAATATACAAAATATATATACTGTTGTACTATATATTTACAAAATATATATACTGTTGTAATATTAATATAAATATACAAAATATATATACTGTACTGATATAAATATAAATATACAAAATATATATAATGTTGTAATATAAATATAAATATACAAAATATATATACTGTTGTAATATAAATCAACAGAAATAACAAAATTATTAGATTTAAATTAAAATTAATTTTATTTTAAAGTTGTATAAATATACTTACGCGTTAGTTACCCTTGGTGCCCTTTTGCGGTCTCTGTTTTTTCTGTGTGCATGATAGCTCACGGTGGTTGCTGGCACAACGATACCAGAAGTAGCTAACCAGCGTTGGATAGCAGCAATTCGGTGTCCGCTCGTGTACATGTCCTTAATTCACATGCTGAGATCCTTGGAAATCTTTTTAACAGGTATTGCTGCGAGTAGAAAGAAATACAAACACAAGAATGTATATTCGATGTTTAGTCGATGTGTATTCAATGTGCAGTGAATCCACAAAATGGATGGTTTATTTATACGGTAATGACTAACATTAGAGTACGCCCACTTTCAACACCTGTACCTGGTCGCCATGCATAAAAGGTTACACACTTTGCATAGCCCACCACTCGATGATCTTTATCTGAACTTGCCCTTGTCCAGATACTGCATTGTGCCATCTGCTTCCATGGAGCAACCCCGATTCTACGATTCTACGGACGCAGGAACCCACTCGCCTCTGCCGTGCCTGTCAAGCAGAAAAAGCGATAGGCGGTTGCCGTTTCCACGCCAAGGCAAAAGCGACAGGCTAAGGCCAATTTAGAAAACCTTCTGCTGACCCCAAAGGCTAAGGGTTTTCATAGACGTCAGCCTTATTATGTCAAGAAGATATACGGTGATGTACTCTCGACACAAAACGATTGGCAGCCAACCCATCGAACCCGCAGACCACTTCCTCACATACGCTTCGACGACTCTGCCGCTGCTGTCCCGGAAATCTTCAGCCTGTCTTCTCCAACCCTCGTCCTTGACGCTGCCGCCACCCTCACAGAAACCCACAGGCCATCTTCTCCAGTTCTATCCGACGACGCTGCCTCTGAAATCCACGGGTCACTTTCTCCTTTGCTCTTAGACAACTCTGCTTCTCGCCCCGGAAATCCAAAGGTCACTTTCTCCATCCCTCTTCGACGACGCTGCCGCTTCTCCTCTACCGGATATCCATAGGTCACCTCCTCCACTCTTCTTCGATGTCGCTGCCGCTTCTCTCCATGGAACCCCCATCTCATCCTCCGTTGCACCCATCCACCCAGATGTTCATATGCCATGAACAAGAAGCAGCTCGTTAGACTGGATGCTGACTGGGATAACTGTGGATCTCCCCGGGAATTCTATTGTGCTAGCAAAGATAGATCTGCTTCTGGAGACAATGCTAAATGTGGAGCAATGGATGCTACAAATGGATCAACGGATGATTCATATGGATCAACGGATGGATTGACGGATGGAGAAGATAGAGGCTGACATAGCAGGCATACATTATTTGCTCGGTGTTAATGCCCCTGTTTCCCTGACACTGGAGCAGGGGGGTGACATGGATGTGATGAATGGGACCTTCGACCCCCTTCCATCACCAAGCGCACCCCCTCCACGAGAAGATGTAGTGTACATGTATGCCGTTGAGGAGGACATGGCAACTCCGTCAAAACCATGCCAGGAGACAACACGGCGACCAAGACCGGAGGAAAGCTTCCTCCCAGACAAACTACCATCACCCGTCGCCTCAAGCACACCCGCTCCCAAAAGACCTACATTCGCTCACATCGATACGGTGCCCGACATCACACTGTGCGATCTGCCACTGGCGCTCAGGGAGATGTATAGGGTGAAGAGTGCTGGTGCACCCCACAAGTATGCTTGTTACTTTTTAAGCACCATGTTCCCTACTCGTTGTACTGCGACTAGGCCTTCAAAGTGAACTACGAAGGAAATCGCGTTAAAAAGGCGCTTCCTGTCAATTTAAGAAAGAACATTCAGGATGAAATGCGGCGCTTTTATCCAATTACAGATCCTGTAATGAAAGGCGTTTGAGACTGCATTAATGGCGTTTTGCGCCATGCAAGGAATCGGCCATGGACGGACAATGCGGAGGACTTTCTGTAAGACCATACTGTTGTGCTGAACTGTATTGTACTGTACATGATTTGACCTGCTGTACTTAAATAAAGGAGATGTTGTTGTGTGTTTTTTTACTTGTATTTATACTGAAATGTTTTAACTTGCTGTCCACACACACAGGACATGCACAATTCCAGTCCCTGGGGGCCGCAAACAGGCACGGTTTTCAAGGTTGTCCTGAAAACCTGCCCTGTTTGCTGCCCTCGAGGACTGTACTGGTGCAGACTGTTTTGCATACCATCCCACTGTACAGTATATGTTTTTTAACTTGTCGTTCTTTAATAAAGGAGATGTTGCGTTTTGCTTATTTTATGAATAAAGAATTTGTTTTTAAAACATGTGACTGTAAACCATACTGACTGACATAAATGTTTTCACACATGTAGCAGTAAACCATACACTTGTTGATGTTTTGAATTGCTGTGCACTTAAAATAATTCTACATTGTACAGTATTTGTAAATAAATGTTTTTGTACTTCACCAATAAAAGAACATGTTGATTTGTCTTACATTGTTCCGTTTGCTCCTTTGCTACTGTAACAAAATACAGTGTTTCTAGAATTTCGAGGCATACTGCACTGTATACTGCAGGCATTCTCAGTATAAGAGTATTAAAAAAAATAGAAGACACAAACTGTACTGTACTGTATGTACTGGCACTGTATACTGTAGAAGACACATAATGTATGTGATACATGTGGAATAAATGCATAGTTTTTATTTTTTCGGTTTTATTACACAGTATACTGTACTGTATATAAAAAAGTATTGTACAGTATACTGTACGGCCGGAAAACATCAGCATACTGTTTCAGGTACAGTATTCTATCCTAATCAATAACAACGGCAACTAAACTGTAGACTCCGGTATGTGGGTTTTTAAATCCGATTCAGCAATGTGCAGGCATTGTTACACAAAGCGATATTATCCATCGAAATCCCTCCATTAGCCGTTTTCTTTTCTGAGGAAAAACAAAAAGAAAAGTTTTACTGTAATGGTCAGCCCCCTAAAGAAGTTCCCAGCCAGTCCCACCAATAATTTTCTCGGGGGGCATCTCCTGTTCACATGCGCATGCGCCTACCGTCGATGCGATGACACGCATATGCGTTTCAAGAAGGCTCCAATGCGCATGCGCCTAGCGTTCCACCAATTGTTCAGAATCTGCAGTACTGTAGAAGCCGCTCAGCCAATGATATTGCTTACAGGAGAATCGCTTGACTTTTGAATCGCACCGATATTGATACTGTATTGTCAAAATAAAAAAAACACAGAAAATAATATGGCAACAATACTCACCATAGAATTTCCCATTCAGGTGGCGCCGGCGCCGGTCCACTGCCAGTCCAGCATTCTTGATCATCCACGTCGATAGTTTGCAGCGGGACTAGTCCACCTGTAGTCAGCTGATGAGGCTGGAAATTGCGTAGGTACATGCAAGCTTGATCGAAACAGCACGCGAAATCCAGCTCAGGCTCAGGGTTGTCACTGATGGCGGGACTGTCATTGGAAGCCGGTGCTGGTGCATTGCTTGGCAGCGACTGTCGTTTCTTAGTTGGTTTTAACACGACCCTTCGTCTTTTGCCGTCATCATGATCATAGATACAGGAAAAAGCCGGTGATACACACCAATACCCTCCAACAAATTGTGGCTCAATACGATAAAAACAGGGATCACTACATAACCTTTTCCTTATTGCACGCTTCCACGTATGAGGAGTTGGCGAAAATTTGTAAAAGTCATAGTTTTTCGATAAAATACTGAGAAATTTGAACAACTGTTGCCATCTTATCCTCTGTTGCATTAATCGCTGCCCATATCAAATACGCGTAACTTCTGTCGGGTTTTTGGAAAGCAGGCTGCACTTGAACACTCATGGCGGGCGGGTCTCTGGAGAATACTGTAACCGAAACTGGTCTTTGTCTTTCTTTAATATGAAAAGCCTAAATTTTTGCAACCTCTTCCTTCAGTCTCAAGGCCAAGTTACAACAGCACACTGTGGTATCTTTTTTAAACGAAACACCTGCAAGTTGACACATTACTGAAGCGCATGCGAATTACAATTCATGAATAGCGGACACACGAAGAATTGCAACCTAATAAATGTGAACCATTCTCAATAAACGCATCAACTGCGCCTCTGCCGCGCATGACCCGTGGCTGTGAATGCAAAATGAACGTGGCATGCGCCAGGTGAAGAGCGTCACATTCCAGGAAAAAGCTAGGGAAAAAACGGCGATTTGTTAGAATAAAAGCTGCCGCAGCAGTACATCTGAATGATCGATGACAATAACTGTTCATTTAAATTTTTATTTTCTGATCGTGATCAGGAAGTTCGAGCAGTGGAGAGACCTGCCGAGTGTTGATGTAGTCCAGATCAAACTTCAGCAACCTCCACGGCATTCTGCCATGCAACAAAAGGTAGCACATGCCCCCCCACCTCTCCTTTTATGATTTTATGTACTATATAGTTTAGCTACTTATTTCAAGTGTATTTTTTGTTTGATATGTTGAGCCAGTACTCCTTGATTTCTATAATTCGTTGAAGTATGGTTATTCTTAGTATTTCTATTCTGATAATTATTGGTATGCTTTTTAATCATTTATGTATGGTTATTTTAACCATTTGTTAGGTCCCTCTGGTCCTTGTATTAAATGTATTTCTTTAAACTGACCCCCGGTGCGCTGTGTGCATATTTCTTAACGTAATCATTATTGGGGAGCCGCAGAGGTCGGTAAGGCAGGATTGTTTTGTGTGTCCAGGGACTCCCTGAGGGGAGAGAGTGCTCTGTGTGGGTAGCGCGGAGGATGCCGATTCCTGACAGAATCCAAATGCAAAATTGCCTTCGCCACCACTTTCGGTTTATACAAATTTGTCACTATGCCGATATCCCTGCGTTGCCATCAGCTGCCGTTACCCATTGCCAGCCCTGCCGTGCGGCTTTGTGACTCAAAAGCATCTTTTGAATTTGCCGCCTTTGGAGCACACGCGACCGCGAGGAGCAGGGGATTTGGAGGCACCATCTACACTCTGTCGGGCGCCTCTGCGCATGCCCGTATCGCCTAACCTACAGACAGTGATTTCCTGCCCCTGCTACAGCGTGGATGAACGCGTCCTCCATTACCAAACTTCTACACGCGGCGAATACCGGTAATCGATCTGGGAGCTGTGCCAGCCCCTGTGAGAGGAGATACTCTCTAAAATATCCACTGCGGTTTAACATCTTGGCTTCGGTAAGCGGGCAATTCGGCCAGATATCGATTGGGTCCTATAACTTTGTCTATTTGTGCTTAATTGTACTGTATGTTTTTATAATGTATTAAATTCATCTTTTTTAGTCTAGTGTGTGGTTCAGCAACATTGCCAGTTTTTGTTTGTTTGTTTGTTTGTTTGTTTTTTTAGTGTCTTAACAGTATTACACTATGTATTTCTTTTTCTTCTTTCATGTTTGATTCACGCCGGCTGAGATCATCCCTCCATCCCATCTGGTTGTATATTTAATTTATTTACCATTCCTATGTGTTTAGCGCCATTGATACCCATCCAGTACCATTACTATGCCGTTTGAGTTACATGGGGCTCCAGCCACGTTCCAAAAATTAATGGACAACATGCTACGACCCCATAAGACATATGTCGCTGCCTACTTGGATGAAATCATCAATAGTAGGCACTGGCAGTCACATATAAAAAGGTTAAGGGCAGTCCTAACATCCTTAAGAGAAGCAGGGCTCACTGCAAATCCAAAAAAATGTGCCCTGGGAAAAGCCACTAAAAAATATTTGGGCTATGCCGTTGGGGAAGGGATAATAAGGCCACTTGCCAGAAAAGTGGACGCCATAAAGAAAGTCCCAACCCCACAGACAAAGACGCAGGTCCGCTCCCTTTTGGGATTAGTAGGATATTACAGGCGGTTTATACCAAATTTCTCAGAGATTATAGCACCCCTAACAGATTTAACAAAAAAGAGTGCCCGACTCAAGTTAGATGGTCTTGGGAATGCCAAAGCACCTTTGATATGTTAAAGAAGTACCTGTCAGAGGGCCTCGCTCTTCGGAGCCCAAATTTTAAATAATTCAGACAGATGCCTCTGAGCTAGGACTGGGAGCAGTTCTGTCCGGAAGCTGTTCCCAAGGGAAGTGAGGTATTCTGTCATTGAGAAAGAATGCATCGCTGTAAAATGGGCAATTGAGGCCTTGAGGCCTTATTTTGCTAAGGTACACCCCACCCTAGTCACTGACCAAGCACCCTTGAAATGGTTAAACACCGTGAAGGACACAAACTTGAGGTTGACCCAGTGGTATATGGCCCTCCAGCCCTTCTCTTTTGATATACAGTATAGGTCTGGGAAGGAGCATGGAAATGCTGATTGTTTTTTTGTCGCAAGGAGTGGAAGGTCGGGGTTCAGCTGTGTGGGGCCCTAGACACACACAAACAGGGGAGGTATGAGACAGGGTGAAGGCTGCTACTAATAGTTATGCCTGGGAAACATACATCTGAGTCTTTCATCCAGCACTCCGAAGGTTAACCCAGGAAGAATGGTTCGGCAATCAGGAAGTAAGCGGAGACAGCTGACAACCACCTCGCCTCTCACACACAATCCGCCCTTCCTGTGAACAAGAAGTCTTCTAAGTAATGCAGAATGCCACCAAACCTGACTACATCCTGCACTGCCCATTCCAAAAATCAGATGATTGACTCAAAGTAAATGTAGGAGTTTGCATAGCCCATGGACAGAAAGAGATCAACCATATAGATTCCCGACAAACGTACAGTTGAGCAAAGAAAGCATGCTGGATTCATGGCAGCAATCTTCTTTGCCAGCAGCAGCAGCAGCAGCAGCAGCAGCAGCAGCAGCAGCAGCAGCAGCAGCAAGGATTGCTCCACTTCCGTTCCCCAGATCTCTGGCCCTGTCAAACAAGGTATAGTACCCCTAACACAAATTCCTATATATACCATTGTTTACTGATAAACCATCTGGGGATGATAAGGGATGTTTAATCCAAAATTTGCTGTGGCTTATGTGTGCAACACCACCAGTGGCAAGACACTCAACTTGGGAAGTGGGACATTTTTAAAAGGACCTGCCATTCTTCCTGCCTCCGCCTCCTTAGTCAACTTCTCCCCTGCAACCCTCCTGTGGGACTACAAAGACTTAAGGTTCTTCCTGTTTGGAGGCACCTCCTGAAATTAATCCGAAAGCCGTTCAAAAACCGTTTACACAGCATGGCCACACCATTCTATTTGGTTAAAGACTGAGCCACAGCACCATCTCAGTGACTCTCACCACTGTCCTTGCCCTTCGATGCAGCCTCTCAAGCTGCTCCCTTTTAGAACAGCCAAACGAAGAAGCGGTGCACTGAGGTAAGTAGAAAACCACACGCAGATCTAACAAAAAACGACTAATTTATTGAAAAAAAGGGAACAAACATCATGAAGCTAGGAACCTCTTACGCGTTTCTATATGCAGCTGCAGGTTAATTAATGAGACTGCCGTTCCATCTATACAAGCATAGTGGTGTGTAGAAGGGGAGAGAAGGATAACAACATACAAGTGTATACATAGTACATATATAAAAAGAAGGATGATCAGTGTCTCGTCACTTTTCTACCTGCCCTCATGGCGATATATCCAATTTCTCGTTTATTGGGATTGAACATGTCCCATGTCATCCAAGAGGTGGTGATAGGTTAAATTTATTAAATAAGAGAGAGATGCACTGGATCTATATCATGAATACACTGCATCCCTACGGTATTAATACCGATTGGGAGCTTAAACATTTCCTAGTCCAACTAGACTATATGTTAAGAAATATAAGAAATATGTTTACGTATTTGCTTGCTTCTGCTTTTTGCTTCTCTGGTGTTGTTATAATGTCATTTAGATATATGCTGTTGCTCACCATATGGGATATTATGTATACTTTTTTATCAGTATATTTATGATATGCTATATTTCTATTATTAATATATTTATTTTTATATTTATCTTCTTTATTATTGTTTTCATTTTTGACAATTTCTTATTTTTATTTCTTTCATTTATATTGATATGACAGGTTATTATTTATGATTATTATAATTGTTTTATTATGTTGAGTGATTATATATACAGTAGAGGCAACGTTTATTCTAACATTTGCCGTAAACTAGCCGGGTTACATTCTGGGTATGTGCTGGGTATGTGCTGGGTATGTTCTGGGCTAGTTTGAGGCACGTTTAAGGCATTTCTGCATTGACTAACGACCCATAGGATTAACACAGCAGGGATCCCTGGCAGTCCAATTCAGTTTGAATGGGACTGCCAGGGACCCCCGCTGTTAATCTGATAGGCCATTAATCAATGCAGAAATGCTGGGGCTAGTTTAAGGAAAGTTTAAGGCATGTATTCAGAATGTACCTGGGTGTTTCCTGGGTATTTTGGGGAATTGCCACTGGTTTTTGTTAGAATAAGAGTTGCCTCTACTGTACTTTTCAATATTGCTTATTGTAATATAATATATATTTTTTACCTGTCTTTTATCTTTCTTTATTATATAATTACTTTATATTCTAATCCATTCCTTGTTTTCATCTATGTTGCTTGAATGTTGGTTTTAAATTATCTCTTGCTACTACTGTTTATACTATTTTACAGTAGTTTTGCAATAAGTTGTTTATTTGTTGTTATATATGTACTATGTATACACTTGTATGTTGTTATCCTTCTCTCCCCTTCTACACACCACTATGCTTGTATAGATGGAACAGCAGTCTCATTAATTAACCTGCAGCTGCATATAGGAGTTGCCGTTCTAAATCAATTTATTATTGACCTATCACAGTGAAGCTGGTGGTATATAGAGGTGTATGAGAGAGTTCACCACTCACTCTTTGACAAAGTCCCTTGTGGGATGAAACGCGTAAGAAGTTCCTAGCTTCATGATGTTTGTTCCCTTTTTTTCAATAAATTAGTCTTTTTTTGTTAGAGCTGCGTGTGGTTCTCTACTTACCTAAGTGCTCCGCTTCTTCGTTTGGCTGTTCCGCTACCTTTGCTGGTTGCACCTGTATTCCAGGACACACATCACTGCAGGCATTCACTCAACGGTGCTTCACCTTTATCTCTTTGGCTACACCGGATCAAGTAGCGTGACAGCAGGTATTATCATTGGCAGAGGGGACGGTGGGTGATAGCGTCAGCCTGGCTGTTCTCTGGGTGGTCGGCGATTCTTAGCGTCACCTCACCTTACCCCTCCCCCCAGCCTGCTCCACTGGGTTCGCTTAATACGCTTGTTTAGAGTGATAGTTATATGCTGCAGATGTGTGCCATTATGTTCTAAGAATAAGACAATAATGCTTTGGCCCTTGAGCACTGGCAGCAGAATTCTTCTGTGTTCCCTCTGTTCCTCTGTTTGTTGGATGTTTTCATATCAATAAATATCTATTTTTGTTATCCTGGGACCCACTTAATTGGACTGTGCGCCAGTTTTCTTCTTTTCTCTAATAAACATAATTGAAAGATTTAGACCATTGAACTGATAGAAAGTAAAAGTCACATTTTGTATTCTTCTCATCACCGGCATCCACTGATGTTACAGTGTAGAAGCGGCAATCAGTTAATCTACTATTTTCTTTTGTAACTTTTCTTTAAATTCTAAACCCTTCAGTCATGGGATCCCAGGTTAAAGGGTACTTTCCAGTACATATCTTTCTTGATAAGTTTAAAATAATGTATTGAGTTCCTTTAACCCTTTCTTAACCAGACAGTATCTTTAAAATTAGTATACGACAGAAGTTCAAAGTCAGCAAAATTAAATGACTTTAAAAATTGTATTTTCTACAAATATACAGACTTTAACCTAATGTTTTTGATCAAATATGTACCCGTGTCTTGGAAGGGGTATACACTAATAATATAACGAAAAAACATATTTTCAAATCTAATTTTTATTATTATTATTATTATTATTATTATTATTATTATTATTATTATTTTAGTTAATGTAATTCTTTTAATATGGTACCTTTGCCAGGTCACCCAGAGGATTTCCATGGCAGCAATAATTTCAAATATTTTTTTCTGGTTATTTTCAATTATTTCCTCAACAGGACTGGGACATATTCATTACTACTTCAACATCTGCAGTCTGCAGGGGAAAAAAAATTTAATTAACTTATTTCCAAGTTTTGAAAGCAAGTTTAAGTAGGAACAAAGATATTTATTTTAATGCATTTGCCCATTCTCTTCTCATTACCTAATAGGCAAAACAGATTGATCTGTTGTCTGACAATTAGTCATCCTGCTCTGAGGCTTGTTGTCAATCAGTGCCAGATGACAGCTACTTCATCAAGAAGAAGAATCCTGTCATTAAATACGGAAATGCACTTCTTGTGATTGTGTGATATGAAAACTGATCAGAATGGCTGGCAAGGGACAAGGTTAAAAAATGATGGGTTTAAAAATGATAATACAACAAAAGACAGGGGAGCCCAATGCTACATCCAATTGACAAAACATATATGGTAATAAGTATAAAGTGTAAATACTTCAATAATAATATTATTCTTGGTTATTTACTGTAATTAAACCCTTAGGCCAAAGTGTCATAAGCCTGCATACCATGTAAAGGAATAACCACATTTTGCAGGTCCTAACACAAAACTGTGAGCCTTTCCTTTTACCTCTGTATAAGGGGAAACAACCATGGTAGGTCCTGTTCATGCAGCAACATGTAAAAACCTCCCAAGTTGAAAAGGTGGAGAGGCGTGAGCTTTGGGAGGAGGGGCCACCTACCTCCAAACAACTTATTCCAGTTAGAAATTGAATTAACACACACATTCCCAGTAAGTTCAAACCCCACCTCATTATATATATAAAAGAATAAATCTGCAGCACTCACGAATAGAAAAAAAATTATTAATCCAAAATAATCAGGCAGTCAGACAAAACTCCAGAGCAACGTACGTGTCAGACCCCTTGGTCTTTTCTCAAGCTCTGTGAAAAAAACATACACAGCACAACATATATAGGAGCAGTGAGCACATCAAAAAGTGACACAGACATAATTGCACAATGAGCCACAGCTGCATAGTAAAGACTAATCATGAGACTGAAGTTGCTGAATACTCTGACAAGCATAGTAAACGTCAGAAGCAGGCGCCAGGCACATAATGAATCGAGTGAAACCACCTGCATAGGCTCACCTGTCACTATAATCAGTATCACTGCACATGCCTCATCCTATACCTATCATAGTGGAAGCCAATCAAGTCACAGGTAGAATCTAGGGCCAGGGACAGACTTGCATAATAGTGTCATGCCTTAATATAGTTGCTGAACATAAAGTACATACTTCTCCATAAGTCCCCTCTGTCCCGATTGTTCAGGACATAAACAAAGCCTCAATAGCATATGTAGTCCAGAGACCTAAAAGATCCATAATAATAGCACAGACTCACTTATAGTCACTCCTGCAGCTTAAAGGGCAATGTGGCACATACCAAGCACACCATAAAACAATAAAATAATAAAGATCTCATAAAAACTGCCATAGTTTCCCTAAATGCACCACCACCAATTCATGTTCTATATCTATTCACACTGCCAGTCAAGTGCCAGAGTGATGGTGGGGCATGCCACATAACACAACACAAAAAAAAACACTAACTGAAAATAATAAACATCTAATGAAAAAGATAAATGATCAAAAAGGGGAATGGGAGAGAGCCCAGGTAAAGGAAAAAAAGGGAACTAAAGCTAAACTCCCTAACATATACAGATGAAAAATGGCAAATATCATAGCTTGTAATCTGTATACGAACAGGCAATGAGTGTACAGCAACACAGAATACATAATGTAAATGCATATTGACAAGATAACACAAGCAAATAGGTACAGTATCAGTCCCATGGGTCCAGCCATCTAATAAGAGGTATACTATATAACCAAAGAGACCGTTGGCACACACAAATCTTTAATGGGGGACCCCCAGATGTAAGCCTTATGACTAAGTGGGAATGAAATGGCCGCACATGCCACGAGCGTGGACTGGAAAGGAGCTACATGGTTAATGACCGACATACAGTCTTGTGATAAAGAAAGTACACCCTCTTTGAATTCTATAGTTTTACATATAAGGACATAATAACAATAACCTGTTCCTTAGCGGGTCTAAAAATTAGGTAAATACAACCTCAGATGAACAATAACACATGACATATTACACGATGTCATGATTTATTTAACAAAAATAAATCCAAAATGGAGAAACTATATGTGAAAAACTAAGTACACCCTTACTGCTTCCATAGGAATGAAGGTGCTGCTGATCAAATGCCCTTGATTAATTGATCATCAGCAAGTGTGACCACCTCTATAAAAGCCGAAGTTTTAGCTGTTTGCTAGTCTGAAGCATCCAGGTGTGTGTTAACATAATGCCAAGGAGGAAAGACATCAGCAATGATCTTAGAGAAGCAATTGTTGTTGCCCATCAATCTGGGAAGGGTTATAAGGCCATTTCCAAACAATTTAAAATCCATCATTCTACAGTGAGAAAGATTATTCAAAGGTGGAAAACATTCAAGACAGTTGCCAATCTTCCCAGGAGAGGACATCCCAGCAAATTCACCCCAAGGTCAGACCTTGCAATGCTCAGAGAAATTGCAAAATACCCAAGAGTTACATCTCAGACTCTACAGGCCTCAGTTAGCATGTTAAATATTAAAATTAATGACAGTACAATTAGAAAAAGACTGAACAAGTATGGTTTGTTTGGAAGGGTTGCCAGGAGAAAGCCCCTTCTCTATAAAAAGAACATGGCAGCATGGCTTAGGTTTGCAAAGTTGCATCTGAACAAACCACAAGACTTCTGGAACAATGTCCTTTGGACAAACGAGACCAAAGTGGAGATGTTTGGCCATAATGCACAGCGCTACATTTGGTGAAAACCAAACACAGCATATCAGCACAAACACATCATACCAACTGTAAAGCACGGTGGTGGAGGGGGATGATTTGGGCTTGCTTTGCAGCCACAGGACCTGGGAACCTTGAAGTCATTTAGTCGATCATGAACTCCTCTATATACTAAAATATTCTTGAGTCAAATGTGAGCCCATCTGTCCGACAGCTAAAGCTTGGCCGAAATTGGGTCATGTAACTGGACAATGATCCCAAGCACACCAGCAAATCTACAACAGAATGACTGAAAAAGAAAAGAAACAAGGTGTTGCAATGGCCCAGTCAAAGTCCAGACCTCAACCCCATTGAAATGCTGTGGCTGGACCTTAAGAGAGCTGTGCATAAACAAATGCCCACAAACCTTAATGAACTGAAGCAACGTTGTAAAGAAGAGTGGGCCAAAATACCTCCACAACGATGAGAGAGACTGATAAAGTTATACAGAAAACGATTACTTCAAGTTATTGCAGCTAAAGGTGGTTCTACAAGCTATTGAAACATAAGGTGTACTTAGTTTTTCACACATGGCTTCTCAATTTTGGCTTTATTTTTGTTAAATAAATCATGACACGGTGTAATATGTCATCTGTTGTTGTTCATCTGAGGTTGTATTTACCTAATTTGAAGACCTGCTAAGGAACAGATGATTGTTATTATGTCCTGATATGTAAAACCATGGAATTCAAAGAGGGTGTACTTTCTTTTTCACATGACTGTAAATGGGGCAGTAGTGCAATCAAGCGCCACTAATCTCATGCACATTGCCACACATAAATCCAAACACGGCATCCTTTCTCGATGTAAAGTCCATTTATTAAAAACCTGTCAGATCATAGTCACGGCCATGGGGATATAAAGTCCCCAACTCGTGTATCCAAAAGGTCTCACGTTTTTTGAGGATAGTGAGAAAAGGCGTAAATAAAAAACACAGTTTGAGGTTATTTTGAAACAGAATAACACGTGAATTAATTCAAGTCAAGTGCACATAGGAGACAGCTTTTGAAAAAAAGCTCTCTAACAGATAACACGTTATGCCATATATTTATACCCTAAAACCTAAAGCTCCACCCCTTTATGGGGGGGCTTTCACGTCACTAATATTACCTCATTTTGTAATACATAACAATACTAAAGCTGATGTCATTTTGTAATACATAATAATACTGGATAACTGTCTGTCAGTTAAAAACCATTATGGGGTTAAATGGGATGTGCCTATTCTGCCGCTTAGCACATTGTATGAGAATCAGTTTCTCTGTAAGAATCTGAGCTTATCTCAAGGTTTCTCACAACTTGTAGCCTGTTTACACTTTCAATTTGAAGCTGATTGGATGAGGAAAGATCAATAAAGTCATCTAGGAGCGAAAACATTCCATGTCTGTTTCACACGTTTGTTCATACAGAAATGAAACACAGAAATTAAGACTCACAGAGACAAGACAAGATGGCGGATTGAAATATTCAAACAAAATGGCTTCATCCTAATGCTGTTATGTCAGACCTCCTAATGTCTCAACTTCGTCAATAGAGATCCTAACACCTCCACGTCTTGGCTTCAAGACATGTTGTACTGTATGGCTTAACTCATAGTTGACTGATGTTGTGGCCTTCGGAAACAAAATGAGCAGATACAGGCTGGTCAAGTACTTTACAGCGAATCATGGATTTATGTTGGCTGACCCTCTCTTTCAATTTCTGAGTGGTCTCATCAACATAAGCCATGCCACAAGGGCATTTTAACAAATACACTACGTACTCTGTGTCACATGTTGTATAATGTTTCATCTGACACTCGTCCTGTGTGCGGATGTGTGAATGTACTTCCTTTTTGAATATTCCCACATTGGGCACAGGATAGACAAGGATAGGTGCCCAACTGGGGCGCGCCCAAGAATCTAATTTTTGAGGTTTTTGCAGTACCAAAGTTTGCTCGTACCACAGAGTCCCGAATAATAGGTGCTCTTCTGAATGACATTAGTGGTGGTGCAGTCAATGTATTCCATAGCCTGCCATCCGTTCCAAGCAAATACCAGATTTTTTTAATAAGGTGACTAATGTCAGCACTAGCCATTGAGAACGTGCTGACAAATGGGATCCTGACAGTTGTCTTGTCCACTATCTTGGGATGCAGCAGGATTTCTCTTTCCATCTTCGAAACAGCAGACCTCTCGGTCTCCATCATCTCCCTTGGATAACCCTGGGCGATAATTCGATCTACCATCTGATGTAACCTTACATTGACATTGGCGGGATCACTAACAATCCTTTTCACTCGGTAGAGTTGACTTTTCGGTAGGGCATGTACACTGTGTGATGTATTGTGACAGGGTGAAGTCAGGCATTAACAGATATGCCTGGGAGACATACGTTTGAGTGCTTCATCCAGCACTCAGAGGGTTAACTTAGGAGGAAAAGCTTGGCAATCAGTAAGTAAGCAGACACCTGATAACCAGCTGGGTATATAAGGAAGTTGTTGCTTGTAGTAGGTGGCTGCCTCAGACTACAGAACTCTTCTATGTGAGCTGCTAGCCAGATTGACTCCCACTACTCTCTCTAAAGGACAGTAAGAACTATGCTTTTGCTAGCCTGACTCAGAGCAATCCTAGACAAGCTGCTATGCAGAGGGATTCACAACTACTGTATCTCTTTCAACCAAAGTAAGAATTGTTTATATTGTTTTCCTTACTATTTAATATATGTTTACTGTTTGGTAAATGGATTAGCCAGCCAACCTGATAGATAAGCCTGTAGTGTTAGTCAGTTCTCCCAATGTGGAGCAGGATTTGTTTTGTTATGTTTCGTTGATTCCTTAAAGGGATAGTGTGCCCACGTGTTATTTTATGCTGTGGACAAATAAAGTCACTCAACATTTTCATTGGCCTGAAACTACACGTGTGGACTATTGCCTGACCTCGGCAACAGGCCGTCCTGCCACATTTGGTATGAGAAGTGGGATGCGGATGGCCCCTGTATCTGAAGGGCCACACACTTAAAAAAAAAGAAAAACAAATGGACAAACTTTTTTCTTAGTTCCTGGAGCAGTAGGCCCAGCGAGATGAGATGCAGACCGGCAAGCTGAGCAATAGGTCAGCTAGCAGAGAAACAGGCCCAGCAAACAGAATGGCTGATTAAGCAGCAAGCAGAAATCCAGGCTCAGCGAGAGGAGAGGCAGGCTCAGCAAACAGAAAAGCTCCTCCAAATGCTGGCTCAAGGGCCAGCCCAAGTCAGACCAGAGATTCCAAATAACCCACCAGTGATGCTGCCTAAAATGAAGCCAACCGAAGACCCAGAGGCATTCTTCCTCACTTTTGAAAGGGTAGCCACGGCCCACGGCTGGATAGTTGATCGCTGGGTAATGACTCTGGCTCCACTCCTCATAGGAGAAGCTCAGGCAGCCTACCCGGCTCTTCCGGCAGACGAGGCCATGGACTATCAGCAACTTAAGGCTGCTATTCTGGATCACCTAGGCCTCACCCCAGTGACCTACCAGCAGCGGTTCTGGATGGTCAAGTATACAAACAGAGACAGACCAAGGGTTATAGCCCACCGCTTGGTAGACTTATGTACCAGGTGGATACAACCAGAGAAGCATAGCAAGGCAGAGATCCTTGAACAATTTATGCTCAAGCCGTTCATACAAATACTGCCCCCCTCCTCCCGCTCCTGGGTAAAAAGACATGCTGCATTTTCCCTGGATTCAGTGGCCCGCTTGGTGGGAAACGTCCTTGGTGACGACAGCGAATAGGATAGCTGTGATTAGTCCATGCAAACACCAGCTGCTTCCTGTGATGCCAGAGGCAGGAGAGCAAACAATCAAGGGGTCTACAACTCACTAGCTCGGGAGGTCCAGTCAACCCGATCGAAAGACCCTTTCCCATATCAGAGGGGTCCTGGTACAAACTCCTGCAGAGACGCCCATCTCGGATCTGAGGCCATTGGATCACTCAAGGGAGGACGCCACCCACAGTATTCCCTGAGAACCTGGACTCCCGTCACCCATCCGATGGAGAGGATCCACCACCAAAAAGAAGGAAGGATCCCATCCCACAGCGGAGAGGTCAAAAACGCTGAACCCCATCGAGAGCTTCCACTGACGACCGAGTTTGCAGACACAGGAGATGATGACATGGACTGTTCATTTGGCAGAACCACTGCCACGGCTTCTCTCCAAGGGGACCACGATCCGTGGTTGGTCCCGGCTTCTATGGAGGGGAAAACAGTGAAAACCCTGGTGGACACGGGATCTGGAAAAATCCTGATCCTGGAGGGTCTAATTCCAAACAACCGACTATCCTATGAAGCTCCATGGAATATCGAATGTATCCATGGGGATACAAAAAAATACCCGACGGCGAACATCCTCCTCCGCATCAATGATCGAGAGGCTAGATTGCTAGTAGGAGTTGCTCCCTGGCTACGTGCTCCTGTTCTACTTGGCCAAGACTTGCCCTACTTTGGAACATTGTTGGCCGCTACTCCTACAGAGCCTTTTTCCCGGTTCTGGAGAAGCCCGGGGACTTGTTCCCTTTTTCCCCAGTGATCTTTCCCCATTGACATCGCGTCCAAAATACATGTAAACAGACTTGCGGAAAAAGAGGACTGGTTAAGAAAGGCTAAGACTCTTGGTAATGTTAGTCAGCCCAAAAGACTGCAAGTCATGGCAGGAGATGACCAGGGTGGGGAACAGGTAGATATGGGAATTTTGCCAGACCTGGATCTTCCTGATTTCTGTCAGAGACAGAGGAAAGACCCAGCTCTGGCTAGACAATATGAGAAGGTGGTACGGGTCAACGACAATATAATGGATGAACAAGGTGTAAGAGTGTTTCCACATTTTGAACTATTGAATGACATCCTATATCATGTGAATAAGGTAACACAAACAGGGGAGGTCATTCGACAAATGCTAGTCCCTAAAGGTTTGGTTAAAGCAGTGTTTACCCTAGCCCATACTCTCCCATGGGGTGGTCATTTTGGCAGAGATAAAACCACGGACTGGATCTCGTCACCAGTTTTACTGGCCAGTCATACATGGTGACATCATGAAACTATGTGAGACATGTTCTGAATGCCAGCTAACTAGCGAAAAAGGACAGAAGACGGCTCCCTTGGTTCCTCTGCCCTTGGTAGCTGTCACATTCGAGAGGATTGGGGTAGATCTGGTAGGACCTTTTGAACCCTCTGCAAAGGGACATAAGTTCATACTCGTTATCGTAGATTATTCTACCATATATCCTGAGGCCTTCCCTCTGAGATCAGCCACTGCTAAACAGGTTGCTAACAGGCTGTTAGAGCTGTTCTCTCGGGTAGGACTTCCCTAGTTAATGTCAACTGACCAGGGAACAAATTTCATGGCAATGTTAAAATGTTAATGCAGGATGTCCTGAAGTTATTGGAGGTTAAATCCGTCCAGACCTCGGTCTACCATTCTCAGACTGATGGATTGGTAGAGAGGTTTAACCGCATGTTAAAAACCATGCTTAGGAAGTTTGTGGACACTGAGAAGCGAGCTTGGGATGAACTTCTCACTTTCCTATTGTTTGCTGTATGAGAAGTTCCCCAATCATCGACAGGCTTCTCCCCGTTTGAGATCCTATATGGATGCCAACCTCGGGGTGTTCTCGACCTACTGAAGGAATCCTGGAAGGAGGTGCCCTTCCCCTCCAAGAACGCCCTTCAATATGTCATAGATCTTAGAAACCGCCTAGACATGATAGGCCAGTTTGCTAAGGACAATCTTAAAAATGCCCAAGAACGTCAAGAGAGGCAGTATAATCAAAATGCCCGCCTAAGTGTCTTCCATCCTGGGAACCAAGTGATGCTGCTATTACCGACTTTAGAGAGAAAACTCCTTACGAAGTTGCAGGGTCCTTTCCAAGTTCTCCGCCGCACCGGGGAGGTGAAATATGAGATCTCTCAACCAGGGTCCAGAAAGGGTAAACACATCTACCACATAAACCTCCTGAAACCCTAGAAAACGATGGGATCGCTGTTCATCCACTCTCAGGAAGGAGAGACGGATTTGGGTCCACAGCCTCCAAAGGGGAGTACATACAATGACCAGCAGGTGCCGATGGGAGAGCAGGTAACAACGGAACAAAGGTCAGACCTATTGGAATTATGTGACCAGTTTCCAGATGTTTTTTCTGAGCTGCCAGGGCAGACTGATTTAGTCTCCCATAGGATCGAGAGAGAACATGGCGTAAAAGTAGAATCCCGTCCTCATAGATTGCTAGAGGGACAAAAAGACCTCGTAGAGAGGGAGATAATAGACATGTTGGAATTGGGTGTGATCGAGGAGTCCCACAGCGAATGGTGTAGCCCAATAGTGTTAGTCCTTAAACCAGATGGGAAGGTGAGGTTTTGCGTGGATCTCCGAAAGGTAAATGCTGTATCCAGATTCGATGCATACCCAATGCCTAGGGTGGATGAATTGGTTGACTCTCTTGGCAAAGCAGAGTATATCTCCACCTTAGATCTGACGAAAGGATATTGGCAGATACCTTTAGCGAAAGAATCCAAATGTAAAACTGCCTTTTCCACCCTCTCGGTTTATACCAATTCGTCACTATGCCATTTGGGTTACATGGGGCTCCAGCCACGTTCCAAAGGTTAATGGGACAAGGTGCTACGACCCATAGGGCATATGCCGTGGCCTACTTGGATGACATCATCATCTATAGTAGGCACTGGCAGTCCCATATATAAAGGTTAAGGGCAGTCCTAACGTCCTTAAGAGAAGCAGGGCTCACTGCCAATCCAAAAAAATGTGCCCTTGGAAAAGCCACTACAAAATACTTGGGCTATGCCGTTGGGGGAGGAATAGTAAGGCCACTAGGCCAGCAAGGTGGCCACCATAAAGGAAGACCCCACCCCACAGGCAAAGACACAGGTCCGCTCCCTTTTGGGGTTAGCAGGGTATTACAGGCGGGTTATACCAATTTTTTCAGAAATTACAACACCCCTAACAGATATAACAAAAAAGAGTGCCCCGACCCAAGTTAGATGGTTTTCGGAGTGCCAAAACGCCTTTGACGTGTTAAAAAAAGTGCCTGTCAGAGGGCCCCGCTCTTCGGAGCCCAAATTTTAAAGAGCTCTTCATAATACAGACGGATGCCTCCGAGGTAGGTCTGGGAGATGTGCTGTCCCAACAATTTCATGTTGTTGAACACCCCATATTGTTCATCAGCCAGAAGCTGTTCCCAAGGGAAGTGAGGTATTTCGTCTTTGAGAAGGAGTGCCTCGCTGCAAAATGGGCAATTGAGGCCTTGCGACATAATGTCACTGGGGTACACTTCACCCTGTTCACTGACCATGCGCCCTTGAAATGGTTAAACACCATGAAGGACACAAAATCAAGGTTGACCAGGTGGTATATGGCCCTCCAGCCCTTCTCTTGGGATATACAGCATAGGCCTGGGAAGGACCATGGAAATGCTGATTTTTTGTCAAGAGAAGGAGTGGAGGGTCGGGCTTCAGCCATGTGGGGCCCTAGCAACACACAAACAGGGGAGGATTGTGACAGGGTGAAGTCAGGCACTAACAGATATGCCTGGGAGACATACATCTGAGTGCTTCATCCAGCACTCAGAGGGTTAATTCAGGAGGAAAAGCTGGGCAATCAGTAAGTAAGCAGACACCTAATAACCAGCTGGGTATAAGGAAGTTGTTGCTTGTAGTAGGTGGGTACCTCAGACTACAGAACTCTTCTATGGGAGCTGCTAGCCAGATGGACTCCCACTACTCTCTGTAAAGAACAGTAAGAACTATGCTTTTGCTAGCCTGATTCAGAGCGATCCTAGACAAGCTGCTATGCAGAGGGATTCACAACTATCTCTTTCAACCAAAGTAAGAATTGTTAATATTGTTTTCCTTACTGTTTAATATGTGTTTACGGTTTGATACTTGGATTAGCCAGCCAGCCTGATAGATAGGCCTGAAGTGTTAGTCAGTCCTCCCAATGTGGAGCAGGATTTGTTTTGTTATGTTTTGGTGATGCCTTAAAGCAGGCCTGCACAACTTGTCAAGTGAGAAGGGCCAAACTGCTCCAAGGAATACAGATTCGGGCTGCACGAGTAAAATCATCATCATCATCATCATCATCATCATCATCATCATCATCATCATCAACATCATCATCATCATCATCATCATCTCTACCCCAGCACCTCTCATCATCATCCTCATATCTCCAGCACCTCTCAATCTCTCCCAGCACCCCTCAATCTCACCCATCACCCTTCATCATCCTCATATCTGCCCCAGCAACCCTCATCCTGATATATATCTCCCCAGCACCCCTCATCAACATCCTCATATCTCCCCCAGCACCCCTCATCCTCATATCCCTCCCAGCACCCTTCATCATCTTCATCCTCAGATCTCCCCCAGCACTCCTCTTCATATTCATATATCTCCCCCTGCACCCCTCATCATCAACGTTTGTGACTCCCCATCTCTAACACCCCATCTCTCCCCTCTCTCCCCATCACACACAATACTCACCCTCCACATCACACACAATACTCACCCTCCACATACACACAATACTCACCCTCCACATCACACACAATACTCACCCTCCAAATCACACACAATACTCACCCTCCACATCACATACAATACTCACCCTCCACATCACACACAATACTCACCCTCCACATCACACACAATACCCCCCTGCAGACCACACACATTCCACCCCCCCTGCATCTCACATCCCCCCTGCACCTCATCCCCCTGCACCTCACCTCACCCCCTGCACCTCACCCCCTGCACCCCACATCACCCGGGGGAGGAAGGAGGGGGAAAGCCGCCGCAGGCCGCAAAGTGAGTGCCGGCAGGCCGTATGCGGCCCGCGGGCCACGTGTTGTGCAGGCCTGCCTTAAAGGGACAGTGTGCCCACATGTTATGTTATGCTGTGGAGAAATAAAGCCACTCAACATTTTCATTGGCCTGAAACTACACATGTGGACTATTGCCTGACCTCGGCGACAGGCCGTCCTGCCACACGGATGAAAACTATTATGCATTAGCAATGTGTTTCGATCTGTTTTTTTCGAATATAGATCAGTTTGTATGCCCTTGTCTGACAGATAAACTCTAGTATCCAAAAAGCAAATCTCCGTACAGTCATACTGGATAGTGAAGCTGATCATGTCCAACGCCACATTGAGTTGCTGATGGAAGATCATAAGGGAGTCAACATCCCCCGTCCACACCATAAAGATAATGTCAAAGTAGCGTGACCATGCTGAGGCAAAACGTATGAATAGTGGGTTGACATCATAAAAATATTTGCATACGATGGGGCCACATTGAACCCCATCGCGGTACCCCTTACTTGATTGAAGAATTGGTCTTCAAACAGGAAATAATTCTCAACTAACACAAGTTTAAGTATCCTTAATAAAAGCTCTTGTTCCTGTTCTGTAAAGGACTGTCTCTGGGCAAGGTAGAAGCGGACAACCTCAACACCATCACGATGTGTGATCGAGGTGTAGAGGCTGTCCACATCCATAGTCCCCAGCAACACCCCATCATATTTATGTTGAGTGTTCTTAAATGCAACCGAAACTGAGTAGTGTCCTGTTTGTACAATCGTAAAACACAATAGGTAGCGCTAATAAAGAAATTATTATATATATATATTAAAAATACAGAAAAAGGAAATTATATATAGTATGAGCAGCCTAGATACACCTCTGACCCCTAGTCAGATAAGAGCAATGGAACTGTAATGGTATCAATGGCGCTAACAATAATATATAAATATAAGAGAATGAATATACAACCAGATGGCGATTGGAAAATTCAATGATGATCTCAGCAGACGGTGATCAAACAGTACACACTCAAGACAAACAAACAAACAATGACTAACAATGTTGCTGAACCACACAGATGACTAAATAAAAAACATTTAATATATCATTAAAACACATAAGACAAATATGACAATGTTAAAGGTCCCAACGATATCCTGTAACTGGCCAAAATGCCCGCTTACCAGAGCCTAGATGGTAATAAGCAGTGGATAATCAGAGAGTATCCCCTCTCATACACTGCTGGCACAGCTCCTGCACGTCTCTCCAGCGTCTACCACGTGTAGTATATACCGTCAGTAGAGTGAGTCAGTTTGTTTGTCTTGAGTGTGTACAGTATTATACTATGTTTTTCATTTCTTATATTTCATGTTTGATCACCGTCTGCTGAGATCATCATTGAATTTTCCAATCGCCATCTGGTTGTATATTCATTCTCTTATATTTATATATTATTGTTAACGCCATTGATACCATTACAGTTCCATTGCTCTTATCTGACTAGGGGTCAGAGGTGTATCTAGGCTGCTCATACTATATATAATTTCCTTTTTCTGTATTTTTAATATATATATATAATAATTTCTTTATTAGCGCTACCTATTGTGTTTTACGATTGTACAAACAGGACACTACTCAGTTTCGGTTGCATTTAAGAACACTCAACATAAATATGATGGGGTGTTGCTGGGGACTATGGATGTGGACAGCCTCTACACCTCGATCACACATCGTGATGGTGTTGAGGTTGTCCGCTTCTACCTTGCCCAGAGACAGTCCTTTACAGAACAGGAACAAGAGCTTTTATTAAGGATACTTAAACTTGTGTTAGTTGAGAATTATTTCCTGTTTGAAGACCAATTCTTCAATCAAGTAAGGGGTACCGCGATGGGGTTCAATGTGGCCCCATCGTATGCAAATATTTTTATGATGTCAACCCACTATTCATACGTTTTGCCTCAGCATGGTCACGCTACTTTGACATTATCTTTATGGTGTGGACGGGGGATGTTGACTCCCTTATGATCTTCCATCAGCAACTCAATGTGGCGTTGGACATGATCAGCTTCACTATCCAGTATGACTGTACGGAGATTTGCTTTTTGGATACTAGAGTTTATCTGTCAGACAAGGGCATACAAACTGATCTATATTCGAAAAAAACAGATCGAAACACATTGCTAATGCATAATAGTTTTCATCCGTGTGGCAGGACGGCCTGTCGCCGAGGTCAGGCAATAGTCCACATGTGTAGTTTCAGGCCAATGAAAATGTTGAGTGGCTTTATTTCTCCACAGCATAACATAACATGTGGGCACACTGTCCCTTTAAGGCAGGCCTGCACAACACGTGGCCCGCGGGCCGCATACGGCCTGCCGGCACTCACTTTGCGGCCTGCGGCGGCTTTCCCCCTCCTTCCTCCCCCGGGTGATGTGGGGTGCAGGGGGTGAGGTGCAGGGGGTGAGGTGAGGTGCAGGGGGATGAGGTGCAGGGGGGATGTGAGATGCAGGGGGGGTGGAATGTGTGTGGTCTGCAGGGGGGTATTGTGTGTGATGTGGAGGGTGAGTATTGTGTGTGATGTGGAGGGTGAGTATTGTATGTGATGTGGAGGGTGAGTATTGTGTGTGATTTGGAGGGTGAGTATTGTGTGTGATGTGGAGGGTGAGTATTGTGTGTATGTGGAGGGTGAGTATTGTGTGTGATGTGGAGGGTGAGTATTGTGTGTGATGGGGAGAGAGGGGAGAGATGGGGTGTTAGAGATGGGGAGTCACAAACGTTGATGATGAGGGGTGCAGGGGGAGATATATGAATATGAAGAGGAGTGCTGGGGGAGATCTGAGGATGAAGATGATGAAGGGTGCTGGGAGGGATATGAGGATGAGGGGTGCTGGGGGAGATATGAGGATGTTGATGAGGGGTGCTGGGGAGATATATATCAGGATGAGGGTTGCTGGGGCAGATATGAGGATGATGAAGGGTGATGGGTGAGATTGAGGGGTGCTGGGAGAGATTGAGAGGTGCTGGAGATATGAGGATGATGATGAGAGGTGCTGGGGTAGAGATGATGATGATGATGATGATGATGTTGATGATGATGATGATGATGATGATGATGATGATGATGATGATGATGATTTTACTCGTGCAGCCCGAATCTGTATTCCTTGGAGCAGTTTGGCCCTTCTCACTTGACAAGTTGTGCAGGCCTGCTTTAAGGCATCACCAAAACATAACAAAACAAATCCTGCTCCACATTGGGAGGACTGACTAACACTTCAGGCCTATCTATCAGGCTGGCTGGCTAATCCAAGTATCAAACCGTAAACACATATTAAACAGTAAGGAAAACAATATTAACAATTCTTACTTTGGTTGAAAGAGATAGTTGTGAATCCCTCTGCATAGCAGCTTGTCTAGGATCGCTCTGAATCAGGCTAGCAAAAGCATAGTTCTTACTGTTCTTTACAGAGAGTAGTGGGAGTCCATCTGGCTAGCAGCTCCCATAGAAGAGTTCTGTAGTCTGAGGTACCCACCTACTACAAGCAACAACTTCCTTATACCCAGCTGGTTATTAGGTGTCTGCTTACTTACTGATTGCCCAGCTTTTCCTCCTGAATTAACCCTCTGAGTGCTGGATGAAGCACTCAGATGTATGTCTCCCAGGCATATCTGTTAGTGCCTGACTTCACCCTGTCACAATCCTCCCCTGTTTGTGTGTTGCTAGGGCCCCACATGGCTGAAGCCCGACCCTCCACTCCTTCTCTTGACAAAAAATCAGCATTTCCATGGTCCTTCCCAGGCCTATGCTGTATATCCCAAGAGAAGGGCTGGAGGGCCATATACCACCTGGTCAACCTTGATTTTGTGTCCTTCATGGTGTTTAACCATTTCAAGGGCGCATGGTCAGTGAACAGGGTGAAGTGTACCCCAGTGACATTATGTCGCAAGGCCTCAATTGCCCATTTTGCAGCGAGGCACTCCTTCTCAAAGACGAAATACCTCACTTCCCTTGGGAACAGCTTCTGGCTGATGAACAATATGGGGTGTTCAACAACATGAAATTGTTGGGACAGCACATCTCCCAGACCTACCTCGGAGGCATCCGTCTGTATTATGAAGAGCTCTTTAAAATTTGGGCTCCGAAGAGCGGGGCCCTCTGACAGGCACTTTTTTTAACACGTCAAAGGCGTTTTGGCACTCCGAAAACCATCTAACTTGGGTCGGGGCACTCTTTTTTGTTATATCTGTTAGGGGTGTTGTAATTTCTGAAAAAATTGGTATAACCCGCCTGTAATACCCTGCTAACCCCAAAAGGGAGCGGACCTGTGTCTTTGCCTGTGGGGTGGGGTCTTCCTTTATGGTGGCCACCTTGCTGGCCTAGTGGCCTTACTATTCCTCCCCCAACGGCATAGCCCAAGTATTTTGTAGTGGCTTTTCCAAGGGCACATTTTTTTGGATTGGCAGTGAGCCCTGCTTCTCTTAAGGACGTTAGGACTGCCCTTAACCTTTATATATGGGACTGCCAGTGCCTACTATAGATGATGATGTCATCCAAGTAGGCCACGGCATATGCCCTATGGGTCGTAGCACCTTGTCCCATTAACCTTTGGAACGTGGCTGGAGCCCCATGTAACCCAAATGGCATAGTGACGAATTGGTATAAACCGAGAGGGTGGAAAAGGCAGTTTTACATTTGGATTCTTTCGCTAAAGGTATCTGCCAATATCCTTTCGTCAGATCTAAGGTGGAGATATACTCTGCTTTGCCAAGAGAGTCAACCAATTCATCCACCCTAGGCATTGGGTATGCATCGAATCTGGATACAGCATTTACCTTTCGGAGATCCACGCAAAACCTCACCTTCCCATCTGGTTTAAGGACTAACACTATTGGGCTACACCATTCGCTGTGGGACTCCTCGATCACACCCAATTCCAACATGTCTATTATCTCCCTCTCTACGAGGTCTTTTTGTCCCTCTAGCAATCTATGAGGACGGGATTCTACTTTTACGCCATGTTCTCTCTCGATCCTATGGGAGACTAAATCAGTCTGCCCTGGCAGCTCAGAAAAAACATCTGGAAACTGGTCACATAATTCCAATAGGTCTGACCTTTGTTCCGTTGTTACCTGCTCTCCCATCGGCACCTGCTGGTCATTGTATGTACTCCCCTTTGGAGGCTGTGGACCCAAATCCGTCTCTCCTTCCTGAGAGTGGATGAACAGCGATCCCATCGTTTTCTAGGGTTTCAGGAGGTTTATGTGGTAGATGTGTTTACCCTTTCTGGACCCTGGTTGAGAGATCTCATATTTCACCTCCCCGGTGCGGCGGAGAACTTGGAAAGGACCCTGCAACTTCGTAAGGAGTTTTCTCTCTAAAGTCGGTAATAGCAGCATCACTTGGTTCCCAGGATGGAAGACACTTAGGCGGGCATTTTGATTATACTGCCTCTCTTGACGTTCTTGGGCATTTTTAAGATTGTCCTTAGCAAACTGGCCTATCATGTCTAGGCGGTTTCTAAGATCTATGACATATTGAAGGGCGTTCTTGGAGGGGAAGGGCACCTCCTTCCAGGATTCCTTCAGTAGGTCGAGAACACCCCGAGGTTGGCATCCATATAGGATCTCAAACGGGGAGAAGCCTGTCGATGATTGGGGAACTTCTCATACAGCAAACAATAGGAAAGTGAGAAGTTCATCCCAAGCTCGCTTCTCAGTGTCCACAAACTTCCTAAGCATGGTTTTTAACATGCGGTTAAACCTCTCTACCAATCCATCAGTCTGAGAATGGTAGACCGAGGTCTGGACGGATTTAACCTCCAATAACTTCAGGACATCCTGCATTAACATTTTAACATTGCCATGAAATTTGTTCCCTGGTCAGTTGACATTAACTAGGGAAGTCCTACCCGAGAGAACAGCTCTAACAGCCTGTTAGCAACCTGTTTAGCAGTGGCTGATCTCAGAGGGAAGGCCTCAGGATATATGGTAGAATAATCTACGATAACGAGTATGAACTTATGTCCCTTTGCAGAGGGTTCAAAAGGTCCTACCAGATCTACCCCAATCCTCTCGAATGTGACAGCTACCAAGGGCAGAGGAACCAAGGGAGCCGTCTTCTGTCCTTTTTCGCTAGTTAGCTGGCATTCAGAACATGTCTCACATAGTTTCATGATGTCACCATGTATGACTGGCCAGTAAAACTGGTGACGAGATCCAGTCCGTGGTTTTATCTCTGCCAAAATGACCACCCCATGGGAGAGTATGGGCTAGGGTAAACACTGCTTTAACCAAACCTTTAGGGACTAGCATTTGTCGAATGACCTCCCCTGTTTGTGTTACCTTATTCACATGATATAGGATGTCATTCAATAGTTCAAAATGTGGAAACACTCTTACACCTTGTTCATCCATTATATTGTCGTTGACCCGTACCACCTTCTCATATTGTCTAGCCAGAGCTGGGTCTTTCCTCTGTCTCTGACAGAAATCAGGAAGATCCAGGTCTGGCAAAATTCCCATATCTACCTGTTCCCCACCCTGGTCATCTCCTGCCATGACTTGCAGTCTTTTGGGCTGACTAACATTACCAAGAGTCTTAGCCTTTCTTAACCAGTCCTCTTTTTCCGCAAGTCTGTTTACATGTATTTTGGACGCGATGTCAATGGGGAAAGATCACTGGGGAAAAAGGGAACAAGTCCCCGGGCTTCTCCAGAACCGGGAAAAAGGCTCTGTAGGAGTAGCGGCCAACAATGTTCCAAAGTAGGGCAAGTCTTGGCCAAGTAGAACAGGAGCACGTAGCCAGGGAGCAACTCCTACTAGCAATCTAGCCTCTCGATCATTGATGCGGAGGAGGATGTTCGCCGTCGGGTATTTTTTTGTATCCCCATGGATACATTCGATATTCCATGGAGCTTCATAGGATAGTCGGTTGTTTGGAATTAGACCCTCCAGGATCAGGATTTTTCCAGATCCCGTGTCCACCAGGGTTTTCACTGTTTTCCCCTCCATAGAAGCCGGGACCAACCACGGATCGTGGTCCCCTTGGAGAGAAGCCGTGGCAGTGGTTCTGCCAAATGAACAGTCCATGTCATCATCTCCTGTGTCTGCAAACTCGGTCGTCAGTGGAAGCTCTCGATGGGGTTCAGCGTTTTTGACCTCTCCGCTGTGGGATGGGATCCTTCCTTCTTTTTGGTGGTGGATCCTCTCCATCGGATGGGTGACGGGAGTCCAGGTTCTCAGGGAATACTGTGGGTGGCGTCCTCCCTTGAGTGATCCAATGGCCTCAGATCCGAGATGGGCGTCTCTGCAGGAGTTTGTACCAGGACCCCTCTGATATGGGAAAGGGTCTTTCGATCGGGTTGACTGGACCTCCCGAGCTAGTGAGTTGTAGACCCCTTGATTGTTTGCTCTCCTGCCTCTGGCATCACAGGAAGCAGCTGGTGTTTGCATGGACTAATCACAGCTATCCTATTCGCTGTCGTCACCAAGGACGTTTCCCACCAAGCGGGCCACTGAATCCAGGGAAAATGCAGCATGTCTTTTTACCCAGGAGCGGGAGGAGGGGGGCAGTATTTGTATGAACGGCTTGAGCATAAATTGTTCAAGGATCTCTGCCTTGCTATGCTTCTCTGGTTGTATCCACCTGGTACATAAGTCTACCAAGCGGTGGGCTATAACCCTTGGTCTGTCTCTGTTTGTATACTTGACCATCCAGAACCGCTGCTGGTAGGTCACTGGGGTGAGGCCTAGGTGATCCAGAATAGCAGCCTTAAGTTGCTGATAGTCCATGGCCTCGTCTGCCGGAAGAGCCGGGTAGGCTGCCTGAGCTTCTCCTATGAGGAGTGGAGCCAGAGTCATTACCCAGCGATCAACTATCCAGCCGTGGGCCGTGGCTACCCTTTCAAAAGTGAGGAAGAATGCCTCTGGGTCTTCGGTTGGCTTCATTTTAGGCAGCATCACTGGTGGGTTATTTGGAATCTCTGGTCTGACTTGGGCTGGCCCTTGAGCCAGCATTTGGAGGAGCTTTTCTGTTTGCTGAGCCTGCCTCTCCTCTCGCTGAGCCTGGATTTCTGCTTGCTGCTTAATCAGCCATTCTGTTTGCTGGGCCTGTTTCTCTGCTAGCTGACCTATTGCTCAGCTTGCCGGTCTGCATCTCATCTCGCTGGGCCTACTGCTCCAGGAACTAAGAAAAAAGTTTGTCCATTTGTTTTTCTTTTTTTTTAAGTGTGTGGCCCTTCAGATACAGGGGCCATCCGCATCCCACTTCTCATACCAAATGTGGCAGGACGGCCTGTTGCCGAGGTCAGGCAATAGTCCACACGTGTAGTTTCAGGCCAATGAAAATGTTGAGTGACTTTATTTGTCCACAGCATAAAATAACACGTGGGCACACTATCCCTTTAAGGAATCAACGAAACATAACAAAACAAATCCTGCTCCACATTGGGAGAACTGACTAACACTACAGGCTTATCTATCAGGTTGGCTGGCTAATCCATTTACCAAACAGTAAACATATATTAAATAGTAAGGAAAACAATATAAACAATTCTTACTTTGGTTGAAAGAGATACAGTAGTTGTGAATCCCTCTGCATAGCAGCTTGTCTAGGATTGCTCTGAGTCAGGCTAGCAAAAGCATAGTTCTTACTGTCCTTTAGAGAGAGTAGTGGGAGTCAATCTGGCTAGCAGCTCACATAGAAGAGTTCTGTAGTCTGAGGCAGCCACCTACTACAAGCAACAACTTCCTTATATACCCAGCTGGTTATCAGGTGTCTGCTTACTTACTGATTGCCAAGCTTTTCCTCCTAAGTTAACCCTCTGAGTGCTGGATGAAGCACTCAAACGTATGTCTCCCAGGCATATCTGTTAATGCCTGACTTCACCCTGTCACAATACATCACACAGTGTACATGCCCTACCGAAAAGTCAACTCTACCGAGTGAAAAGGATTGTTAGTGATCCCGCCAATGTCAATGTAAGGTTACATCAGATGGTAGATCGAATTATCGCCCAGGGTTATCCAAGGGAGATGATGGAGACCGAGAGGTCTGCTGTTTCGAAGATGGAAAGAGAAATCCTGCTGCATCCCAAGATAGTGGACAAGACAACTGTCAGGATCCCATTTGTCAGCACGTTCTCAATGGCTAGTGCTGACATTAGTCACCTTATTAAAAAAATCTGGTATTTGCTTGGAACGGATGGCAGGCTATGGAATACATTGACTGCACCACCACTAATGTCATTCAGAAGAGCACCTATTTTTCGGGACTCTGTGGTACGAGCAAACTTTGGTACTGCAAAAACCTCAAAAATTAGATTCTTGGGTGCGCCCCAGTTGGGCACCTATCCTTGTCTATTCTGTGCCCAATGTGGGAATATTTAAAAAGGAAGTATATTCACACATCCGCACACAGGACGATTGTCAAATGAAACATTATACAACATGTGACACAACGTATGTAGTGTATTTGTTAAAATGTCCTTGTGGCATGGCTTATGTTGATGAGACCACTCAGAAATTGAAAGAGAGGGTCAGCCAACATAAATCCACGATTCGCTGTAAAGTACTTGACCAGCCTGTATCTGCTCATTTTGTTTCCGAAGGTCACAACATCAGTCAACTACGAGTTCAAGCCATAGAACATGTCTTGAAGCAAAGACGTGGAGGTTGTAGGATCTCTATCCTCAAAAAATGTGAGGCATTTTGGATACACGAGTTGGGGACTTTATATCCCCATGGCCTAAATCGTGACTATGATCTGACAGGTTTTTAATAAATGGACTTTACATCGAGAAAGGATGTTGTGTTTGGATTTATGTGTGGCAATGTGTACGAGGTTAGTGGCGCTTGATTTCGCTACTGCCCTATGTATATCTGTCACTAACCATGTAGCTCCTTTCCAGTCCACGCAAGTGGCAGGTGCGGCCGCTTCATTCCCACTTTGTCATAAGGCCTACATCTTGGGGTCCCCCATTGAAGTGTGTGCCAAAGGTCTCTTTGGTTATATATTATACCCCTTATTAGATGGTTGGACCCTTGGGACTGATGCTGTACCTATTTGCTGGTATTATCTTGTCAATATGCATTTACATTATGTATTCTGTGTTACTGTACACACAATGCCTGTTCATATACAGATTACAAGCTATGATATTTGCCATTTTTCATCTGTATATGTTAGGGAGTTTAGCTTTAGTTTTTTTTCTTTATCTGGGCTCTCTCTCATTCCCCTTTTTGATCATTTATCTTTTTCATTAGATGTTTATTATTTTCAGTTAGTGTTGTTTTTTGTGTTGTGTTATGTGACATGCCCCACCATCACTCTGGCACTTGACTGGCAGTTTGAATAGATATAGAACATGAATTGGTGGTGGTGCATTTAGGGAAACTATGGCAGTTTTTATGAGATCTTTATTATTTTATTGTTTTATGGTGTGCTTGGTATGTGCACATTGCCCTTTAAGCTGCAGGAGTGACTATAAGTGCGTCTGTGCTATTATTATGGATCTTTTAGGTCTCCGGGCAGCCTCTACATATGCTATTGAGGCTTTGTTTATGTCCTGAACAATCGGGACAGAGGGGACTTATGGAGAAGTATGTACTTTATGTTCAGCAACTATATTAAGGCATGACACTATTATTCAAGTCTGTCCCTGGCCCTAGATTCTCCCTGTGACTTGATTTGCTTCCACTATGATAGGTATAGGATGAGGCATGCATAGTGATACTAATTTTAGTGACAGTGAGCTTATGCAGGTGGTTTCACTGGATTCATTATGTGCCTAGCGCCTGCTTCTGATGTTTACTATGCTTGTCAGAGTATTCAGCAACTTCAGTCTCATGATTAGTCTTTACTATGCAGCTGCGGCCCATTGTGCAATTATGTCTGTGTCACTTTTTGATGTGCTCACTGCCCCTATATATGTTGTGCTGTGTATGTTGTTGTCACAGAGCTTTAGAAAAGATCAAGGGGTCTGAAAAGTACGTTGCTCTGGAGTTTTGTCTGACTGCCTGATGATTTTAGATTAAATTACATTTTTTCCTATTCATGAATGCTGCAGATTTGTTCTTTTCTATATCTTTGGACTGCTGGCGTTCCCTGTCCATCTGCAAGCACCTGGACTAATAATAAGTATAATTTAACTTTTATTCATATGTTTGTGTGCACCCATCATCTATTTTGTGTATGTATATATATATATATATATATATATATATATATATGTATATATATATACAGAATAATTGAGTTCTTCAGTATTAGGTGATACCTTTTTTATTTAGACTAACAATTTATGTCATAGGACAATCTTTCGAGAGTTTTCCTCTCTTCCTCAGGTCAAGCAGGAAGAGAGGAAAACTCTCGAAAGCTTGTCCTATGACAAATTGTTAGTCCAAATAAAAAAGGTATAACTTTTGTATGTTTGTATGTATGTATGTATGTGTGTGTGTGTGTGTGTATATATATATGATGTGGTGGGTGTTGGGTTTTGAGCTTACTGGGAATGTGTGTGTTAATTATAAATGATGATTCCTGTTTCTACTGTATGTGTTTGACATTTTGTCTGACTTGATGCCCTTGCTCCCCTCTAACTTAATTTCCTTATAAAAATAGGGAAAGTTTAAATTCATAAATAAGTACATATGCATTACTATCTAAGTTCATTTGGGTGCAAGTAAAATGCTGATGAGCCTTACCGTGTTTCGATCACTGCTTCCTTGTGTCTAAAAGCTTAGTACACTGGCTTCTCTGGAGGGATTAAAAGATCGGGGGACCTTGTTTCTTAATGGGACTTCCGCTGTGTTAATCCTACCACAACAACACCAGTCTAAAAGCTGCCCAGAGAGAACAGGGAGAACCAGTCTTTCTGTGTATCCCCACACAGCTCTTATAGCAGATCACACTATTTTTAGAAGGATTGAAGCGGTCGACCAGCTACATGTGCCTCACAGGGGGAACTTCTATCGTGCCATATCTGTAGATGAAGACAGCATACTATTTAATCATTGACGCTAAATGTATTTCTTTAATGAGATTACATCAGGAAATAATTGTCCATGGTGGTTAAATGTACTAAACATTGTGTATGAGTATTTTAAAAGTTACTATTAAACCAATGTAACTTCCCCATTGCTGGGAAATGTAAGGGAAAACCGACTGTGAATTTCCTGACCACAGAGAAAAAAGGAGGCGTGCAACCAGTATGCTAACAATGAGCTGTTGCAGTTGCTTGTGGTTCCGGGGCAAGTTGATCTGAGTACATGTAGGCGGACGCTCACAGAGGTATGCAAGGGAGTCTGGTTATAGTGAAATTAAATAAGCCTTTTATTGCGCCTGTTTCCTTAACATCAGGAAACCATCCAAACAAGGGGTAAACAAAGCTTCTATTCACTTGGGATTATTTCTAGTGAAATACTATGCAGTTCACAACTCCCTTAGATAAGCATGTCTCCCAGCCCCAAACTTATAGCATGAAATAAGCAGATATAGAAAGTCAAATAAATGAAAGTCTTATCTGTTCCTTGTGGTTTGGAGGGAAAATCTTCTCTGTCCCTGGTTCAGCTCCCTTTTCCTCAGGGTGTGTCAGTGCTCAGGTTTATAAGTTTCCCCTGTGTCTTGAAAGCAGCTCTGCTGTGTCTTCTGGCAGGGCTCAATACTGTTTGTCTCCAAGTTCAGCTCAGGTGTGAGCTAAGGAGTCTCACTTCCTGTCTCAAAAGGCTTTTCTAAGCAATCAGGCAGGTGGTGTTAGTTAATTGCCTACCAGCAGTTAACCACCACACTGCTGGATTAGAGGCACATTTGTGAACAGGGATAAGTCCCCTGTTACAGTACATCTATATTGTATTATAATATAATATTGGGTAACTGATGTATTTATCATGCAAATGTTCCATAGATAAATTACAACTGAAATGAGAAGAATTTATATTTAAATCTGGGGATGATATCACACACATACAGTAGCATTGTTTTGCTCTATTTTAGCATTAGCACATAGTAGGGGGTGGGATTAAAGCAGTAATATGTTGGTTGGAGATGCACTGAGGGTTGACTGTTAGTGGGTTTCTTTAATCATGAGTCTAAAATTCATGATATATTTGTAAGTGGTTGCATAATTACTCTTGTTTATTAAATACTATTTTATTCATCATTTTGTATGATGTGCGGTTCATACTTTATGTCCCCTTCTATGGGCAAACAAGAGTTATTGAAGGACTTTTCTTGTATTCAGTCCACTGTCCAGTCTTCCATCCTTGTCTGGCCCATGTTTCTGGATGGGCCAGTCCTGAGCTCTACTCCTGTTACTGTACTGTGTCTATTGTCTACCATTAAAGAAGTCAAATAAAAAACAAGTTCAACAACAACACAGTTAATTCAGATCCCGTTGGGGGATTAAATATAGATATTATTACGTTTTGCAGCCAGAACTGTGCCAGCTAGAGCCATAGCCAATTCCACCAAAAGCAACCACACAGCGAGGAACACAGTGCGAGAGTGACAAATAAAATTCACTTTGATCTCTCTCACATATTTCCCACTCTATATACAATAGTTAGTGAAGAGAAAAATCAAGCGCAAATAACATCACTTAAAACAAATAACATAAAATAATATACTGTCCTTAGAGAGTGCAGCTCCCGACACAGGATTCAGACCAAATCCAATCAGCAATTGAAGAAGAAACAGGTGAGCAAATCACATCAGGACATGGAAGAGAAGTAAAATACCAAATAGTGCAATATTGTCAACCCCAACAATTAAATCAATGCTGATAGCTCTATAAAATTTGCACTCACGTGTACAACGTGATAGTAAGGCGTTGTTGTTATTAGAAGTTACCAACTTTAGTTTCCAGATAGGTACTCCAGATCCATAGAGAAGGAAGGGATATCTGTATATAAAAAAGGAAAAAGCAAAATAGTATAATACTGCTTTTAATATTAAAAACACAAAGTATTGTATTGTATGTATTGTATTGAATGTATAGGTCAGGTATATTTATTTTACATTCAGGGTTGGTTCCTTGGTTCTGCGTGAGACCTCTGGAGACCACCTGAGGTATCCTCGGGTATATCATGAGTACAGGCTGCGTGGTCCACGGGTGAAACCTGCGGGGAAGAACATCTGTGGGGGCACCGCGGACCCGTAGTCTGCGGGAAGAACCGGTGGCCTCACATCCGTGGGGGCACCGCGGACCCATAGTGAGCACCCGTGGGTCCCCAGACCCCTGTGGGAACCACCCGAGGCCCCACAGACACCTGTGGGTCTTACCCGGGCTCTCAGACATCCGCGGGCCTACTGTGGGGACCCAATTGTGGCCCACGGTGACCCGCGGAGACCACCTGGTGGGCCAAGGCGCCTGGCGGGACCCACCAACAGGCCTCCAGAACCTTTATGATACAAGTTGCTGGTACCCTGTAGGTCTGTCAGGTGACCCGCTGGGCCCACCGGGGACTCGCATAGGGCTGGGGTATGAACCCTGTATGTAAAAGGATAAATCATGTAATTATGGGGGGGCACATGGGGTGGGTTATGTTTTTAACAAATAGAATGATGTTTATTGTGGGGTTATGTGTTGTTTTTATTGTGGGTACTGGGGGTGGGGGGAGGGGGTATTGGCCCCAGGAGTATGTGGGTAGGACCCCCGTCTGGGTAGTGGGTAAGGGTGGTTAGGCCTCAAAGGGTGGGGGGGTAGTGGGGGAGGGTATGTAGGCCTCCCGAGTGGTGGGTGAGGGTGGGTTAACCCCTTAATGCCTGTAGCAGTTAATAACCGTAATGGTGATTAAGGTGTTAGGGGACATTACATTGGATGTTTTTATTCTTGTGTATGTCTTGCAGCATCGGAGGGGGCATGGGCAGGATGAAGATGAGGATGAAGATGGCCTTCATCGTGGGTGCCTGTAAAAGGTAGGTGGAATATATATTGCCTCTATTTATTTATTTATTGTAATTTATATGTATTTAAAATGGGCAAATGCATTATTATCCATATGTGGATAATAGTAATTTTGCCCATTACAGTACTGTATGTGTTAGGGGGCGGGGCAATTGTCCCCAAAAAACATGCTAATGTGCCTTAACCCCTTCATTGCCTTAGCGGCTATCCGCTAAGGTAATGAAGCTGCATTAATGTAAATTTTAATAATAGTGTGTGGGAGCAGGGGGTCCCCTGAGCTGAACCGCATTGATTTCTGCCTCAGAGACCCCCTGCTTCCCGAGTTACAGGCCCAGGTTTGGGGCATCAGTGCCAGTGTGGACGCCAACTTTATAGAGCCCACGTCGCGTCTTGGACGCTATAAAGATGGCGGCGGCACTGGCCTCCGATGCCCTATACCGGGGCCTGTAAATCGGGAAGCAGGGGGTCTCTGAGGCAGAAATCAATGCGGTTCAGCTCAGAGGACCCCCTGCTCCCGCACACTATTATTAAAAATACATTAAAGCTGCTTCACTACCTTAGCAGATAGCCGCTACGGTAAGGAATTATTATTTATTGTTATGTGTGTTTTAATACTAGTGTAGATGTGCAGGGGGTCTCCTAAGCTGAACGCATTGGTTTCAGCCTCAGGGACCCCCTGCTTCAGGAGATATAAGCCCCTTTATGGGGTGCCGGTATCCCCTGCAGAATTTAAATGTTCCGGTCACGTGACGCGGGAGCTTTAAAGTGCAGGGGATACCGGCACCCCATAATGGGGCCTATATCTCCTGAACTAGGGGGTCCTTGGACCTGAAAACAATGAGGTTCAGCACGGGAGACCCCCTGCTCATGTACACTATTATTAAAATGTATTTATTTAGTGTACGATCGCCTGTAACAGCCTTGCATGGAGATACAGAATCTCCATGCAAATGTTACAAGCGGCTTTTTTTTCTATCAGCTAGCGTACGTAAAGGTTAAGAACGCTAGCAGGGGGGGAAAAAGCAACTCGTACGCTGTGGCTGTTCTGAGCTATTTTGAGCAGGTATACCCAGGTTTGGCCTATCCCATAAGCCTCTCTTGCATTCCCAGTAAAATCAACCCACACGACTGAGACCATCAAGGTCGAAACAGCTGTCTGTGGGGGTTTTCTGGTATGCACCTTAACTCCTGGCTGTGCTCAAAGCTGTCCATGCAGCAAGCTTAAGCCTAATAGGAGAACCATGTTAAAAATGGTTATTGAGGCAAAAAGTGACACCGTGTGCTCATTTGCATGTCATTTCCCAGAATCCCTTGCTGCAGTGGAAGTGCTGTATGCTGGGTGATAATGGGGAAAGGCGGGGTTGCAGACCTGCCTAAGACATGCGGATGAGCATACAGTTATATTTGAATATTTGCTTTCCTGTGGAGGGTTTTTGTCACTTTTTTTACTCACCATAACTTAACTCAGTATTATGGTTTAGCCTATCCCATAGCCTCTCTTGCATTCCCAGTAAAATCAACCCCACACTGATGAGACCCATCAAGGTCGAAACAGCTGTCTGTGGGTGGTTTTCTGGGTATGCACCTTAACCCTGGCTGTGCTCAAAGCTGTAACCATGCAGCAAGCTTAAGCCTATAGGGAACCATGTTAAAAATGGTTATGAGGCAAAAGTGACACTGTGTGCTCATTTGCATGTCATTGATCCCAATCCCTTGCTGCAGTGGAGTGCTGTATGCTGGGTGCTAATGGGGAAAGGCTGGGTTGCAGACCTGCCCTAAGACATTGCAGAAGCATACAGCTATATTTGCCATAATTTGCTTTCCTGTGGAGGGTTTTTGTCACTTTTTTTTACCTCACCCTACACTTAACTCAGTTATATAATATACTATATTACAATTATCGTTCCCCCCGTTCCAAGGATGGTAAACAAGAGACCCAGCACTCAATGTTGAAAATCAAAGTGTATTAGTGAAAAAGCAAAAATACGATCCAGAAACCCAACGTTTCGCTCCTACAGAATGGGACCCGGTTCCTCAGGGTGAATATCCGGTAACGTATAACTACATTTCTCTATATGGGACGTGCCACCTGTGGCTTACCATCACCTATTGGAGTGCCAACTCCCTTACATCTGACATTATATATATATATATTATATATATATATATATCTTATATGGGAAAAAAAGAGGAAAAGCGCCCGATCGATGTGTAAAGTCCAAATACAAAGTTTTAATATAAATAACAAGACAAATGTACACTCACAATTTGTCAATGCAAATAAAGCATTGTATGGGTAAACCCATGCGCCAACATATAGCCTGCTCGCCGACCACTTGCTCCGTTAGGTCAGACCTCACTGCTGCCGGTGTATCACGGTAGATCGTCCCTCCGGCAACTCAAATGAACAGCCTGTGGTTCCTGGCAAGTTCTGTTAGTATTGCGTATTGCGTGCGACTCAGGGAATGTCTTCCCCTTCCTGGCAATTGGCGTATGAGCCAGTCCACCACCGTAGCTCAGTAAAACCACGTGACCCTACGCGTTTTGTCCATCCCCTTTATAATTTGATGGCTCTTCTCTCCACTCTCTCTATTTCTATAATGTCTTTTCTAAGGAGTGGTGCCCAAAATTGTTGTGTTTTCAAGGTGTGGTCTTACTAATGCTTTATAAAGGGGATTAATTATGTTTACTTCCCTTCCATCCATTGCCTGTTTAAATCAAGATAAGATTTTGTTTGCCTTTGCAGCTACTGCATGACTTTGGGCACTATTGCTAAGACTGCTGTCTACAAGGACTCCTAAATTATTCTCCATCAAGGATTACCCCAATTTATTCCCATTTAATTTGTAAGTACTGTAGCCTGTTTATTCTTGCTTCCCTAATGCATAACCTTACATTTATCTGTTATACATCTCATATGCCATTTACCTGCCCACGTGTCCAGACTCTCCAAGTCCTTCTGGAAAGAAATTACATCCTGCTCTGATTTTACTACCTTAGACAATTTAGTATCATTAGCAAAGATAGAGACTTTGCTCTCGATGCTAACCTCAATGTCATAAAGTTTAATAGCAAGGGTCCCAGTACCGATACCTGAGGTACTCCTCTCATGACCCTAGCCCAACCTGAAAAGGTTCTTTTTATGACAACCCTCTGTTGTCTATCCTTCAATCAGTTTTCAATCCAGGTGCATAGATTTTTACAAGTCCAATTTGCTTTATTTTGTAAACAAATTTATTATGTGGAACCGTATCAAAAGTCTTTGCAAAATCTAAATAGACTACATCAGCTGCATTACCCTGGTCTAAATTCCTACTTACTTCCTCAAAGAAACAAATACGGTTAGTTTGTCTTGGTTTATCCTTCATAAATCCATGCTGACTATTACTAATAATTTTGTTTTCCATTAGGTATTCCTGAATATTATTCTGAATTAAACCTTCAAGTTTTCCCCTGGAGATCTCCTTCCCCTTCAGCAGCGAGACTCCTTCCTGCAGCCTGGGTCCTACCTCCAAGGGCAGATAGTGTGTGACACGTCATCAGTAGGACACCGGTACGCTTGAGTCACGAGACCGGAAGTGTGTGTAGCGGGACGCAGAGCAGATATAAACCTAAATTGTTCATACTTCACTATTTTGCGTTGTGTGCTGTGTTCTTGATTCACTTTCTTAGCCACAGGGGTGCTGAGCCCCCCCCCCCTATGACGGCTGCAGACGCAATCAAGTGCATCATCACTCTAAGGTCATATTTACCTTGTCTACACATATTTATGCACACGAGACAATTAGTGTTTTGTACTATTGCCTCTTTCACGTGGGTTCCTGTTTTAGCTGCGCACTGTCCATTTTTCCTTTTCTGTATCACTATGTAGTGTTTGTGACAAAGTGAGAATATGATGCAAGGAGGGGGGAGGTCGGTCGGATATAAACAGCACTGGGATCTAAGCCGCCATTTTAAGTCAGCATCCATCTTAGGTTTTGTCTGAATGAAAGGGAATGAGAATGGACGTTTTGAAAGATATTTTTTGCTTCCAATTTTTAAGTGATAATAAGCTACACAGCTAACTAAAAAACCTTGAAGAGAAGAGCAAAGTGTCAATGTTATGAAAATAAAAGATAGATAACACCATGTCTCGCATTCCGAGGGAGGTGCCCATGAAGTCCCGTATGTAGAAAAAAGGTCAACGGCTTTTATAAGGAATATTAGCTGAGTCATTTAATTTCTAATATGAATCCCATAATAATACTGTTAACTCAATGTGTTCATGTTCATATTTTGTTTATCTTATATGCTTACGTAGTGACGCACAAGCAGCCTCATATAGGGGGGCGTGGGCTTAGTATTTTGTGCCTAATTAAGGCCTGTATGCCACCATGTCGTTGGGGGAGTTTTATTTTGAAACTCTCCTCTGCGTGTGAACTGTACACTGCAATAAACTTATTTGTCATTCTGCAATGATCCTCAGATTATGACTCTTATTTATTCACGCTTTTTACAGATGGCGCTCCGAATAGGAACCCAAATATACCGGAAGCTGTTCACCTGAAGAAACCACTCCACGGTCACTCAAATCTGAGCACTCATAAGAATCAAGGTAAAAGGCACCTTTTTGAGGAAAGCCCGAGTTTAAAAAGTTGTTTTGAGTGGTGTGTAGAGAGCAAGGTTTGGAAGGGTGTCTCAATCTGGGTTGATGGGTTTACCTAGCAGTTTCAAATAAGTTTATTTGTCTGTTCCTGTATCCATTTTAAAGTGTTATAGTTATTAAGTTTTATTGGGACTAAGGTGAGAGTTCCGTTAAAAGTTTAGGTGTTTTGGTGATGAAGGGGAGTGTTTGTACGCTTAAGGAAGTGTTGAGACCGTCCTGGGTTGTGATAAATATTTTTGTTGTCTGAGCAGGAAGGGTCCCTGATTGTACATTTGCTCTGTCTTGTCATTAACATACCAAGTCAGTTTATTTATGGATATCTGTTTAGAAGGTCTTATCGGTATCCTGGTTATAAAAGTATAAGGTTTATCAGGACTGGGTTGGACCCGCTAAAGTAATTCAAGTGTTTTCTTGGGTATAGTTATGGTGAAAAAATATGATTGGGGAACAGTCTCGTGACAGGTCCTTATTTGCATATTTCAGAACAATAACATGCCAAAAGAGTTGTACGCAATCAGCTTGCGCTGATTATTGTATCAGGAGTATTGTACAGGTCAATTAAATGTGATTACTGTAACAGGAGAATAATGGGAAACCAAAGTTCTCAAAATTTGCCGTTAGAGGTTGTGTGTCTGCAGACAAAAATAATAAAGAATAGATACAGAGAACAAGAAGAGACAATTTAAATATGTTTTGTTGGCCAATGAAAATACACATGCAAGTTCAAGTGAAAATACACATGCAAGTTCAAATGAAAAAACACATGCAAGTCCCAGTGAAAAACACGCCACCCCAATGAAAAAAGTTTGTTTGTAATAAATTACTATGGAAGAAAGTGTGAACCTATGGGCAGCAGCACCGTTTTTCTTATTCGTAAGAATGCGAACGCAAGGGCTCATAGTGGAACCTTCTAACTTTCAGTGATCCTTGTGTGTCTGTGGAAGTATAAATCTTTGGATTTTATGAGGTTTTTGTGGCTAATGTCATGCATGGCAGGCCCAGCTGACTGGAGTCCCTCCTCCAGGAAGCAGAATCAACTTTCAATTATTAAGAGACTGCTTATATCGGCTTATTTAGCTATAGTGTGTTGAGGGCTGGCTAGAACTACGTTGATTAAGGGAATTTAATTATTGAATAGTGTTTCACTAGAAATACTCCGCAAGAATTATTAGAAGCTTTGTTTTCCCGCCCGCCCCCCCCCTGAGTTTGGATGATTTGCCTCCTGATAAAAGAAAAGGCACAATAAAAGCCCTTATATAATTTCACATTATAACGACTCCAAGTGTGTACCTCTGTAAACGTCCGTCCACATATGGTCGCAGAAGTGGGACAAGAGGTGCCTTTTAGTTAAAAAGGACCGGAGTTTTTTTATGTGAAATTTTTTGTTATGTTTTTTGTTTGCCTACAACAGTCCTAAAGAACTGGAAAAAAAAAAAAAAAAAACCATCACACAGAGCCGATTTAAAAGGGACATCACACCACTGAAACTTACACTGCACTGCTGAAACTTACAAAACCCAGTGGACTCTTTTCCCCATCCCAAGAGACTGCTGAAGCAGTTAAACCCTTTAATTATCCCATCAGGACACCCAGGTTAAACGGTCATGTGAATAGGGATTTTTGGCGCTTCTATCAGTAGTCAGGATTCAAGAAGTGAGTCAGCCCTTAAACAAGGATGGTTGGTTTCTTGTTTTCAAAGTGTCCCGCTGAAGCATGAAAACAATGGTGACCCGGACTAGTGTGACTGATTATTGCATAATTAGGTTTCCACACCGCATAAGGGCTACCAGCTGTGAAGGAGTATATGCAAAAGTGTGAAAAATTTTTGATACAAGACTGTGCTGAAGCCGGGTATTTTTAGCAACAAATGCGAGTGAAAATTGCCCTATAAAGAAAAAGTTTTTTCAAAGCCAATTGCTGAGTGTTGAGTCCCGTTCAAAGAATGTTTTTTTTTCTGCAAGTAAAAATTATGCGCATATGATCTGGGAGGCCAAACAACAACCCAAGTGTGAATGTGAATGCCATAATAACCCAAGATGAGACTGAAAATTACTGAACTCATGCAGAAACCCAAATTCCTGTTTGGCTGAAGCGGAGGGATGTCACACTCGCAAATTAAATGTAGTAATAGCAAATAGACGTTTTCTACACAATCTTGTATACCCGATAAAGAAAATGCATGCACATTACTGGCTGATATTGGAAAAAAAAAAATACCCAAGAAAGAAAAATCATACAGATATTCCGGTAGAGCCACGACCTCTCCAGCCAAATATGCCCATCTGTAGGACTATCACAATTGGGGGTTTCTAGCAAATACAGTGGCAACACTGCAATAAGCGCCTCCGTTGAGGTCAGGAAAAAATGCCACCTGATAGCCTAAAAATGGAAGACAAGATGCAGCGTTCACTGTAATGACCCTACCGCCAACCACGGGAAGAGTGGGCCCTTCCAGTCCAATAAAGAGAAAGACATCTCTTACGGGGAACCCGAACCGAGATCACACCCACAAAACACCCCAAGATGTGGGGGTGCCTTGCCTCGGCACGAACAGCAAAGACGGCTGTCCTATATGCCAATATGAATCCAGCAGGATAAGAGCGGGGAGCACTGCAAGAAACAGCCTGGTGTTATCATGAAGCTGCTAAAACTTCAAATGAAATGGAGAACCCCTAACGTCCCTGAAGGGACAGTGTCATCCACATCAAAAAGAAGAAAAAGAAAATCGGGTCTTCACTTACCGTGAAATAACAGACACCGTCCGCAGATCCTGTGGAGAACAAAGGGGACCGAGTGCCCGTAAGCCCTAGAAAAAATTGGAGAATCGCCCACGTGAACCGAATATCCAGAGGGCCCAAGGCAAGATCCGTGTACCCCAAAGAAGTGTCTGCTCCGTTGCCAACAGTTGATGAACCTCTCAACCAACCATCCCCGGGTAATGAGCGTGACAGTTGGTGACGATCCCTGACCAGCCTAGACCCCTAGAAATTGCAGGCATGACTGTGATCTGCTCTGTTGAAGATTGAAAGGGAGAAAAAATATGATGAGCTACGAGAGACTGTCTCGCAATTATTACTCGCGGCCAGGACAAATTGGACGATCGTCAGCGCTGAGTCTAGATACTTGCAAAGGCCTACTATTTTCCGCATGGATGAAAAGCATAAGCCAATGCTGATAACAATGGTGCTACGCTAATCGGAAGTTAAGGAGGCACTGATCATATGACAGTTTCCACAGAGTTCACACTCTGCGCATAGAGTTGAATGCCATCACACAGAGGTCAACAAGTGTCCGCCCTAAAATAGGACATATCTCAAAGAGGTTCAGACACTCCCAGCAGCCTTTATGCTCACATCATGAGGCCACCGGTGCCGCATACCGAAGTTGTCCAGAAAGGAACTACACAGCTCATCAGCCTGGAGACTGGACATTTCAAGGAAAACTATCCTGACATCTTAACGTAGTCTCAAAGTCTCTCAGAGAGCTTCATGAACTTTAAACCTGGAGAATGTGAATCTCACGCCCGGAGAACAAGCCCCGCCTCCGCAATGTGCAAAAATGGAAGGTGGACTGCAAGGAAGCCTGAATAGTACAGAGACTGAAAAAAAAAAAAAAAAAGATTTAAAGATTAAAAAAAGAAAATTTCTTGAGTTGACGAATACGTCAAGGGAAAGACTGAAGAGCTGCAGGCTCTTAAAGAAATAAATACTACTTTGAAAGGAGGAACAATTTTGATCATAGCACCGACTGCAGAACAACTGCAAGGTCTGCGTACACAGACCTCCAGTAATGCTGAGGGAGGCAAGCACGCGCAGGAAGAAAATCTGCAGGCTGCTAAGATGTCAAGCGCTCATGCGCTTCTGATACCCCGTACGGGTTCCGCCCACAAGCAGTAATGTAGAGGGCTAAAAGGCACGCTGCAATGTCTTTCAATCATCATGGAAACGAGCTTGATCCATAGTGACTCTGTATGGAGTAGGGAGCGTGAGAAGCTCCGAAACTGGAGAATGAGCTGGAGAGACAGAGAGACTGTTTCCGAGTTCCCTTGAGTTCAGTACAACCAAGGCAGAAACAAGATGCAGGCGCAACCTTGAACGACAAAACTTACCGAGCTCCAGAATATGAAGAGACTCTAGATACGATATTCCTCCAATAACGAAAAAGGTATTGGCACTGCCCAAGCCCCAGTATCACCAGTAACTAATGCCCTGAGGACAAGGTTACAGTGAGATTGGGGACTCCACGCAACTGTCAAAACAAAAATACTAAGTTTGAACCACCAAAGAACACTAGCGCCAAACCTACATCTGCCAACGGCAAGACAAACAGAGTAGAGTGCAGAATCCTTAGCTGAAGAAGCTTGAACTGGTGACTCTGTGGTTGGAGAAGCTCCGAAGAACCGCTTCAAGAGCAGAAAACTCCAAGGGCTAGTCCTAACTGCTCTACACTTTGCCATACACTTTGTCTACAAAGAGAGAGTGCCCGACGCAACAGAAATCTCAAGACCGCGCAAGAAATAAGAAGACTTTACGTGAGAAAGTCCTCCTCGAGCGCTGAGGAATGCTGATCTCAAGCACCTTCGGGAGGAACAAAATAACTGGAAAGGGCTCCAATCCCAGCGTGACAGAGGGTTCTCTTCCTCCATCCACTCTCATTCAGTCACAAAAGATCTCGAATGAAGTGGAAGTATGGTCTTTGGCGTGGTAGCACCGAGCTTCCCACAAACCGGGGAGGTATGTTAACAGGGGACTTATCCCTGTTCAGTAAAATGTCTTTAATCCAGCATTGTGGGGGTTTAACCTCTTGTAGTTTTCTACAACACCACCTGCCTGAATTAGATGGCTTAGAAAGCCTGTCTTTTGAAACAGGAAGTAAGACTCTTTAGCTGACACCTGAGCTGAACTTAGAGATTGTCTTTGACTCTCACACTGTCTTGAGCTCTGTCAGAAAACACAACAGCTGCGTACAAGACACAGGGAAACTCTCTGAACCTGAATGCTGACACACCCTGAGGGGAAGGGAGTTGAACCACAGAAGATTTTCCTCCAAGGACAGGATAAGACTTTTCATTATTAAGAGACTGCTTATATCTGCTTATTTATGCTTAATGTTTTTGGTGGGCTGCGAAACTACTTGATTAAGGGAGTGTGAATATTGCATAGTGTTTCACTAGAAATACTCCCAATGATTAGAAGCTTTGTTTTCCCCCCCCCCCTGTGTTTGGATGAATTTCCTGATGAAAGGAAAGGCACAATACAAGCCTTATTATAATTTCACATTATAAAACGACCCAATTGTGTACCTCTGTAAACGTCCGTCCACATATGGTCGTCAGAAGTGGGACAAGAGGTGTCCTTTAGTTAAAAAAGGACCGGAGTTTTTTATGGAAATTTTTTTTGTTTTTTTTTTTGCCTACAACGTCTAAAGAACTTGAAAAAAAAAAAAAAAAACCCTCATGCAGCAGAGATCAGATTTAAGGGACACACCCACTAACTTACAACTGCAACTGAAGACTACACTGCACTGAAACCTACAAAAAAAACCACAGATGGCTCGTTTCCTCCTCCCCAATCCCAAGCCTGCTGAAGCAGGTAATCCTTTAATTACCTATCACAAAGTGTAAGTACGTCATTGAAATGGATTTTGCTTCGAGCCATAGTCGGGGTTCAAGAAGTGAGTCAGCCCTTAAAAAGGATAGGTTTTTCTTGTTTCAAAAGTTTCGCGTGAAGCAGTGAAACAGATGGTGACCCACGAGTGGTACTGATTTTTGCAAATAAAGGTTGCCACACCGCAAGGGCTCCATCTGTGAAGGAGTATATGCAGAAAGTGTAAAATTGATACAAAGCTGTGCTGAACGGGGTATTTTTTAGCAAAAATTCTGGAGTGTAAATTGCCCTATAAAGAAAAAGTTGTTTTCAAAAGCCAATTGCTGATGTTGAGTCCACTTCAAGAATGTTTTTTTTTTCTGCAGTGAAAAAGTAGCCTATTATCTTGGAGCAAAACAGACACCCAAGTGTGAAGTGTGTAATGCCATAATACCCAAGAGAGACTGAAAATTACTGAACTCAGGCGAAAACCAAATTCTGTTGCTGAAGCGGAGGATTTCCACCTGCAAATAAATGGTGTATAGCAAATAGACTTTTTTACCTAGCACTGCACAATCTTGTATCCTGATAACAGAAATGCATGCACAGTACTTCTGATATTGGAAAAAAAAAAAATTACCCAAGAAAGAAAAATGCCTGTGAGAGCCACGACCTCTACAAGCACAATATGCCCATCTGTAGGACTATCACAATTGGGATTCTAGCAAATAATGTCAACAGCTGCAATAGCGCCTCCTGAAGTCAGGAAGAAAATTACACCTATACCTAAATGGAGAACAGATGCAGCGTTCCTGTAATGACCCTACCCCACTTAGAGTGGCCCTTCCTCCAATAAAGAGGAGACATCTCTTACGGGAACTCGACAACCGAGTCACACCCACAAAACACCCCAAGAATGGTGGGGTGCCTGAACTCGGCACGAACAGAAAAGAACCTCCCTATGATGACGAATATGATCACAAGGAGACAGAGCGGGAGCAGCTGCAAGAAAACCCTGGTGTATAAATGAAGCTGCTAAACTTCAAATGAAGATGGAGACCCCAGTATCCTTGAGGGACCGTGTCATCCAAATCAAAAAGGAGAAAAAGAAAGCGGTTCTTCACTTACCGTGAAATAACAGACACGTCCGCAGATCCTTTAGAAAAAGGGGGCCCGTTGCCCTCAGGCTAGAGAAAATGGAGAATTCGTCCCCACGTATAACTAATATCCATAGGCCCAAGCAAAGTCTGTACCCCAAGAATGTCTGTGTCCGGTGCCAACAGTGAGGAACCCTCAACCAACCATCCCAGGAAGTGACTGGACCAGTGAGTGACGATCCCTTGACCACCCTGAAGACGCCCTGAAAATTGCCAGGCATGACTGTGATATGCTCTGTAAGAATTTGGAAAGGGAGAGAAAAAATAATGCTGAGCTACAGAACGTTCTCGCAATTTACTCTGCGGCCCAGGACAGAATTGGACGATCTCAAGACTGAGCTAGATACTGCAACAGGCTACTATTTCCCCGCCATGGTAAAAACGAGCCAATCTGAAAATGGTGGCTACCTAAAGCGGAAGTTGAGGAGGCACTGAAGTATATGACATCTTCCACAAGAGGTTCCCACTCTTGCGCATAGAGTTGAATGCCTCACACAGTAGGTCAACCAGTGTCCGGATAGAAGTGGACATATCTCAGAAAGAGGTTCAGACACTCTCCGCAAGCACTTGATCCTCACATCATGAGGCCAACAGCTGCCGCACAGACCTGGAAGTTTCACAAGAAAGGAACGCACAGTCTCACTGAGGAGCTGGACCATTCAAGGAAACATCCACATCTTAACTTAGATCTCAAAGTCTCTCAGAGGAGCTTCAGAACTTAACCTGGAGATGAAGTCCTCACGCCAGAGACAGCCCACCTCAAGCAGATTGCAAAAATGGAAGGTGGACTGCAAGGATCCCTGAATAGTACAGAGACTGAAAAAGAAAATTAAGATTAAAAAAAAGAAATTCCGAGTTGACAGAATACGTCAAGGGAAGAATAAGAGCTGAAGCTCTTAAAAAAATAAACTTTTGAAAAGGAAGTGTTTTGAAGCAGAGCACCGACTGCAGAACCAACTGCCAGGTCTGCGTACACACCTCCAGTATGCTGAGGAGAGGCAGCAAAACGCTGCAGGAGAAAATCTGCAGGCTGCTAAAGAGGTACAAGCGCTGCAGTAACATCTGAATACCCAGTACGTCCCCACATAGCAGTATGAGGACTAAAGGCCACGCGCATGTTTCAGGCATCATTGGAGACGAGCTTCGATACCATGTGACTCTGTATGAGAGGGAGCGTGAGAAGGCTCGAAACTGGAGCAAGAGCTGAGAGACAGAGAAGACTGTTTCATTCCCTTGAGTCAGTACAACCAAGGAGAAAACGACGCAGCGGCAACCTATGACGACAAAATTACCATGAGCTCCAGAATATGAAGGAGACTCTGATACAGATTCCTCCAATACGGAAAAAAGGTATTGGCCTACTGCCCAAGCACCAGTATCACAGTAACTAAATGCCCGTGAGGACAAGTGTACAGTGAGAGTTGGGGACTCCACGCAACTTCAAACAAAATACGAAGTTGAGCCACCAAAAAGCACTAGCCAAACCTACAGCTGCCCACAGCACAAACAGAGGTAGGAGTGCAGATCCTTACTGAAGAAGCTGAACTGGTGACTCCATGGTGTGGAGAAGCTGCAGAAAGACCGCTTCAAGAGCGAAAACTCCAAGGGCTATCCCTAACTGCCTCTACAATGTTGCCATACCTTGTCTACAAAAAGAGGAGTGCCCGACCAACAGAAATCTCAAGACCGGCAGAAATAAGAGACTTTACGTGGAAAAAGTGCCTCCTCGATCGACTGAGGAGTGCTGATCTCAAGCACCTGCGGGAGGAGACAAAAATAAACTGGAGAAGGGCTCCACTCCAGCATGACAGAGGGTTCTCTTCCTCCATCCACTCATTCAAGTCACAGAAAGATCTCGAATAAGAGTGGAACGATGGGCTTTGGCCGTGGTAAGCCCGAACTTCCACAAACAGGGGAGTATGTAACGGGACTTATCCCTGTTCAGTAATGTGTCTTTAATCCAGCAGTGTGGGTTAACCTCTTGTAGTTTAATTACTAAACACCACCTGCCCTGAATTAATGGCTAGAAAGCCTGTCTTTTGAAACAGGAAGTAAGAAACTCTTTAGCTGACACCTGAGCGAACTTAGAGATTTCTTTGACTCTCACAACTGTCTTGAGCTCTGTCAGAAAACACAACAGAGCTGCGTACAAGACACAGGGAAATCTTCTAACTGAATGCTGACACACCCTAGGGAAGGGAGTTGAACCAGAAGAAGATTTTCCTCCAAGGAACAGATAAGACTTTCATTATTAAGAGACTGCTTATATCTGCTATTTATGATATATGTTTTGGGGCTGCGAAACTACTTGATTAAGGGAGATGTGAATTATGCATAGTGTTTCACTAGAAATCTCCCAAGTGATTAGAACTTTGTTTTCCCCCCCCTTGTTTGGATGATTTCCTGATGAAAAGGAAAGGCACAATAAAGCCTTATTATAATTTCCACATTATAAAGCACTCCAAGTGTTACCTCTGTAACGTCCGTCCACAGGCCCATTACAGAGACTATCCTTCTAATGTCCCAAATCGAATCCATCAAGAAAACTGACCCACGCCGTTCTATGGACTCTCAAAAACATTGTGGAGCCTCACTAGCCTGAACGGTGCACCAGGAAAATGTAGGAAGATGATCTTTCGCCGAGTATGTTTTAGATCAGATCGAATTTTAAGGGATACAAGAATCCAAAAGGCTTTTTTTCCACTTGTGGTATTTCCATTTGCAATACTCTAAATCTCCGAGATACATTAAATCACACAAATCCAATCACTGTATCACAGTTTTTTAATTGTCATACATCCTTTGTTATATACGTATTACATGTGGATGCCATAAACAATATGTGGGACGAACCATGATGTATGACAATTAATAAAACTGTTGATACAGTGATTGGATTTGTGTGATTTAATGTATCTCGTAGATTTAGAGTATTGGCAAATGGAACATCTACCACAAGTGAAAAAGCCTTTTGGGATTCCTTGTATCCCTCTAAAATTCTGATCTGATCTAAACATACTCGGCGAAAGATCATCTTCCTACATTTCTCCTGGTGCACCGTTCAGGCTAGCTGAGTGCTCCACAATGTTTTTGAGAGTCCATAGAACGGGTGGTCAGTTCTTCCTTGCTGGATTCCGATTTGGACATTAGAAGGATAGTCTCTGTAATGGGCCTGTGGACGGACGTTTACAGAGGTACACACTTGGAGTCGTTTATAATGTGAAATTATAATAAGGCTTTATTGTGCCTTTTCCTTTTCATCAGGAAATTCATCCAAACAAGGGGGGGGAAACAAAGCTTCTAATCACTTGGGAGTATTTCTAGTGAAACACTATGCAATAATTCACATCCCCTTAGTCAAGCATTTCTCGCAGCCCAAAAACATATAGATATATATATATATATATAAAAGAAAAAGAAGAGAGAGCGCACGCCCCATAGCGTAAAATGGTAGATTTAATGTTAAAAGAGAAGGGAAGGGGGTGGGAAAGAAATGCACTCACAAGAGTAAAATTCAATAAAGCAATTTGTGAATAAATCATCACCATCCGGTCTCTGCACTGCAAACGTCCGCAAATGAAAGCTCCCTCCGGGCTGCGTGAAGATGGTACTGCTCACAGGAGGCCAGAGGTGTAGTTCGCCGACTGGAAATCAGTTTATGAGGTCCCAGAGATCACCTCTCAAACTTGAATGGCCGCAGTATTGGTCCCACACTCAGTGCGGCCTCGTGCGCATGCGCAGCGTCGTGATGATGTAATGGCGCAATCGGATTCCCTGGCGCGTTTCGTCACCAGAGGGCGACTTTCTCAAAGGGCTGATAGTGAATGGACAAAGATCCTGTATACTTATAACCAGTTGGTTGCCTGGCAACCCATAATTGACGTGGGGTATTGTGGACGGACGTTTACAGAGGTACACACTTGGAGTCGTTTATAATGTGAAATTATAATAAGGCTTTATTGTGCCTTTTCCTTTTCATCAGGAAATTCATCCAAACACAGGGGGGGAACAAAGCTTCTAATCATTTGGGAGTATTTCTAGTGAAACACTATGCAATAATTCACATCTCCCTTAATCAAGTAGTTCTCGTAGCCCAAAACATATAGCATACTGTAAATAAGCAGATATAAGCAGTCTCTTAATAATGAAAGTCTTATCTGTTCCTTGGAGGAAAATCTTCTCTGGTTCAGCTCCCTTTCCTCAGGGTGTGTCAGCATTCAGGTTCAGAAGTTTTCCCTGTGTCTTTTACACAGCTCTGTTGTGTTTTCTGACAGAGCTCAAGACAGTTGTGAGAGTCAAAGACAATCTCTAAGTTCAGCTCAGCTGTCAGCTAAAGAGTTCTCACTTCCTGTTTCAAAAGATAAGCTTTCTAAGCCATCTAATTCAGGCATGTGGTGTTTAGTAATTAACTACAAGAGGTTAACCACCACACTGCTGGATTAAAGACACATTACTGAACAGGGATAAGTCCCCTGTTACAGGTATATTAACCTATTAGATTCTAGCTGAGACCAAGGTCCCATATTAGGTAGATTAGGTAATCACTGGCACAGGTACACAGTAAAAAGTAATAGAGAGCACGTAATAGGAAGGATAAACTACTAAAATAAAGCCATAAAAATGACTAAATATATAGCCAAAATAATAAAATTACTGATATAAATTGAAGGAAAAACCTCTTCCTTGGCTAGGCTCCAGAACTGAGAGGAACCTTTCCTCTGCCAAGAAAGCTGAAGGCCTTGTGACTGGAAACACAATCTGCACCATTTGCAGCAGACTTCTCGAGAAGCTTTCACAGCCTGCGACTTGTTAAATTCAATTTTTGTTGAACTTACAGGCCCGGGAATACGAAAGAAATGAAACGTAACGCAAGCCAAGTTTCAAATCCTTTGTCTCAATTTATTACTCATAGGGTAATGACTTTTATACAGGAAAAAGAAGATATTGGTAGAGGCGTAACATAGGCGTAACATAGGCGTATCCTGGGTGTGTCTTGGGCGTAGCTTTGATTAGAGGCATGATTTAGGAGCAGGACATATTAGTGGCATGATTTTTTGACGTGTCTCTCGCAATACAAGCAATGTGTCAGGGATTGGACTTCGGCTGAAGTGGATCCCAGTGGCAGGAACAGCAGGGAACGAAGTAGGGGTCACAAGCAGAGATCAGAGGCAGGCAGCAAATAGCGAAGTCAGGTAACAAGCAGGGGTCCGAGGCAGGCGGCAGGTAGCGAAGTCAGGTAACAAGCAGAGGTCGGCAACGAGAAGACTGGAACAGGATGATAGCAATAGCTAGCACAGCAGTAAACACAGGAACCTTGCTGGAGCTAAGGAACCAGTATAAACAGGCAAGGAGGAACAGGAAAGGGAGGTTTATATAGGCAGGCTGAGAGGTGGAGCACAGGTGCAGAGGTGTCAGGTATCAGAGTCTGGAATGTTCCTTAGTTTAGCAGCAGCACTCCCGGTGGGCAAGTATAGGTACTGCAGGCTAGAACAAGACATTGAGAGTGGCAGCAGTCCCGGTGGCCAAGCATGGGAACAGCAGGCTAGAGAATATGACATTACGCCCCCCTCCCAAGAGCGTTCTCCGGACGATCCTTGCTAGGCTTGTCTGGATATCTCCGGTGAAAAGCTTTGACTAGTCGCGGAGCATGTACAAAATCTTTGGGTTCCCAAGACCTTTCCTCTGGGCCATAGCCCCCCCAGTGAACCAGGTACTGTAGTTTCCCTCGGTGTAACCTGGAATCCAAAATTCTCTCCACAATGAATTCCTCTTCGTTATCCACGAGGACGGGTTCAGGGGGAGGAAGTCTCCGTCCAGGAAATGGATTCTCAAGGAAAGGTTTCAGCAGAGATGAATGAAACACAGGGTGTATTTTGATGGTCTCAGGAAGCTCTAATCTGAAGGACACTGGATTTATTAGTGCTGAGATGCGAAATGGCCCGATGTATTTTTGGCCCAATTTAATGGTTGGAACCTTTAGACGTAGATTTCTTGTAGAAAGCCAGACTTTATCCCCGACTTGAAATTCTGGGGAGGGTCTGCTGTGTTGGTCTGCTGCTCTTTTGTACTTTACTTGAGTCTCACGAAGTATCTCTTTGAGGGTCTCTTGGATGTCCCGCAGAGTCTCCAGTTTCTCTGTAACTGCCGGAATGGGGCCCGAAGATGGAAAACGAGGAATAAAGGTTGGATGAAATCCATAATTTGAGAAAAAGGGGCTCTTCTGAGTCGAAGAATGATGTGAGTTGTTGTATGAAAACTCAGCTAATGGTAGGAAATCAATCCAGTCATCCTGGAGATGACAAACAAAACATCGTAAGTATTGTTCCAAAGTCTGATTGGTCCTTTCTGTCTGGCCATTGGATTGTGGATGATAGCCAGACGATAAATTTAAACGAATTCCAAGAGAGGAACATAAGGTCCTCCAAAATTTTGAAGTGAATTGTACCCCTCTATCGGATATGATCTCATCAGGAGCCCCGTGAAGCCGAAACACCTCTTTCACAATCAACTTGGCTGTCTGGTCTGCAGAAGGAAGATTCTGTGCTGCAATGAAGTGAGCCATCTTTGTAAGTCGATCCACCACTACCAGGATGGTATTATGTCCACTTGATCGGGGCAGGTCAAAAATAAAATCCATTGATATGGACCCCCAAGGACGAGTTGGAACCGGAAGAGGCTGCAGTAAACCCACAGGTGATGCTCGAGGGGTCTTGGTCCTAGCACAAGTCTCACAGGAGAGGACATAGTCTTTAACATCTTGTGCTAATTTAGGCCATCAAAAAGAGTGAGACAACAGTTTCTGTGTCTTGAGGACACCTGGGTGACCAGCGGGTCGGGAGTCGTGCATTAATTGAAGCACCTCTAATTTTAACTCCTTAGGGACGAACAGACGATCCTTACAGTTCCAGAGACCTTCACATAGAAATAGTTCTGCTTCCGGAGGAGGGTTTTTAAGAAAAGAGTCATTTGAGTAGGCTCCCTGTATTCGTGTGAGGAGATCGGCGGAGAATGTGACGCCCAAAAAATTTCTTTTTGGAAGAATAGTTTCTTCTTGCTCTTTGTCTGAACTAGGATTAGGAAAGGACCGTGACAAGGCGTCGGCTTTTCCATTCTTGGAGCCAGGGCGGTATGAGATGTGGAACTGAAATCTTGGAAAGAAGAGAGCCCACCTGGCTTGTCGCGCAGACAGTCTCTTTGCGGATCGAATGAATTCTAAGTTCCTGTGATCCGTAAAGACCGTAATTGGGTGAATGGCCCCCTCCAGTAGATGTCTCCACTCAGAGAATGCAGCTTTTATAGCCAAGAGTTCTTTGTTTCCGATGTCATAATTTCGTTCAGCTGTTGACATTTGGTATGAATAAAAGGCACATGGATGAAGGAGCATCTTGGGTCCAATTCTTTGTGACAGAATGGCACCAACAGCGGAGTCGGATGCATCCACTTCCAAGATGAATGGTAATTCTGGATTTGGATGGATGAGGATAGGGGCAGATGTGAAGAGTGACTTCAATTGTTCGAATGCCGCATCCGCTTTAGGAGACCATTTGAAGGGGAATTCCTTCCGTGTGAGTTGGGTGATTGGGGCAATAATGCCAGAGAAATTTTTAATAAAACGTCTATAGAAATTGGCAAAACCCACAAATCTCTGAATGTCCTTTTCATTCCGAGGGATTGGCCATTCCACCACGGCTTGAATCTTACCTGGGTCCATACTTAAACCCTCGGGAGAGATGATGTAACCGAGAAATTGCATGCTGGTTTTTTCGAATTCGCATTTTTCTAACTTGATGTATAATTTGTACTTATGGAGACGCTCAAGGACAATTCGGACATGTCTCTGGTGATCCATGATGTTATCTGAGAAGACTAGGATGTCATCCAGTATGCCACTACGAATTGGTCCAATAACTCTCGGAGGACATCATTGATTAAATGCTGGAAGGTAGCAGGGGCATTACAGAGTCCGAAAGGCATCACCAGATATTCATAGTGCCCATAACGGGTTCGGAAGGCTGTTTTCCATTCGTCACCGGGTCGAATGCGGACCAAATTATACGCTCTTCTGAGATCTAATTTAGTAAAGATTTTGGCTGACCAAATTCTTTCCAATAGTTCAGGAATCAGAGATAATGGGTACCTGTTCTTCACCGTAATCTTATTTAGTTCCCGATAGTCAATGCAGGGGCATAGGGAACCGTCTTTCTTTCCCACGAAGAAGAGCGCAGCACCTGCTGGAGAAGTAGAGGGTCGGATAAAACCCTTTGATAGGTTCTCCTGTAGGTAGTCATTGAGGACCTTCAATTCCGGTTCTGAGAGGGAATAGATTCTTCCAAACGGAATGGCAGCACCCGGTAATAATTCAATGGGACAGTCATAAGAGCGATGTGGGGGAAGCGTATCCGCGTTCTTCTTGTCACATACAACTAAAAACTCAGAGTAAGGAGCCGGCAGAAGATTTTCTTGAGACGAGGAAATCTTATGTATTCCTACACACTCTGGTATAGGAGTTTTAGGTAGACAGGCTAGCTGACAGTGCTCCGAGGGAAACATGAGTGTCTTGGTCTTCCAGTCAATTAGTGGGTTATGGATCATGAGCCATGGAATTCCCAGAATCACTGGAAACAAAGGTGATGGAATGAGACCAAATGAAAATTTCTCCTGGTGATTGGGCTCCATGATTAGTGTTAAGTTACTGGTTTCATGGGTAACAGGTCCAGAGCTCAAGGGAGAGCCATCAACGACTTCCATCCTTTCTGGCGATTCCTTGGCTACAAATGATACCGAATTGTTCTTGGCGAATTCTATGTCCATAAAATTCCCTGCTGCCCCAGAGTCGACCATTACTGTGGTTGAAAAACGATGTGTTCCTTCCTTGATTATAATAGGAACCAGGAGGTGAGGGTGTAGCGAAGGAGGGTTATTTTTCCTTTGAGAAGCAGAGAGAACAGTTTTTGAAATAGCGTGCAGCTGATTTCTTCTAGGGCTCTGAAAAGAAGACTGCCAGGACTTGTTTGGGCAATCAGCGAGATAGTGCCCATCGTTTCCGCAATATAAACAAAGATCTTCTGTTCGGCGTCTATTCCTTTCCCCGGTTGAGATGGGTCCCCGCAGTGTATTTACTTGCATCGGCTCCTCCTCAGTCTCCCTGGAACGTCTTGGGGTACTAGCATCTCTAAACCCGGGGTTACTTGGCATGAACCCCTGTCTCTCCAATCGTCTTTCCGTAAGCCTGCGATCAATTTGGATGCATAAACGGACAAAGTCCTGAAATCTCTCTGGGGTCTCCACCCGGGCTAGTTCGTCTTTAACTTGCTCCGAGAGACCCTACCGAAAATGATATTTCTGCGCGGCCTCATTCCACTCAGTATCATTAACCCATCTGCGGAATTCAGCAGCGTACTCAGCTGCCGAGCGTCTTCCTTGACGAAGATTGTTCAGAGTTGCCTCAGCGGTTGCACTACGATTTGGGTCATCAAAAATAAGACTCATGGCTTCGATGAACTCCTCCAGGTCTCTTAGTAGTGGGCTATCCTGTTCTAACATAGGGGAGACCCAAGCAAGGGCCTCATCCTTGAGCAGGGTTATGATTAGTCCAACCTTGGCTTCGTTGGTATTATAGATGGTAGCTGAAGCTTGAACACATGTCTGCATTGATTAAGGAAATGCCGAAAAGATTGTTTTTTTCCTCCAAATTTTTCCGGGAGGGTTACACGGGGCGTGGTTTGCACAGTCACAGTCTTTTGAACAGATGCGGTGATTAAGGCTGCACGTAGTTCACGGTTTTCAGCTTCTGCGGCGTCAGCTCGTTCCTCTGAGCGGAGGGCACATCCTTCCGCGCGGACGACACATTCTTCCCAGCGGACATCAAGTTCTGCCTGGCGGGCATCCCGTTCTTTCCGGAGGGTATCCTGTTCTTCCACGCTGTGTCTTGAAATCAGCTCTGCTGTGCAGAGCTCAAGACTGGTCAGCTCCAAGGGTCAGCTCTCAGTCAGAGCTAGGGAGTCACTTCCTGTCTCAAAGGCAGGCTTTTTGTAAACAATCTAATCAGGCAGGTGGTGTTTAGTAATTAACTACCACACTGCTAGATTAAAGGCACATTACTGAACAGGGATAAGTCCCCTGTTACATACCTCCCCTGTTTGTGGGAAGCTCGGGCTTACCACGGCCAAAGCCCATCCTTCCACTCTCATTCTAGATATCTCTGTGACTTGAATGAGAGTGGATGGAGGAAGAGAACCCTCTGTCCTGCTGGGATTGGAGCCCTTTCTCCAGTTTATTTTTGTCTCCTCCCGAAGATGCTTGAGATCAGCACTCCTCAGTCGCTCGAGGAGGACTTTTTCCACGTAAAGTTTTTTTATCGCGTGCGCGGTCTTGAGATTTCTGTTGCGTCGGGCACTCCTATTTTTGTAGACAAAGTGTATGGCAACAGTTGTAGAGCAGTTAGGACTAGCCCTTAGAGTTATCTGCTCTTGCAGTTGTCTTTCTGCAGCTTCTCCACACCACGGAGTCGCCAGTTCAGCTTCTTTGGGACTGAGTTGCACCTCCACCTCCTTTTCCAGAGAACGTCCTATTTTCTCAGCTTCCTCAGCTAAGGATTCTTCTGGCTTTGATTCTGCACTCCTACCTCTGTTTGTTGCCTGTTGGGCAGCTGTAGGTTTGGCTAGTGCTTTCTTAGGTGGCTCAAACTTCGTAATTTTGTTTTGAAGTTGCGTGGAGTCTCCAACTTTCACTTTACACTTGTCCTCACGGCATTAGTTACTGTGGGATACTGGTGCTTGGGCAGGGCCAATACCTTTTTCCGTATTGGAGGAATCTGTATCAGAGTCTCCTTCATATTCTGGAGCTCTGTCATTTTTGTCGTCAAGGTTGCCGCTGCGTCTGTTTTCTCCTTGGTGTACTGACTCAAGGGAATGGAACAGTCTCTCTGTCTCTCCAGCTCTTGCTCCAGTTTCTGAGCCTTCTCACGCTCCCTCTCATACAGAGTCACCTGGTATCGAAGCTCCGCTTCCAACGATGCTCTGAAGACATCCAGCGTGGCCTTTAGCTCCTCATACTGCTCTTTGGGGATGTACTGGGTATTCAGACGTTTCTGCAGCGCTTGTACCTCTTTAGCAGCCTGCAGTTTTTCTTCCTGTAGCGTTTGCTGCTTCTCCTCAGCATACTGGAGGTGTGTACGCAGACCTTGCAGTTGGTTCTGCAGTCGATGCTCTGCGTCAAACTTTTCCTTGACTTCTTCTGTTAACTGAAAATTTTCTTCTTTCAGTTTTAAGTTTTCTCTTTTTAATCTTGAATTTTCTCCTTTGTCAGTCTCTGTATTCTTCAGGGCCTCTTTGCAGTCCTCCTTCCATTTACGCACATCTGCTTTGAGAATGACAATCTCCTGGCGTGAGACTTCGTTCTCTAGGTTGAGGGTCTGAAGCTCCTTCTGAGATCTGTTTCAAGATTACCAATAGTTTCTTTAGCAATGTCCAGCTCCTCAGTGAGACTGTGTAGTTCCTTTCTGGAAACTTCCAGGTCTGTGCGGCAGCTGTTGGTCTCATGATGTGAGGCATCAAGTGCTCTGCGGAGTGTCTGAGCCTCTTTCTGAGATACTTCCACTTCTATCCGGACACTGTTGACCTCCTGTTGTGAGGCATTCAGCTCTATACGAAGAGTGTGAACCTCTTGCTGGAAGACTGTCATCTGCTTCAGTGCCTCCTCATACTTCCGCTTTAGCGTAGCCACCATTTTATCAGATTGGCTCTGCTTTTCATCCATGGTGGAAATAGTAGCCTTTGCAGTATCTAGCTCAGTCTTGAGATCGTCCAATTCTGTCCTGGCCGCAGAGTAAATTGCGAGCACAGTCTTCTGTAGCTCAGCATTATTTTTTCTCTCCTTTCCAATTCTTCACAGAGCAGATCACAGTCATGCCTGGCAATTTTTAGGGCGTCTTCAGGGCTGGTCAAGGGATTGTCACTCACTGGTTCCGGCTCCACTTCCCTGGGATGACTGGTTGAGGGTTCCTCTCTGTTGGCACCGGACAGACACTTCTTTGGGGTACACGACTTCTGCCTTGGGCCCTCTGGATATTCTGTTAACCGTGGGACGAATTCTCCATTTTTTCTAGGCTGCAGGGCAATTCGGTCCCCCTTTACCTCCACAGGATCTGCAGACGTATTTGTTAATTCCACGGTAAGTGAAGAACCGCTTTTCTTTTTCTTCCCTTTTGATTTGGATGACACCGTCCCTTCAGGGATATTGGGGTCTCCATCTTCGTTTGAAATGTTAGCAGCTTCATTATATATGCCAGGCTTTTCTTGCAGCTGCTTTAGCTGACAGAAATATTCGGTGATCCACTGCTCCCGCTCTTTCTCCTGCTGATCATATTGGTCATCAAAGGGAGCGGTCTTTTCTGTTCGTGCCAAGTTCAGGCACCCCCACCATTCTTGGGGTGTTTTGTGGGTGTGACTCGGTTCGGGTTCCCCGTAAGAGATGTCTTCCTCTTTATTGGACTGGAAGGGCCACTCTTCTGTGGGGTAGGGTTCATTACAGGAACGCTGCCTCTTGTCCTCCATTTTTAGGCTATCAGGTGTAATTTTCTTCCTGACCTCAGGAGGTGCTATTGCAGCTGTTGCCACTGTATTTGCTAGAACCCCCAATTGTGGTAGTCCTACAGATGGGCATATTTTGCGTGTAGAGGTCGTAGCTCTCACAGGCATCTCTGTAGACTTTTCTTTCTTGGATAATTTTTTTTTTCAATATCAGCAGTACTGTGCATGCATTTTCTCTTATCAGGTATACAAGTTGTGCAGTTGCTAGGTAAAAAAGTCTATTTGCTATACACCATTTACTTGCTGGGTGCAATCCCTCCGCTTCAGCAACAGAATTTGGTTTTCTGCCTGAGTTCAGTAATTTTCAGTCTCATCTTTGGGTATTATGGCATTCACACTTCACTCTTTGGGTGTCTGTTTTGCTCCCAAGATAATAGGCATACTTTTTTACTTGCAGAAAAAAAACCATTCTTTGCAGTGGACTATTTCTTTCATTCCTGGCAGGGTGACTCAACACTCAGCAATTGGCTTTAAAAAACCTTTTTCCTTTATAGGGCAATTTTACACTCAGCATTTGTTTGCTAAAAATTCCCCTGCTTCAGCACAGTCTTTGTATCAATTTTCACACTTTTCTGCATATACTCCATTCACAGCTGGTAGCCCTATGCGGTGTGGCAACCTTTATTTGCAAAATCAGTACCCCTCATGGGTCACCATCTGTATTCACTGCTTCAGCGAAACTTTTGAAAACAACAAACACTTATCCCTTTTCAAGGGCTGACTCACTTCTTGAACCCTGACTGTGGCTGGAAGGTAAAACCCCTATTTCAATGACCGTATTACACTTTGTGATAGGCAATTAAAGGTTTACCTGCTTCAGCATTCTCTTGGGATTGGGGAAAAGAGTCCATCCGTGGTTTTTGTAAGTCTCAGTGCAGTGTAAGTTTAAGTGGTGTGTACCCCTTTAACTCTGCCTCTGCTGCATGAGAGTTTTTTGTTTTTTTTCCAGTTGTTTAGACTGTTTGTAGGCAAAATGCATCAAAAAAAAATTTCACATAAAAATCTCCGGTCCTTTTTAACTACAAGGACACCTCTTGTCCCACCTCGGACACCATATGTAGACGGACGTTCACAGAGGCACACACTTGGAGTCGTTTATAATGTGAAATTATAATAAGGCTTTATTGTGCCTTTTCCTTTTCATCAGGAAATTCATCCAAACACAGGGGGGGAACAAAGCTTCTATTCACTTGGGAGTATTTCTAGTGAAACACTATGCAATAATTCACATCTCCCTTAGTCAAGCAGTTCTCGCAGCCCCAAAACATATAACATGAAATAAGCAGATATAAGCAATCTCTTAAGAATAAAAGTCTTATCTGTTTCTTGGAGGGAAAATCTCACTTCCTGGTTCAGCTTCAGGTGCAGTAGTTTTCCTTCCTGCAGCGTTTGCTGCTTCTCCTCAGCATACTGGAGGTGTGTACGCAGACCTTGCAGTTGGTTCTGCAGTCGGTGTTCTGCTTCAAACATTTCCTCTTTCAAAAGTTTATTTATTTCTTTAAGAGCCTTCAGCTCTTCATTCTTTCCCTTGACGTATTCTGTCAACTCAGAATTTTCTTTTTTTAATCTTAAATTTTCTCTTTTTTCAGTCTATGTACTATTCAGGGCTTCCTTGCAGTCCACCTTCCATTTTTGCACATCTGCTTGGAGGTGGGCTGTCTCCTGGCGTGAGACTTCCATCTCCAGGTTTAACGCAGGGACGAAACCTCTGCTTCAGCACAGGAGAACAGGAAGCTGAAGGACGCAAGGGAAACCTCCGCTTCAGCACAAGAGAACAAGCAAGAGCTTGTGGCAGAACAGTTGGTGACATCCGGTAAGGACTATGCTCGGCAAGGAGCATTATGGGAAGGCAATACTTAAAGGCCAGCAGGCCAATCCCCAGCGGGGGTGTGAAGATATTGCTCCAATGAATGAATGCAAGTCTAGGTTGCATAATAGGCTGCACAGCTGCAGTAGATACCAGAGGGAGTGTGTATAGCTTTGGTGAGTGAATCCAGGCTGCAGCAAACATCAGGAGAGCTGTTCCAGAACTGCACCGGTCTGCAAGGTAAGGTAACCAGTAACCCGCGGAGCGGATTCCTGACAGTATCCCCCCCTTCACGTGAGACCTCCGGGCGAACATGAACACTCATAGAGTTGGAGGACTGGGAATTGTTGCTGAACCGTCTAGGATTGGGGTTAGAATCGTGGTCCAGGGACTCGTGGTTAACCCTTAGTGTACTCCCACCCCCCGGTGAGAACTGCGGCCAGACAGGGTCATCCATGGGTCTTGGGGACATTGAGTTGTTCCTAAAATTCCTTAGGTGGAAAGGATATCCGTAAATGAGCAGTTCTTTGGTGAGTACAGTTCTAGGATATGAGATAGATGGAAGAAACATCCTTGGTACATGGCTCGCCTCGCAAAATGTCTTGGAAATCCAGGGCTGTGAAGAACCAGAGGGCTCCAGAGCAGAAACGGAAGAAGGACCCCCACTGAAAGCCCAGTCCTTAATAGAGGAATCGGAATCTAGGATCAGCGGCCCTGCTAGTTGATCGAATATACCAGGAGGGACTTTGTAACAGAAAAAGTCTTGGCTGACCACTGTATGTTGGAATTTGCGAGGAATTTTTCCTCTAGAAGGCTCCCAGGTAATGGTTAGTAAGGGTATAGGCTGGTTGGAAGCTTCTCCCGGTATTGGTATGGAAGGTGACAAGGCATGCAGTAAACCAGGCATAGGGACCGAAATCTTGGGATACGTACAGAGTATTTCCAACTGAGAGGAAATAACAGGGGCAACTGAAAAATCCGAGGCCCCAAACCATGGTTTAGCAGGAGCAGATAAGCAAACAACAGTAGAGCTCTCCAATACTGGGAAATCTTCATTGGAAGATAGTATTGTCAGTGAATCAGGAATAGACCTTGGAATTTTCCTATCAGGAACTTGAGAAAAAGGCAGAGCCAGGGTAGTGGCGGGAGGGAAGCTAATATCAGAAGCTGAAATCTGTACCTCAGTGACAGAGACCTGAGAATCAACAAGCAGCAAGTATGACTTATGAAAACTCTTAATGACAGGCACCTTAGGAGTACAAGGAGTTTTCTCCGAAACTGCAATGGCCCTAACCACAGGGGTGCCTAACCTGACACAAACAGGAATAGGTGTGTTCTCTAGTGCAAAATCTCTGATCCCAGGACTCCTAACAGATAGTAAGGGTGTCTGGGTTTGATTAGAGAAAAAATCAGATGTATTGATAAGTGACTTAGAAACAATTACAGAGGTTCTAGATTTGCTGGACATGTGAGAAAAAATACCCTTTAAGACAGAAGCTATAATCTCCTGCCAGAGTAAGCCCATGTTTGCTGGGGCATTTTTAGACACAGCACTGAGGGACTGGGTCTCAGCAAAGGCAGGACAGCTAAATAGCTCAGATTTAAACCCTAAGACTTGTAATATATGCATGGTGACCTCAGACAGTACTAAGGGAGTGACTACAGATATGCTGAACCCTGAAGGATTAGCCTGGACAGAGAAATCAGGGGGGCCCCCAGTCAGGCTAACAATTGTAGGAAGAGATTCAGAATCTGAAGGAAAATCATTACCTCTCAGAGTCTCAGGGCCAGTAAGACACAATTCAGGGAGAGGGGAACCAGTGTGCAGGCTTCTTACTAGTATATATGAAAAAGCGTCACTTTTGAGAGAAAGCCGTGTGTCAGCAAACCCTCCTGGAAACACAACATGAACCCCAGGAGAGACATATAGACTACTGTATGCGTTTAATCCTAAGCTTAGTGAAGAGGAGCACCCAGACAGTACACGGGGTTTAAACCTAACTGTACTGGTCTCTGAAGTAGGTATTTGGTAAGGAATGTCTGGGAAACCAAAAATGACTGCAGATTCCACAATGTGGGAACTATGCACTGAAGCAGGGATCACCGCTCTCTGGGCGACAGACTGGTTCAGTGAAATACCCGGGAGGAGGAACTCTGTGGCTAAGTTTAGGGGAAACCCTGACTCCTGAATACATTTTACAGGAACCAGAACTTTAGCTGAAGTCTCCGGAGGTGAAACTGCGGAAACTTGAGCTGAAGCAGGGGATTTATAGCAAAGAATTTCTAAGGAATCCTTAAGGTTAGGGGACTCCTTCAATGCAACCTCTGCTGTCTGACTTGTGGACTCATTCTCTGAGGCTAAAACAAAGGCATTAACTTGGAGGCAGCAAGAATTTACAGGGGTTAATTCAGACCATACCTGAGAGTAAAACATAGCTAGACCTCTCTCTGAATTGGGGAAGACTAGGGATCTCTCTTCTGGTGCTAGGGGCGTGACCTTAGCTGGCAGAGAACAGGGAATAGCAAAAGGAAACTCAGAGAACTGCCCCCCAAGGGTTAATACAGAACTGACCCTGGGAACAGAACTTAGGGATTCTTTCTCAGACGGGGAAAGCGCACAGGACTGTTTGGTTGGGGTTACAGTAGACATATCATTGGAATCAGGGCACCCGGGCAAACAATCAGGGCTAGGGACCGTGGTAGTAACTACGTTGGAGAGCAATGCTAGTGGGACAGTTTTGTCATCTCCTGGAGAGGAAGGTATGCTCCCAGGTTTAGCAACAGGACTAAAATCATAAATACAGCCCAATATATCAATGAACAATATCAGAGGGGCCCATAGGCTAAGAGAAGGAGAGAGGACAAGCGACCATGATGAGGACATACAAATATTGAATGGGACTAAATGAAGAAAAAAGAAAAAGAAAAATAGATTAATTAGAAATATGTGTGAAAACTTATATATAAATATTCTGTGTGGGGTAAGAAAAGAGGGTGCGGTAGGGAGGGGGGGTGGAAAGGAAGGGAGGGAGGGGGGGGGGAACGGGGGAGAATAGGGGGGGAAGGAGGAGGGAAGAAAAGGGAGGGGGGAGGGAGGGGGGTGATAAATGGGAGGGGAAAGGAGGGATGGGAAAAGGGACTGGCAAAGGGAAGTACCTCCCTACAGTAGAGCGAGGAGGGTCCAAGGAGGGAAGAAGTCAAACCAGTGTACTGACATCCAAACACTCATTTAGGGTCACTTGATAAAGCATAGTCTTTTAGATACAGCAATAAAGATTTGTTTGTCTTATCTGTTCGTGGTGGGAACTCGGTCCCAAGGGTCCAGGCAAATCCTCTGGTTCTGTGTTACTTGAAGGGGCCGTCCACCCCGAACTGGATGCAAGGGAGCAGCGAAAGCCCCAATCTCCAGGCTCCAAGAAGAGAGTGAGAAATGCAAACCTCTCTGCTCTAAATACCTGTGCTAGTGATTAGGAGAGCAGGTGAGGGAGAACTAGACACATTGTAATCTGTGGTCTGGATTTTCCATCCACCAGCCTGAGTTAATGTGAAGCTGTGGAATGGATCATTTTTAACTATTTCTGCACTTTCTGACCTAAAACGGGGCAGAAAGCTGCCTAACATCTTTGGACTATGTCACATATCCCCCTCCCCAGCTCAAACCTACTGGGGTGAGCGGCCATGGACCTCACTGGGGTGAGCGTCTTACCTGAAATACTTGAGCTAACTCCCCAGTAAAATATTAAGCATTCACATGACACGAATATGAACTTTTTCCCACGGCAATTATGGACAATAGGTTTCGTCATAAGAGACTATACTTGGCAAACATATTTTGTTGCTCTCTATTAGGGAACTATTTTGAAAAATAAATGTCTAGCACAAATTCTTATAACCCAGGATATGATAAATATACTCACAAAACCAGACAGTTTCTTTTACCTCCCTAGGTTTTTTCTTTTTTACTCTAGAATATGAACCTCATATATTTACCAACAAAAAGGGCCATCAACCCTGTATAGTAATTTGTAGTTTAGCTACATTTTCAACACAGAGAACCAATATAACATTGCAATATTGACAAAATGCTTATTCTAGAGGCCTAATATAGCATAACTACACTAGCTTATTTGCATAGTTAAGTGTCCGTTACATAGTCCACACGTGTAAAAAAAAAAATCGGTCAGTTCCCCAAACTTTTTTTTTTTCTTGACTTCCATTCCATTACATCCTCTGACTTTATTTCATAGCCCGCTGCATCCTGCCTGGACTGTTTCTTCAGCAACTGATGAGACACTTGGACCGGATTCTCCTTGGCTCCACAGTGTGGTCCAGAGTGGCGAGATCTGCAACTATTCAGGCGCAGTGTTGTCCTTCGTTGCTTTTTCTTTTCAATCTTTGATTTCCCTTTTGGGGCCATTACCAGGCCTTTGGGTTTTGGAGACCTTGTTGCCTCTGTACAAACGTAGTCCATATTAACAACGTCATCAGGATCTGTCAACAAGTTTGTGTTTTCAGGAATTGCCACCCACTTGGCTAAAACATCTTCTGTGTTGGCCTGGGTGTGTTCACTAGTTTGATAATCTTCTGGACAACGTAAATGAAATTGAGGATCTGGATTTTTGAATCCCAGATCAGGGAGTATATTCTCAGGAGGGTGCCTATCTGTTTCTGGAATAACAGCAGCACAATCAAAGTCAATTCTTTCTCCTTCCTCTTTGTCATCAGTGAGGGCATTTACTTTAAGTGTATAGGAATGTACAGCTTGCTTGGTTAGGAGGTAGGATTGAAAGCCTGACTGAACCACTTTAGCAGCTTCTCCCATGTCATGGTAGCATCTTTGTTGCTGTCCTTCTTTATTTCTTTTTCCACTCAGTGCGGCTACTAATTCAACTTCTTTGGAGTTGAGTTGCGACTCCATGTCTGTCATCTGTTTCAGACCAAGGTTCAACTCTGTTTCATTTTCTCTATTCTTGACCTGCAGCTGCAGGTGCTCCTCCCGGGTCTTGTCCAGCTCCAGCAGCAGCCGGCCCCCTTATTTGACGTGCGGTCCAGCTGCTTGTGGATATCGTCCATCTCGCTTTCATAGCGCAATGTCAGGCAGACCACCTGATGGACGGACACCGCCTCCCTTTCGGCGCACTGTATCTCGCGCTCAGCCATCTGCCACTGCAGCTCGTCCTGCATTTCTAATTTTTCCTGGATCAATTGCTTCTCCACTTTTCCTGCCTGGTGAAGCTTCTTATCACCTTCACTGATCTGGTCAGTCAAGTCTGAATTTTTCTGTGTCTGAATTACATTCTCTCTCTTTACAGTCTCTAAATTACTCAGGGCATTCTCATAGGTTTCTTTCAATATTCCCAGCTCTGTGTTCAGCCTGTGGCCCTCCAGGCGTAAGTGTTGCACCTCTGTGCTGAGCGCGTGAACCTCTTGCAGAGCCTTCCCGTATTTCTGTTTTAGGATAGCAATCGATTTGTCAGACTTAATCTGTTTTTCATCCATGGTGGCAATTACGGTGTTGGCCTTTACCAGACTAGTCGTCACCTCTTCCAACTCACTCCGTAAGAGAGACTCTGTTTTCTTCAAAGCCTCGTGCTCTTGTAAAGCTGGGAGTATACACCTCTGTAACTCTGCGTTCGCTTCTCGCTCCTTCTTGAATCCCTGCCACAGGACTTCATAATCATGGCGGGCAGCTTGGTGTGCAGAAACCCTAGCCTCTTTACCATGGATGAAGGATTCAGCTTCCCTTTGCTCCTCCTTTTCCTTTGCCACTGTTCCCGTGACAATTCTGCCAGTCACTCCGGTCTGCAGCACATCTCAGCGCCTTTCTGCCGCATGTCCTGACAGCGCAGGTTCAAGTGGCTCGGTCACTTCCCCTGTGACTTGAGGAACAGTTTTCTTTTTCTTCTCCTTTCTTTTTGCTTTATTAGCTCCAGAGATATCAGTGGTACTGGGCACACACTCACTGGTAGATTCCACATCTTGCTTGCACTCACAGGGTGTTGCTTGCTTTTGCAGCTGTTTGTCTTTGAAAATTTGGGGGGCAACATCTTCCATGTGACCTACTTCATGACAGGCCCAGCATACTAAATTCATCTGTGGATACAGCTCTCTTCCACGGGCCACATACGAGTTGTCATAATCATCGTATGGCCTGAAGGGACACTATTTTTCATGGTTATGTACATTACAAAACAAACATTTCACGTCAGCCATTTTAGAAACCCGGCAGGGACAACTTCCTAGCTGCAATTTTCACAGTATATTATGAGCTGGGTCTTTCTGGACCGATGTTCTAGGTGAGTCAATAGCTACCAGCTTGGTGCCACAGTGTCAACCCAGACATTGGACATGAAAGCCACAGAGGATGCCAGAGGTGTGAAGAACATTTGGGAAGGAGGATTAGGCTTGAGTACCCATGTCCTAGGATGAAATGAAGTCCTCGGACTACCCTTTCGTCTTTTCCAGACCGTGAGGAGCCTAAACCCATGGGTGGCTTCTGTATCCCAAGTGGCTGAGGTGCCAAGTTGGCGCATGCCCTAGCTGATGCAGAGGATCTGCTTGTCCAGCTTAAGAAGACTGGCATCCCTCTGATTGGCTGGTAGGAAAATTCCACGCTTGGATTGGCTGTAGTATTTCATGAATGAACTCCGAAATACTATATGGATGCTCAGCCAATTCGGAGATCAGATTCTAAGTGCAGAACAGCAGCGGCAATTTTGAAATGATCAAAAGATGCTCTTGGAGAAATAGCAGAGAACCGGCTTCAGAAATTTTAAGGCAGAATATTTTCTAAGTCCCACTTTTTGATGCCAAGTTCTGAGAATTGAGCATAGCGGTCGCAGCTAGGATTGCAAGCTGAAAACAGTTCCAGAATGTTTGGGACTACAGATGCAGCGGGATGCAGCGGCCGTTATTCGAACAAATCACGGAGCGGTTTTCGTGTGCTCTGCTGTATTCCACGGCATTAACACGGCCAATTACACCAGGCTGTCACGGTTGTGCTCGCCACAAACTCGGGTCGGACCGCGTGGCTGAGGTAGGGTTGTAAAAGCACCGACCTTAAACCTCGCAGGCTGATCCGGATTGCGCAGTTCATAGTCGTACGTAGCAGGGTCTGGATTGGAGAAGACAGCATCGTCGTTGTACAAGCCAGGGTCAGGATAGGAGACGTCAGAATAAACATTGTCCAAGCAAGAGTTCGGCAACAGGGAGTCAGGAGAACCCCGCTTCGGCTTATGAGCGCGGGGGGGTTCTCTGCGCGTGCGGCGACCATGGCCCATGGTACTGGTCTCAGGAGGTGGAAGACAGACCAGATTTACACACCGCCTAGCTGCACGGTTAAACCAGCGCTACCGCGCAAGAGTCCTGAGCAGGTTAGGGAATCCTCTGTAGCAGCGCAGGAACCAGGACACGGCCTCTCTAGATTAGGGAAAGAGTAGGCCCCAGGAACCAGGAAGCTGTAGATACACAGGGAGACCTCCGCTTCAGTGTAGGAATCCAGGAGACTGAAGGACGCAGGGGCGAAACCTCCGCTTCAGTGCAGGAATCCAGGAGGCTGAAGGACGCAGGGACGAAACCTCTGCTTCAGCACAGGAGAACAGGAAGCTATATATATATATATATATATATATATATACAGTTAGGTCCGGAAATAATTGGACACTGTAACAATTTTCATAATTTTGGCTCTGTACGCCACCACAATGGATTTGAAATGAAACAACTGAGATGCAATAGAAGTGCAGACTTTCAGCTTTAATTCAAGGGGTTGAACAAATATATCGTATGAAACGTTTTGGAATTGCAACCATTTTCATACACAGTCCCCTTTTTTCAGGGGCTCAAATGTAGTTGGACAAATTAACACAATCATAAATAAAATGTTCATTTTTAATACTTTGTTGAGAATCCTTTGCAGGCAATGACTGCTTGAAGTCTGGAATGCATGAACATCATCAAACGCTGGGTTTCCTCCTTTGTGATGCTTTGCCAGGCCTTTACTGCAGCTGTCTTCAGTTGTTGTTTGTTCGTGGGTCTTTCTGCCTTATGTTTTGTCTTCAGCAAATGAAATGCATGTTTGATCAGGTTGAGATCAGATGATTGACTCGGCCATTGCAGAATATTCCACTTCTTTGCCTTAAAAATCTCCTGGGTTGCTTTCGCAGTATGTTTTGGGTCATTGTCCATCTGTAAAGTCCAATCAACTTCGCTGAATTTGGCTGAATCTGAGCAGATAATATATCCCTATACACTTCAGAATTCATCCGGCTGCTTCTGTCTTCTGTCACATGATCAATAAACCCTAGTGACCCAGTGCCATTGTAAGCCATGCATGCCCATGCCATCACACTGCCTAACTGTGTTTTACAGATGATGTGGTATGCTTCGGATCATGAGCCGTTCCAAGCCTTTTCCATTCTTTTTTCTTCCCATCATTCTGGTACAGGTTGATATTAGTTTCATCTGTCCAAAGAATGCTGTTCCAGAACTGAGCTGGCTTTTTTAGATATTGTTTGACAAAGTCTAACCTGGCCTTTCTATTCTTGAGGCTTATGAATGGTTTGCACCATGTGGTGAACCCTCTGTATTTGCTCTCATGAAGTCTTCTCTTTATGGTAGACTTGGATAATGATATGCCTACCTCCTGGAGAGTGTTCTTCACTTGGCTGGATGTTGTGAAGGGGTTTTTCTTTACCATAGAAAGGATCCTACGATCATCCACCACTGTTGTATTCCGTGGACGTTTGTTCTTTTTTTCTCAGAATGTACCAAACTGTTGATTTGGCCACTCCTAATGTTCCTGCTATCTCTCTGATGGATTTTCCTTTTTATTCCAGCCTGAGGATGCCCTGTTTCACTTGCATTGAGAGCTCCTTTGACCGCATGTTGTGGGTTCACAGCAACAGCTTCCAAATGCGAATGCCACAACTGGAATCAACGCCAGACCTTTTACCTGCTTAATTGATGTAGAAATAACGAATAAATAGCCCACAGCTGTCCATGAAACAGCTTTCGAGTCAATTGTCCAATTACTTTTGGTCCCTTGAAAAAGAGGGGGCTACATATTAAAGAGATGTAATTCCTAAACCCTTTCTCCAATTTGGATGTGAATACCCTCAAATTAAAGCTGACAGACTGCACTTTAAGCTCATATTCATTATTTAACTGTAACTTTAATTTATTTTGGTACACAGCCAAAATACCAAAACTTGAATTAGTGTCCAATTATTTCCGGACCTAACTGTATATATATATATACAGGAAAATCTGTGGCTATCTCACAGAAAAGCTGCAACATTTCTAAAGGCCATCAGATTAACACAGCGGGGGTCCCTTTAGTCCCATTTAAATAGCCAGGCCACTGCTGTGTTATCCGATGGGCCATTATTCTGGATACAGAAATATCACAGAAATATTGCAGCATTTCTGTGAGATAGCCACAGATTTTCCTAGGCTAGCAGGAGAGAACAGGAGGGAACATCTGTACTGTATGTGTGTATATATATTATTAACTTAACCAATGTGTGAATATATATATATATATATATATAGATATATATATATATATATATATATATATATATATATATATATATATATATATCACACATTGGTTAAGTTAATAATATATAATGTATAATAATATATATATATAGTGCAGAATAAATGAGTTCTTCAGTATTAGGTGATACCTTTTTTTGGACTAACAATTTATGTCATAGGACAAGCTCTTTTATTCTGCACTATCGCAGCTGGACTAACACGGTCTTTCGTTATATATATAAGATATATAATATAAATATATATATTATATATTATATATAAATATATATATATTAATATCTATATATATTAATATACACACATGGTTAAGTTATGGTGGGTAAACAAAAAAGTGACAAAAAAAGATCCACCATAAAGCATATAGCATATTTACACCTTTTTTCATACATGTACTGTATTGTATTTTAAAAGGACTTGTCAAATAATTTGAGCTCAACTCCTACTTACTATATGTTCAAAAAGCATTGACAAATAATACAGACATACCCCGCATTAACGTACGCAATGGGACCGGAGCATGTATGTAAAGCGAAAATGTACTTAAAGTGAAGCACTACCTTTTTCCACTTATCGATGCATGTACTGTACTGCAATCGTTATATACGTGCATAACTGATGTAAATAAGGCATTTGTAACAGGATCTATAGTCTCCCCGCTTGCGCACAGCTTCGGTACAGGTAGGGAGCCGGTATTGCTGTTCAGGACGTGCTGACAGGCGCATGCGCGAGCTGCCGTTTACCTATTGAGCGATATGTACTTACTCGCGAGTGTACTTAAAGTGAGTGTCCTTAAACCGGGGTATGCCTGTATTGTAGTTCTATTTAAAATTTACATAACAGTCTATGTATTGTAATTACCATATTGTATAAAAGAAAGGTAACCCACAGTACACATTATTACATAATTGACACTTCCCCTGCTTAACTTTTAATTACATGAACACATGAAGAGGTCAAACTTTTCAATGTGCCTAGTGTCAGCAAGCATCAACAATTGAACAGTGAAGTTGAAGGCCCTGTGCTTACAGTCAGCTTGTATTTAATGTCCAGTATCAATTCAAGTGTTAGGAATTGTAGTTCCGAAATATAGTTCACAGTTAATACAAGATTGATTTGTATTGGGAGTAGTACTTTTGAAAGGCATCCTGGAGAATTCGTTTTCTAGTTAAGTAGAAAATATACTGTAAGTACAGTGAGTACATGGAGAATGCCAGCTGGCATTGAGTTCCAGAGAAAGAGAGACAGAAAATAGACAGGTAAAATTACAAGGTGGCATTCAGAGCAGATGTGGTGTTCTATAACAAGAGATTATATATAGGAAAATACATTGGTGTGTAATGTCTTGAATAATGGGAGAATAACATGGGAGGATAGGAAACAGGGGTAGTTTAGAGCCGCAGGCAACTGCGGGCAGTCAATGTTTGCTTATGGTTTGACCACAGCTATTCTCCCCACTTCCAGGGAACACCTCAGTCAGGTTCCCATGGCATTCTCCACCAGCAGCAAAAACTTACACTAATCAGACCGGTATGACAAAAGCAAGTTTGTATTCAGTTGCTTTACCTTTTCTATGACCCATTAGAAAAAGTAAAGGGCTGCATATAAAAAAATATCATGATGCTGTCAAATAAGTATAGTAAGAGAGATGGGTGATGGTTTCTGCTTAGGCTCGGAACAAAACCAATGCAAGGAAATGTATAGTCAGGAAAATCAAAATCATAAATAAAAACACAATGATGTGACATTTTAAATGATCTAGTAGTCATTTTTTTGGTCAAATGTTTGCTTATGGTCTAAAGGGAATCAACTGACATCTATTTTTGGGCTCATCGCAACATCATTGTCTAATTTTCAACAGTGGGTCCAGTGAGCACAGACAAAGCACGGTTTCAGTGTACAGTAAGATGTTAAACTTTAGCATATGAGTTGTTCTAACATTTGCAGGTGCATGTGGTTAAGTAAGAAGGCTTTTAAGAACTAAACAATAAATGATTATCAGGTTAATGTGTTTTTTCACCTAAGGTGTGTATTTAAGTGCAATCAATTTTTTTGGCCATAGAATTGTGTCTTTAGCTACAGTATTTAAATGTATTAACTTTTTTGTTGGCATGGTCTTCCTGCCATACAGTAAGTCTGCTCAGACTCATTTATTGTTGTTTATAAAGCACGAATCCATTATTAATGGGTTTTAATGCATCCTTGTGGCTTTGCTATAATGTCTAATATTGCTTCAGATATTATAGATGACACACTTGAACTGTAGAATAAATGTAAAAGTCAATTATTTAAATCTGTTCTCTCTTTCATATTCCGGGAAATGGTGCATTAAACGATTACATAAGCTGTTTTGTTTTTATTTTATGTACTCTTGCTTGTTGTTGGTTTAAAATGGAGGCACTAAAACTAAAAGTAAAAGGACAATCTACCTAATACAATAACTGGTAAACAAGCATCAATAATGGTAATGCAGGGAAATGCAAAGATTGACATGTAACTGCCTTTGATACAAAATCCCAAATTCCAGCAAATGACCTTGTCCTTTTAGAAATCTGTTTGGGACACATACTGTCTAAGTGTTCTACTTTAACAGAATGTCTCAAAAGAAAATAGCCCTCATTTTAAATAAAATTCAGTTTGTTAAACAAGCACCTTTTCATATCACATAATTCAACAGGGTATAGTTTATGTTTAGAATTGGGTAAATCCGTCTCAATCTGATCCCCGGCTTTATTGGCTTTTCAGGTAAAATCTGATCCGCATGCTGAAATCTGATGTTGGATTTTATCCTCCTTAGCATAAGATTCTTAAATATCCAACCTTAGGGCTCGGATTCTCAGATTTAAAAAATAATGTATACAGTAAATGTTTGAACTATAGTACTACAGCAACAGCCATCATAACTAAGCCACATCTAAATCTTGCAGTGCCTACAAAACAATGGCTTAAACTTGAGGCTGAACCACTATTTATATACTCCTCTTCTCCTATTATATTTCGGTTTGCCAGATTCAGATTCCGTTTGCAGGTTCGGATTCTAAATCCATCAGACGATTTTTCAATTATAGGGAATAAAAATTATTATGCCTTTCTAAAACGAATCTGCAAAAAGCCACAGCTCAACGGAACTGGCAATTTCTCGTTGGAATCGGATTTAGGCAGAGGATTCACCCATCTCTAATAAAGATTAACAAGTACACAAAATAAATTGGTGCTCAGCTATTGTTAGATTGCTGGATGCATCCTAGCAGTAATAAAGAATAATAGGTTAACAGTGGTTACTCATGATTGTTTGAATCGCAAAATGGGTTTATTCAGCATATATACAACATACCGTACAGCTCAAGCAGCAGAGTCTTCAGCTTCAACTCCAATGTTTTTATTCCTGGCCACCCTCAGGAATAGCGTGCAAGCTCCAGAAGATGACATTATACTGTATACAGAGAATCTTTCACCCCCATCAGTCCTTGATGATGTCAAATTCAGCAAATGCTGGTGTAGGTCCACATAATGGAAATCCCCTCCTCCAGCCTATGAAGATGAGCAGAAGGCTTGCCATGGGCAACCAGATGAAACAAACAAGGGGAGAAAAAGTAAAGCAAACACAATAAAATTCTCAACCCAAAACCAAACGCAAGGTGCAAGGATAATTCAAAATTGACAAAACCGATAATCATGACAAAATAGGGAGCCAAAGCAAACTAACACACTATTGATCCCTTGAATGATTCTTAAGAATAAATATGCAGAAATTACTTGCTGACCATCTCAACTTTAGAATTGCAAATCCTATACAGTAGCATCCACAAAAATAACTCAGATTTAACATGTAATTTAAAGATGCAGCGGCCGTTATTCGAACAAATCACGGAGCCATTTTTGTGTGCTCTGCTGTATTCCACGCGGCATTAACGCTGTGTTTATCGCGGTTGCTTTGTTTGAATTTCATGGATTTTGTTACTTTGTGTGTAATGAAATTAATGAATTGTAACACAGTACTGTGCTACTGTGCTACTGTGTCAATTTCAGGTGTTTAAAAACCAGAACACTAAAATGCACTCGCGTCTTAAGGTGGTGTGGTTGGAAGAAATCACGAGCCATGACATGGGTATTCCGACGTATACCATGCGTGAAGTTTTCGAATAATGGTCGCTGCAACTGTATTAGCCCACAGCTCTAGATCCAAGCTAGTAATCACAGTATTAAAATGGCCATAATCCCCTGAATGGGTAACAGGTAGTGTATTCATGGAGACAATTGCTTCTGTTCTGCTGGTCTTGCGATCCTGGCATACGTAAGTCGTATGAAATAGAAAAAAGATTATCTGGAGAGCACTGCAAATTGAGAGAACTGGAGGCAGGATCGTAAAAAAATAAAATCAAAATTATTGAGGCATATTGCCCGAAGAAGAAAAATACAAAGGCACTACTGACGCATTTCCCGCGTCACTGGCGCTTTATCTTTGATAAAGCACCAGTGATGGCAGGAAACGCATCAGAGGTGGCTTTGGATTTTTCTTCTTGGGCAATATGCCTCAATGTGTTTGTAGGTCAGGCTGATGTCAGAGCAATGTCCAGTTCTAATCTGATGCGGACCACCACAATAGGTTTTTAAACTGTGGCCCTTTTGGCGGTTTTGGTTCCGCCTCAGATGAACCGGTTCCTTTGGTGCATGGACTAGTCTCAAAAAGTCCCATCCGGCCTTTTTGAGAGAGAGAGAGAAAGAGAGACAGACAGAGAGAGAGAGAGAAAAAGAGAGAGAGTAATTAGAAAAAGGCTAATCCTTCTTGTCATAGTCCGAAAAAGCAATTAGTGCTGACCAAATTCTGACATTGATGTAACTAGACTCTGACGAGCTGTTAAAACAGTCTAATGTTGAAGAGGGAGAGTCCCAACAATCACAGTGGCACCTTTATTATGACCTTATTATGACCTTTATTATGACTTGAAGGAGCAGGGGGGTGTACTTGATGATGCAACCGTTACAATTTCACTTGAATGAGGATTCTGGGCGTATGAGGTTATTACTAATGCTATAAAAGACTGTTATGGTAATTGTGACACTGGTGTTCATGGAGGTGCCCAGGCAATGATGGATATGATAATGTTTCACGTTAAAGTGATGATACAGTACTGTGATCATCCTTCACGATTGTGAAAATACAGATTCAATCACAAGTAAAGTGAACACTAGATGCAGTAACAACAATAATAATAATAATAATAATAATAATAATAATAATAATAATATTAATAACAACATTATATATTCATTGTTTAATAAACAGAAGCAAATATCATCAACAACATCAAGTATATTAATGTCCACCTCATCAGCATCAATAATACCCTCTGTTACACAGAGGTCATCATCACTATGACAATTGACAAATCAGGTTGTTGTGGGCATGGCAGGAGTAACAGGCACAGCAGAAGCTGGCATTGGTGTCAGTAGTGGTGGTGGTTGTTGTGTGAGTCTGGCTTTTCAAAAGAACTGACAGTTTTATTAAGTTTTATTCTCAATATTATGTTTCCACACATTAAATATTTTAATTTCAGAACTACTAGCTGGGTCCCTAGCCGGCTGACTTGAGCTCTCTCTTTCAGTGGCCTTTTTATCTCTCTTCTTGAACTTGAAGTTCATTTTCTAACAGAGAGAGGGGGAGTCAGGAGAAGTGGATGTTCTGCAGTGAGATTATCATTCAGTTACGGTCTCCTTATTTTTCTGCCACTTATATTTACTGCTGTGACTGTAAAGACTTTGAGTTCTACCAGAATCACCACCAACAGCACCACCTTTAACTGATTTAACTTTATCAGATTCATCACCACCAGTGCCACCACCACAACGACCTCCACCTAAACAACCAAATATTTATTCAAACGTTTATGGGGCTGTGACCGTAAAGGGGTACCCAGGCCAGTAAATAAAGGTATTATGCCTGGCTGGGTAACCCTGAGCCTTATTGGGGAAATGTAGATTGTCAGCTCTGTGACCCAGTAATGGCACGAACACTGCTTTTAATAAAATGTATGTGTGTCTCCCACCAGGTATAAGGTGGCGAAAATAATGTTATTCCTACTGTAAAATTTATTTCAATAGCAGTGTTTTCCTATACCCACGCAAAGGAAAAATGGTTAACCCAGCAGCCCACAGCACAGCGCACGGTGGTTAACTAACTTCTGCTAGGAAGGTCCTAGCGCGCTGAGATTTGCTGTGACCGCTGGTCGGGTAAAATCATGAAAAAGTTTATAACACAATATTTATAAAGTTGTATAAAAATTGAAGATTGAAAGTCCCCCCATTTTAATTGTTTCAACATTATAGGTGTAAGGGGATTTTCATTCAGATTGCCGGAACAGATGGAAACACTCAAGTTGTAATTGCGTTACTTTAGAAATGTATAGCAGGAAACTCCTGTGAGGGGAGCAATGCATATGTAACTCTGATGTCTAAGACACCCCGCTGGTTTGGTTCCACAGTGTCTGAAAAAGTCTGTAGTTGAAAAGAGTTAGCCGACTAAAGTGGGGAGGGTAATCCAAGTACCCCATCTTTGTAAATGTCCGGGCAAATAGCCAGATGTCCGGCCAGCTCAGACAGAATGTCACCAGGTATGGGGGCTTGTTCAGGTATGATAAGCAGCAAAGGTGCGAGGTTCGTGCATGCCCTTAGCAAATTAAGAAGCCCATCTGCCAGGTTTGAAAAGTAGTGGCAACTCTGGGATAGGTGGGAATATTATTCCCACGAACGAGATTGGCTGCAGAGGTTACAGATAGGGATTCTTACTGCATAAGAATACTTGCAGCCAATCGAAAGTCAGATTAATTTAACCAGGATTTTAACATTTGCAACATCGTAACCCAAGTCAAGAGTTCGTAAGGATTACAGAACCAATTCTACGGCGGTAGAAAAAAGTAAGCAGCTGGGGAGGAGAAACATTGGTTGCAAGCGGCGCCACTGTCCAAAGACTGTTTTCGGCTCTGTTTGCGCACAACTCCCGCTCCTGGGAAATTGTGCCTAGAGACTCTATTTCTAAACATTTCGTTCTGGGAATAGAAGATTTCATTTTACCCCGTCCCAGTAAGTGTATTTCAAGTGTTTTTTGTAAACTAAGCTGTTTATGTTCATTCTGTAAATAAATCACAATTTATTTTATCTCTTGCTTTGATCAATCAAAGGATTCAGGTATTGTGGTGTTAAAAGCTCTGGTTTACCGTGACAGGGACCTATTCACTGAGTTTGATAAGTTAATTAACGACTGTTAAGTTCACTTTTCATGCAATTTTGCATGTGTAGCTATCCCCACGGTTCTATAGCATGGCAATATCGCTTGAAATTAGCTTTTTAACAAGTGTTAGCATTCTTGCTATTATAAGGTGTGCGGTAGCTGGAAAAATGCCCAAACTCGAATTTTTTTGCAAGCAACTGCTATTCACGAAGGCCTGAGGTGCAAATTGCAGGTTAAACACTTGCATTGTTTTTCCCGCTACAGTACCTAAAGGGTGGTGAGATCAGAATCGTGATTTGCATCTGATGGAGTTTATTTCACTTTTACTAAATAGAATTGAATCTGGGAGTCCCCGGAGCTTACCCGCATTCATTTCAGCTCTGGAGACTCCTGCTTCAATCCTAGATAAAAAAATAAAATAAGATTCTAGCCCAGATTTAATACCTTAGTGACTTACTGCTAAGGTAATGAAGGAGTTGTCACAGGAGACCAGGACTTTTAACACTTTTATATCTAGGATCATTCACTAGGCAAAACAAGGTAGTGAAATAAAATTGTAAAACCTAGGACATACAAAAGAAATACAAAATACAGAGAAATACACACTTCACAGGTAAAATTACACAATACACTGGGGGGTTGTGAGGGAGACACTAGTTACCTACAGTGGGTGCAGGGCACCTGCACCAGATAAAGGCTTTCCCGCATCATTCTAGTTCCAACCTCCATCAGATTCTAGCTTTCCCTGCTGCGTGGACTTCAACAGTGCTCTGCTGGTATGTAGCTCTTCATACAGAAGCACTTTTGAACAGGCCGCCAGCAGCTCCAGCATAGTTAACACAGGCTCACATAGCCTCTCTCTCCTTAATTCTTCAAATCTCCAACAAAAAGGACTTCTCTGCTACACTGCTATCCCTTACATAGGGCTTGTGGCATAATTATTACATTAAGTTGGCTGGCAGCCAATTAGTGAATTGATTGTGATCGTTCAGCCAATGGGAATCGTGCCTATGAGTTTGAAACCCAGACAACCGGTTTCCTGGCTAGCCTGATACCCCCTGTGGTCCCGACATCTATAAGTCTAGGTGAAACCAAGGCTTTTTCTGAAGATAGCAAGTCTACAGCCCTTCCTCCTCACCATATGCCACAAACCTGCATGTCTTTGCAATTAATACAGGGAATCCCATTACTTGAGCTGGTTGCATTGGCATTCTAATCCACATCTGGCTATATAAACATTAATATATAAGTATAAAATATAATACAGTATCTTAATCAACTCATATCTCTTGGGAATCCTTATTCTTGTGAGGGAACTGCGTTTAGGATACTTGGGCTTGAAAACTAGGAGTCTGGGGGACACTGTATAGCCCCAGTGTAATTATCCTCGCGTATCCACAAATAACCTGCACGCCGGGGAGAATTACAGGACTACTAGTAACTTTGCCCCCCGAACTCCTGCAAAAAAACAAAAAAAATTTCGCCCAAATATCCCACCTAAAACTTACACTCCTGAAGTTTCAGGAATCTGGGACAAAGGGAACATGAAAAGTGGAAAAACAGTGTTCACTTTAATTTTACATGCAATTATACCTGGCCCCTGGCTTATGGTGCTAGTAGCTGCCAGGGACCCATGGGGCTCAGTGGTAAACAGATGAACTTAACCATTTTTGAATAGCCTGGTTACCCCTGCTCATCACAGGGGTTAAATGCAGGAACTGCTTTGTTGGTGGCAGAGGGGGTGGGTGAAGCTTGTAGTTAACCCAAGGTGGGTGTTTTGTTCTCCTGGCAGGGTTGAGGTAGGAATTAACCCCTTCATTACCTTAGTAGTTACTGCCACTAAGGTAATGAAGGGGTTAACCACTCCCACTACCCACCACAGGCCAAATACACCTTCAAAGTTGCCCAGTGGAAGGGTGTTTAGGCCTCCAAGGAGGAAATAACTCATCCCTTACCTTAGTTCAACCGCTAAGATAATGAAGGGGTTAACCCCACCATAAACCTTAACTACCCTCTCCATGTAAACTACCCCCTTCACCCACCCCCTCTGCCACTAACATCACACAGGAATGGGCAAAAGTGCAATTAGCCTTAGAGGGCTAATAGTGTGTTTGCCAATTCAAATATGCATTACAGTGCAATACAATAAAATACAGAACTACAATGTGTATATATATATATATTACTATAAAAGAAAACTCTTGCCATTGAATCCATTGATTGTCACTGTGGTCATCTATGCAATCCCATGGTAACCGCTATGGTAATGAAAGGGTTAACCCCTCCCGCTACCCACCTGGGAGGGATAGCCACCCACCATGGGCCACCTACCTCAATTCACCGACCCCTTTTTTGCCCAATAAAATACAACAAACAACCCCCCTGCCCCTCAACACATACGCAATAATGGACAAAATTCTTGTTATCTAGAGCTGGATAGTAGCACATTTGCCCATTAAAAATTAAACATTACCCATCAATCATAAAGTAAATTAAAGGTGTACTTACACATGCCATGATGAAGGCCGTACTTGTCTTCACCCATATCCTCCTCATCCTGTGTGGGCAGCAACATTACAATAAAAAACATACAACTTGCCACCAACCCCTTAATCCCCTTAGCGGTTAGTAACTGCTATAGCAATTAAGGGGTTAACCCCCTCCCCTACTACCCACCTGGGAGGCCTAACCACCCTCCCAGGCAACTACCCCCACCCTGTCTACCCATTGATCGTCACAGTGGTAAACCATGCCCCCAATATGAATGGGCAAGCTAAAGAGGCACACAATAAAACACATGACATTGAACTAAATGCAAGAATTTCACAATAAAGCCATTGATTGTGACTGTATGGGCATGAATTGCAACAATGACAATGAATGGGCAAAAAAAAATACATTACAGTACAATGAAATAAAAACAAACATTTGCCTAAAAATGCATTGATTGTCACTGTGATTATCTATACACCTTTCTGTTTATAGATAAACACATTAGCAGTCAATGAGCAACCTACAAAAAAATACACAATTTAATAACATATAATCAATGTGTTTCTTTCCTTTGCTGTCTAAACCCACATCTAACTCTGGCACCATCTCTTAACCTACAATGCACAGTTCATTAAAAGCCGATACGAAGAAGTCCACGATCATATGTTGATTGAAGAGACGTCTCCCATAAATTCTTTCCTTCTTTTCTTCTTTCTTTCTTCTTTCTTTTCTTCTGTCTTCTCTGCTGTGTAATCCAAAAGGGTCCTGAGATGTTGCCCCGGCTTCTTCTTCTTGTAGTCAAATGAGATGGAACAGGCCTTAGGTTCTGTGTCAAATGGTACATCTTTAAAACCAGAGACAGAACATGAAACACAGACAGAGCTCAGTGCACATCCAGTGAAACCTATACACGGTACAGTGCCTAAATATATATGTATAGATATCTATTAAATAAAATGGTCTTTTAGTTTAACATTTTGGCGAAAGTGTTGTAAGCCCCTGAGCCACTACACGGCAGACCACATCTCAAATCTTGTTCAGCTGGTCTTAGCTGATTGGAAGGTGGCTCTTCCTATCTTGTTGAAGCTCAAGCCCTCCCACATTTAAATGGTTAAAAGCTCACTCCATAGCATCTCCCACTCTCAGGGGAACTTGCTTGCTTGCAGTATGATTGTGACAAATCTAATACAGAGTGCTTTTCCTGGTAATGTACAGGTTAATAAAAGCTTCAATCAGACTTAGAACTATGCAATTAATTTTGACAGATTTATTATAAATCATTCTTCCTGGTAATGCACAGGTTATTAAGAATTTATATTAGTGTTAGGGACCCTTGAGATGTGGTCTGCTGTGTAGTGGCTCAGGGGCTTACAACACTTTGGCCAAAATGTTAATCTAAAAGACCATTTTATTTAATAGATATCTATACATATATATTTAGACACTTTACCGTGTATAGGTTTCACTGGATGTGCACTGAGCTCTGTCTGTGTTTCATGTTCTGTCTCTGGTTTTAAATATATATCGCCATGCTCAGTAGCACTCCTCTGTGACACCTTTAATGCTTATATATATGTTGTGGTTATTTTGGGGGTTCAATATGAGCTTGCAGGTGTCCTGTATGTTTTACAAATGGTACATCCCCAATCCGATTGGTTGGTGTATATGTGACAGGGTCCTTTTTTTTAAGGCTGTGATGTCAGCATCTTTGGAGATTATTTCAGGAAATTAGCCTTTACAGCAGGTTTAAATTTTGTTTGCATTTCAGTGTGTCAGTCTCTGTGTGATATCAGGCATCATTGAGGGGGAAGTGCTTACTTTGGGGCACTCTCTGATCACAGATAGTAGCGGGTGGACATACATCTCATTTGTACACCTCACCTGTACTGCATTATAGAGTATAACTAGCTAATTTGATCTGCACTTTAGATGTACATCTAATCTGATGTTTTCTAGCAGATTTCTCTTAGAGTAAGATTTGCTTACTTTTTGGTTCTAATACTGTGGATATTATTTTTAATTTGACTCTTTTGAGCTATCCTCTGTTAATGAGATATTATTTTCAGGCTGCAATCTTCCTCCTAGCTACCCACCTTCCCCCCTCCAATTTTATTTGTTGGAATATTAAAGTTGTATATATGTTAGGATATTATCTGATAAATGTTATGTTTTAAAATGGTCATTTACACCTTATCATTGATTTGCTATTATGATTATTTAGTCTGCACACACTAATGTGTACATCTGCGTTGCCCTAAAGGTGGACGGATGACGGGGCTCCCCAAGAGCTGCTCCCCACTTCACATGACCAGCGTGCTAAGGGTTGAAAATTGCTTGTAGTTTGTGGAATGTCAACCCCACCCACTGAAATGTTAATGAACCAAGAGGACACAAAGAACTTTGTATTCACAGCTGCATTTAATCTGAACAACTTCAGTGTACATCTGCATCATCCCAACATGTGCCATGGAAAAGGAAGACAGAAAAAACCTGCATAGAGTAGTACAGCAAGGATTGGTAAGTATATTAAGGTTGTGAATCTCCAAATTCAATATTCACAAATCAGAAATATCATTGGGCATATCCAAAACTTTGCACGTGAAGGTACCAGTGCAATTAACTCGCTCCGGTAACACTGGAAAAAAAGGCAATGATGGTGGAGAAGGTACTTAAAAAGGTATTTATAAACTCAAAAATGTCCCTCCAAATTCGTGGCTTACTTTCACACAGCATAAACAAGCATTTTATAAGCTCACTCGGCGACTCCCGCAGGTGAGGTGAGTCGCGTTCTCACTACGCTTCATAGGACTGCGTATTCCGATGACATCACTTACGGATCAAGTAGCGGCCGATGGACACCCTAAATGGTGCTTTCTCTGCACTGATCCTCACTCCTGAGTCTCTGGTAGGGCTAGCAAACACTCAATGCATTTCACTGTCAAGCAGCTTTGTCGGGAGTTTCTGGCCCCAACCTACACCTACTCTGCTATATACCCCATATCATTCCTAATTTTTAATACAATGCTGTTATTGTTAATCAATTAGAAGAGGAATCAGTGAACAGGCTATCAAAGTATAGCACCTAATCACAATAAAAATGGCATTCTAAAAACCGGTCTAATATACATATCAGTATTACATCACAAATGTTATACATATAAGTAAAGTTAAGTACATATAAGGTCCTCGACACAGGACCAGCATGCTATGGGTTAATATTTGCTTGTACTTTGTTGAATGTCAACCCCACCTGCTGGAATGTTAATGAGCCAAGTCGACACAAAAAAATTTGTATTCAAAGCTGCATTTATTCTGAACCCCTTTAGTGTACATCTGCATCGCCCCAAAAATGGACGCCTGATGGGGTTCCCCAATAGCTGCTCCCCTCTGCACAAGACCAGAGTGCTAAGGGTTAACATTTGCTTGTACTTTGTGGAACGTCAACCACACCCATTGGAATGTTAATGATCCAAGGGGACACCAAAAAAACTGTATTTGTAGCTGCATTTAATCTGAATCCCTTCAGTGTACATCTGCGTCGCCCCAAAGGCGGACAGCCTTTAGCGCAGCCAAAGGGTTGTGAGCCATTTGCTGCTGTTCACTGAAGTTTGGTGATGTTAAAGCTTCTCTATTTCAATCTGAAATGCGCAAGCCCTTTAATTCCCTGTACCCAATTTTCCAACTCTATCTGTCCATGAAATGTCTGTGAAATGACTGTATAGCCTCTGTTCTTTTAATGTTACCATGTATTGTTAAAACTCTGTGCCCAGGACATACTTGAAAATGAGAGGTAACTCTCAATGTATGTTACTTCCTGGTTAAACATTTTAGTAAATAAATAAATTATAAATAAAATAAATTAATAGCGCTATATTTGGGACCTTCCCTTTCCTGTGTACTATACGGATTTTTTATATTTCAATTGTGTAGCACCTTGTCTCACTCTTACTTGATTATTAGTCCTGAGCAGTCTATTCCTAAAGCCTTTTTTTTTGTTTCATTTTTTACTTAATATGTGGTGTGTATTTCCTATATTATTTACTTGTTTAACAGATATAAATACATCAGTACTGTAAAAGTTAGGAACTAAATTAACACACACATTCCCAGCACGCTCTAACTCCAACACCCAACACATTATATATATCAATAAGAGTGCTACAGTGGCGGCCGATCTGAGTCTAAGTCGGCTAGATCCGCGGTTCTCAGATTATCCCGGTTATGTGCGTTTTTTTGTCATTTTCGCCCGGAGTGAACTGCGTTATTTTCGCACTCGTGATATTAGCATTTTATTCTCATTGTTTGCAATACTGCAATGCCGTGTAAAAACTCAGGGGGGCGTTTGCGATCTGTTGTCTTGGAAGTCTAATACCTTCGCGGTTCAACCTAGGTCAGTACACAGTCTCTGTGTGCGCGCGCAGTAATTGTAAATTTGCATATTTAAAGTATACATGCATTTGCAGTGCTGTTCTGAAGTACAGTACAGTATGTCTCATTTGAAAATTGTTGAAACGCATAGGCGTGTACTGTACTGTAACAGTGTCACATTTCGGCATATATAGCGCTCTCCCCTCACTCAGGATAATTAAATGCACTGCAGGGTATTTCAACTTCTTATCTTCTGTGCAATGCAGTACATCTCTCCCACACCATTCCTTTGAACGTGTGTCTGGTTTCAATCACATTCCTGCTTGACAGCAGGAATTTACTGCGCATGCGCCTGTAACTTCGCCCACCACTACTTGCATGAGTCAGTGAAAAAAAAATTATTGTCATTTTTTTATTTTTATTTTCTTCACAAGCCTGCAAAAACCATCTTACTATATTACAATATTCAATCTGTGCTGTAGCTTTTGTCTGCGACCCTGTGCGTTTGACTGCACATCGTTGATTTGAGTGCTTTTTACGTAACGTATTTGGGGGTGTATTATTATGATGAACTGCCTTTTGAAATTAAAGTATGTCTTTAGCTTTGAACTTCATGCAGCTGTCTTTAATTATTTGAATCTTGCCATTGTGTTCTTAATCCGTCCATAGCCGATCTTCAAAGCCTCACTGCGCCTGTGTGTAATCCTTTTTCAGATGGGAGCTATTTAGCTGCTTAGCTGCTTACTGCGCATGAGTCAACCCCCCCCTCTACATAGAGTCGTTCATTTTTGGAATCTTGCCATTGTGTGCTTAATCCGTTCATTGCCGAGCTTAAAAGCCTCACTGCGCCTGCGTGTGATCTTTTTTCAGATGGGAGCTATTTAGCAGCTTAGCTGCTTACTGCGCATGAGTCACCCAACCCCTCCTCTCCACATAGTCGTTAATTTTCTGAATCTTGCCATTGTGTTCTTAATCCGTCCATAGCCGAGCTACAGTACAAAGCCACACTGCGCCTGCGTGTAATTCTCTTTGAGACGGGAGCTTTGAGGCTTTGTTTACGGCAATGTTTTGGAAAATCCCTTCTCGAATTTTATTTGCACAGAGCATCACCTTGATATTATAATAATAATAATAGCATGTTTTTGTATAGCGCTGTTAGTTACAGTATACAGTACGTAGCGCTTTCCAGAGAAATTTTGCAGGCACAGGTCCCTGTCCCGTGGAGCTCACAATCTATATTTTTGGTGCCTGAGGCACAGGGAGATAAAGTGACTTGATTTTTATGTACTGTATTTGGGGGTTGTATTTGAGGGTTTATTGATCAAATTATTATGATGAACTGCCTTTTGAAATTACTGCACTCTACTCTACAGTATGTAATTTCTTTGAACTGCTGCACAACTAATCCTTCATCCCTCCCCCACGCACACACAAACTCTTTTCGACAGACACCTCCACAGAGTCATTCATTTTCTGAAGTTAGTCATTGTGTTTTTAATCCGTCCCTGGCTAAGCGTCAATCGCCTCACTGCACCTGCGTGTACTCTAAGCCTCTTTGAGATGGGAGATAGCTGCTTACTGCGCATGAGTAACCCAACCCCCCTCCCCTCTCCACAGAGTCATTCATTTTCTGAAGTTAGTCATTGTGTTTTTAATCTGTCCCAAGCCGAGCGTCAATCGCCTCACTGCGCCTGCGTGTACTCTAAGCCTCTTTGAGATGGAAGCTAGCGCATGAGTCACCCAACCCGCCCCCCCCCCCAACCCTTTGAGGCTTTGTTTACAGTAACGCTTTGGAAAATCCCTTCTCGAATTTGAAATGTAAATCTGATTTGCACAGCATTGTGAGAATTGAGAGTAAAAAAAACCATTAACTGATTCATGTTGTTTTGTCATTCATTCTTATACTGTAGGGGTGGGGGGGGGTGGTTGTTGTCAATGATTATGATCATCAGGAATGTGAATAAATATTTATTTTATTTTTTGAGGAACAAAAAAATACAAATATAAAAATTATGAATAATACATAATGCAGTCTTTATCAATTTCTTCTGGCAGATTGAAATTGGATAAACATTTAGAAAACATTTGTAAAACATGGAGAAACATGAACTATGCACATTTATAAGAATATTATTTAATAATATATATAATGTACTGTATAATATATATATATATATATATATATATATATATATATATATATATATATATACTAGTAATATTATTTTTTCCGTCTTTATCTTGTTCCTCATTCCGTGTACAGTACTTTAGTTCATTGAGAGAAGAGAGGTTTTGTGTACATCAATACTGCTGTTTATATACTGTACATTTTACTGTACAAACAGATTAGACTGGACATAAAACCCAACCTCCCCCCAGGCCACCCTTTTTTCCTGAAACGACAAGAAAACAAAAAAATAGTGCAGTTATGTGCGTACTGTTTTATGGCATTGTGTGATGCGTAGTACTACTGTAGATGGTTGGTGCTGCTTTCTCTGGAAAGAAAAAAATTGAGCAGTTAGTAGGCAGTTACTGTAGTACTGTCAAACTAGTCTATACTGCAACTACTGTATACTCTGATTACTGTTAAATACTATGTACTGTAACCTGATGGCTGGTGCTGCTCTCTCTGTAAAGAAAAAACTGTAACTACTGTATACTCTGACTATTAGGAAAGAAAAAATCTGTGCCATACTTACCTGTATCATACTGTACTTACAATGCTACAGCACAGTACTACTTTCCTGATGCTTGCCCATTACACGCGATGACAATGGGCAACACAGTGGCAATATGGTCTATATATTTATTGCAGCGTTCCACGGTGAGTACATCGTTCCAAAAACTCATTATGCCTTTCAACAACTCGTCCTTTTTGGAGGGTTTCGCCACTTTCCGGATATGGTCCTTCAGCTGATGCCAGACCATTTCGATCGGATTGAAGTCTGGCGATCTATCATTGGAAAAAAAGGACATTTAGTTTAACAGATACAGTACAGTACACAGTAAAAACTGTGGGAAACAAATGAGACACGGTTACCGCACTTACTCCGCTGGCGTCTTCACCCTGTTGATACCGCACTCAAGGATATGCGCTCTTGACGCGGTGTGTTTCGCATCGTTGTCCTTCCTGGTAGAAGCGGTGACCATTCGGGAACTCGCGTGTAATGTATTGCACTATCTCAGGGACAATGTTGTCTTGGAAGAAAGCTTTATTCATGATTCCTATAGCAAGAAAAGAAAATTGCTCAAAAAACTGCACAATAGTACAGTACAGTGCATACAGTAAGGCTACACTAGTAAAGTACAGTGCATAAGGCTACATTATATTTGATATATTTTACCTTCAAAGATGACAATGCATCCTGGTCCATGCCTAGAAATGGCACCCCACACATGCAGCTTCACGGGGTGTTTTGGCCGCGGCTTCAAAGATATGCGGCCTTTTTTGTGGAATGCAAAGTTTGCAAATCTCTCCAGCGACATAGTAGACTCATCAGTGAAGATACAATCCTGGAAAGTTTCGCCACTGTCGATCCATGCCTGGGCCCGGACCACTCTTTTGATTTTGTTTGCGTCCCGTATCATGGGGTACGCTCTGTAATGAAAAGGAATAAATAATTTTAGCGTTATAGTACAGGTTCCTAAACAACACTTTTACCTCCTGTACTGTCCAGTACTAACCTCACACGTCCATATTTCCATCCAATGCTGCGTCTCATCTTCTTTATGCTGGTCTTGGATACAGTGAGATTGTGATTTTCCTGCAGAGTGTATTTACCCTTAATGCACTTTTCTCATCATTCTCCTCACTTATTTTATCCACCAGAAGTGTTGTCTCCCTACAATGTAAAGAAAATATATTGTTTTGTTAATATGCAGCAATATAAAAATTATATATACTGTTGTAATATACAGTAGAGGCAACTCTTATTCTAACAAAAACCAGTGGCAATTCCCCCAAAAAAACCAGGAAACACCCAGGTACATTCTGAATACAAGCCTTAAACTTTCCTTAAACTAGCCCCAGCATTTCTGCATTGATTAATGGCCTATCAGATTAACAGCGGGGGTCCCTGGCAGTCCCATTCAAACTGAATTGGACTGCCAGGGATCCCTGCTGTGTTAATCCTATGGGTCGTTAGTCAATGCAGAAATGCCTTAAACGTGCCTCAAACTAGCCCAGAACATACCCAGCACATACCCAGCACATACCCAGAATGTAACCCGGCTAGTTTACGGCAAATGTTAGAATAAACGTTGCCTCTACTGTACATATACAAAATATATATACTGTACTGATATAAATATACAAAATATATATACTGTACTGATATAAATATAAATATACACAATATATATACAGTACTGATATAAAAATAAATATACAAAATATATATACTGTACTGATATAAATATAAATATACAAAATATATATACTGTACTGATATAAATATAAATATACACAATATATATACTGTACTGATATAAATATAAATATACAAAATATATATACTGTACTGATATAAATATACAAAATATATATACTGTTGTAATATAAATCAATAGAAATAACAAAAATATTCGATTAAAATTAAAAACAAATTTAAGTTGTATAAATATACCTACGCATTTGTTACCCTTGGTGCCCTTTTGCGGACACTGTTTTTTCCGTGTGCATGATAGCTCACGGTGGTTGCTGGCACAACGAGCCCAGAAGTAGCTAACCAGCATTGGATAGCAGCAATTTGGTGTCCGCTCGTGTACATCTCCTTAATTCGCATGCTGAGATCATTGGAAATCTTTATAACAACCATTGCTGCGAGTAGAAAGAAATACAAACACAAGAATGTATATTCGATGTTTAGTCGATGTGTATTCAATGTGCAGTGAATCCACAAAACGGATGGTGTATTTATACGGTAATGACTCACATTAGGGTACGCCCACTTTCAACACCTGTACCTCGCTGCCATGCATAAAAGGTTACACACTTTGCATAGCCCACCACTCCATGATCTTTATCTGAACTTGCCCTTGTCCAGATACTGCATTACTGTATGCCATCTGCTTCCATGGATCAACCCCGATTCTACGGATGCAGGAACCGACTCGCTTTTGCCATGCCTGTCAAGCAGAAAAAGCGAAAGGTGGTTGCCGTTTCAGCGCCAAGGCAAAAGCGACAGGCTAAGGCCAATAAAGAAAACCTTCTGCTGACCCCAAAGGCTAAGGGTTTTCATAGACATCAGCCTTATTATGTCAAGAAGATATACGGTGATGTACTCTCGATGCAAAACGATTGTCAGCCAACCCATTGAATCCGCAGACAACTTCCTCACATACGCTTCGACGACTCTGCCGTCGCTGTCCCGAAAATCTTCAGCCCGTCTTCTCCACCCCTCGTCCTCGACGCTGCCGCCACACTCCCGGAACCCCACAGGCTATCCTCTCCAGTTCTATCCGACGACGCTGCCTCTGAAATCCACGGGTCACTTTCTCCTTTGCTCTTAGACGACTCTGCTTCTCGCCCGGAAATCCAGAGGTCACTTTCTCCATTCCTCTTCGACGACGCTGCCGCTTCTCCTCTACCGGATATCCATAGGTCACCTACTCCACCCTTCTTCGACGTCGCTGCCGCTTCTCTCCATGGAACCCCCATCTCATCCTCCATTGCACCCATCCACCCAGATTTCCAGACGCCATGCACAAGAAGCAGCTCGTTAGACCGGATGCTGAATGGGATAACTGTGGATCTCCCCGGGAACTCTATTGTGCTAGCAAAGATAGATTTGCTTCTGGAGACCATGCTAAATGTGGAGCAACGGATGATACATATGGATCAACGGATGGATTGAAGGATGGAGAAGATAGAGGCTGACATAGCAGGTATACATTATTTGCTCGGTGTTAATGCCCCTGTTTCCCCGACGCTGGATCAGGGGGGTGACATGGATGTGATGAATGGGACCTTCGACCCCCTTCCATCACCAAGCGCACCCCCTCCACCAGAAGATGTAGTGTACATGTATGCTGTTGAGGAGGACATGAAAACCCTGTCAAGACCACGCCAGGAGACAACACGGCGACCAAGACCGGAGGAAAGCTTCCTCCCAGACAACCTACCATCGCCCGTCGCCTCAAGCACACCCGCTCCCAAAAGACCTACATTCGCTCGCATCGATACGGTGCCCGACATCACCCTGTGCGAACTGCCACCGGCGCTCAGGGAGAAGTATAGGGTGAAGAGTGCTGGTGCACCCCACAAGTATGCCTTGTTACTTTTTAAGCACCATGTTCCCTACTCCTTGTACTGCGACTGGGCCTTCAAAGTGAACTACGAAGGAAATCGCGTAAAAAATGTGCTTTCTGCCAATTTAAGAAAGAACATTCTGGATGAAATGAGGCGCTTTTATCCAATTACAGATCCTGTAATGAAAGGCGTTCGAGACTGCATTAATGGCGTTTTGCGCCATACAAGGAATCGGCCATGGACGGACAATGTGGAGGACTTTCTGTAAGACCATACTGTTGTGCTGAACTGTATTGTACTGTACTGTACATGTTTTGACCTGCTGTACTTGAATAAAGGAAATGTTGTTGTGTGTTTTTTAACATGTATTTATACAGAAATGTTTTAACTTGGTGTCCACACACACAGGACCTGCACAATTCCAGTCCCTGAGGGCCGCAAACAGCCATGGTTTTCAAAGTTTTCCTGAAAACCTGCCCTGTTTGCTGCCCTCGAGGACTGTAGTGGTGCAGGTCTGACTGACAGTTTTGAACACCATCCCAATGTACTGTATATGTTTCTTTAATAAATGAGATATTTCCGTTGTATACTGTATTTTATGAATAAAGTTTTTTTTGTAATCACAGGTAAGACCATACTGTTGTGCTGAACAGTTTTGTACTCTACTCCTGCTGTACTTGAATAAAGGAGATGTTGTTGTGTGTTTTTTTACTTGTATTTATACAGAAATGTTGTAACTTGCTGTCCACACACACAGGACCTGCACAATTCCAGTCCCTGAGGGACGCAAACAGGCATGGTTTTCAAAGGTTACCCTGAAAACCTGCCCTGTTTGCTGCCCTCAAGGACTGTACTGGTGCAGACTGTTTTGCACACCATCCAACTGTACAGTATATGTTTTGAATATATATGTTTATTTTATGAATAAAGAATTTGTTTTTAAAACATGTGACTGTAAACCATACTGACTGACATAAATGTTTTCACAACTGTAGCAGTAAACCATACACCTGTTGATGTTTTGAATTGCTGTGCACTTAAAGTGTTTCTACATTGTACAGTATTTGTAAATAAATGTTTTTGTACTTACTCCACCACCAATAAAAGAACATGTTTATTTGTTTTACATTGTTCCATTGGCTCCTTTGTTACTTTAACAAATTACAGTGTTTCTAGAATGTCGAGGCATACTGCACTGTATACTGTAGGCATGCTCAGTATAGAAGTAGCAAAAAAAAATAGAAAACACATACTGTACTGTACTGTATGTACTGGCACTGTAATACATGTAGAATAAATGCATAGTTTTAATTTTTTCGGGTTTATTACACAATATACTGTATATAAAAAAGTATTGTATACTGTAGGGCCGGAAAACATCAGCATACTGTTTCAGCTACAGTATTCTATTCTAATCAATAACAACGGCCACTAAACTGTAGACTCCGGTACGTGGCTTTTTAAATCCGATTCAGCAATGTGCAGGCATTGTTACACAAAGCGATATTAGCCATAGAAATCCCTCCATTAGCCGTTTTCTTTTCTGAGCAAAAACAAAAAGAAAAGTTTTACTGTAATGGTCCGCCCCCTAAAGACGCTCCCAGCCAGTCCCACCAATAATTTTCTCGGGGGGCGTCTCCTGTTCACATGCGCAAGCGCATACGTCGATGTAATGACACGCATATGCGTTTCAAGAAGGTTCCAATGCGCAGCGCCTGCGTTCCACCAATTGTCAGTATCTGCAGTACATATGTGAGAATGCTTCAGCCAATGATATTGCTTACAGGAGAATCGCTTGACTTCGAATCGCACCGATATTGATACTGCATTGTCAAAAAAAAAAAAACACAGAAAATAATCGGCAACAATACTCACCATAGAATTTCCCATTCAGCTGGCGCCGGCGTCGGTCCACTGCCAGTCCAGCGTTCTTGATCATCCACGTCGATAATTTTCAGCGGGACTAGTCCACCTGTAGTCAGCTGATGAGGCTGGAAATTGCTTAGGTACATGCAAGCTTGATCGAAACTGCACGCGAAATCCGGCTCAGGCTTGCTGATTAGACAGCAAGGGTTGTCACTGACGGTGGGACCGTTATTGGAAGCCGGTGCTGGTGCATTGCTTGGCAGCGACTGTTGTTTCTTAGTTGGTTTTAACACGACCCTTCGCCTTTTGACGTCATCATGATCATAGATACAGGAAAAAGACGGTGATACACACCAATACCCTCCAACAAATTGTGGCTCAATACGATAAAAACAGGGATCGCTACATAACCTTTTCCTTATTGCACGCTTGCACGTATGAGGAGCTGGCGAAAATTTGTAAAAGTCATAGTTTTCGATAAAATACTGATAAATTTGAACAACTGTTGCCATCTTATCCTCTGTTGCATTAATCGCGGCCCATATCAAATACGCGTAACTTCTGTCGGGTTTTTGGAAAACGGGCTGCACTTGTACACTCATGGCGGGCGGGTCTCTGGAGAATACTGTAACCGAAACTGGTCTTTGTCTTTCTTTAATATGAAAAGCCTAAATTGATACATTTTTGCAACCTCTTCCTTCAGTCTCAAGGCCAAGTTACAATAGCAGACTGTGGTATCTTTTTTACACGAAACACCTGCAAGTCGACACATTACTGAAGTGCATGTTCATTACAATTCATGAATATCTGCCATCTGGCGGACACGCGAAGAAATTCAACCTATTAAATCCGAACCATTCTCAATAAACGCATCAACCGCGCGTCAACCGCGCATGACCCGTGGCTGAGAACACAAAATGAATGCGGCATGCTCCAGGTGAAGTGCATCGCATTCCAGGAAAAAGCCAGGGAAAAACCGGCGATTTGTTAGACTCAGATGAGCCGCAGCAGTACATAGCGTGGCCAATGTATACAAACAAAAGACAGGGGTGCCCAATGCTACATCCAATTGACAAATCATAAAAAAAATAAGTATACAGTTTAAATACTTCAATAATAATAATAATAATAATAATAATAATAATAATATTTACTTGGTTATTTAGTTAAACCCTTTGGCCAAAGCGTCATAAGCCTTCATACCACTTCAACGTAAACCAAAATGAATGCAGGTCCTAACACTAAACTGTGAACCCTTCCTTGTACCTCTGTATGAGTGGAAACAACCACAGTGAGTCCTGTCCATTCAGCAAAATGCTAGAACCTCCCAAGTTAAAAAAAAAGTGTGGAGGGGTGAGCTCTGGGATGAGGGGCCACTTACCACCAAGCAACTGTTGCCAGTCAGGATCTAAATTAACACACACACACATTCCCAGCACGCTCTAACTCCAACACCCACCAGATATATATATATATATATATATATGTCAATAAGAGTGCTACTGAGCGTGGCCAAAGTATACAAACAAAAGACAGGGGAGCCCAATACTACATCCAATTGACAAAACATACAGTATAAAGTAATAAGTGTAAAGTTTAAATACTTTATTAATAATAATAATAATAATAATAATAATAATAATAATAATATTTACTTGGTCAAATGTTAACCCTTTGGCCATAGTGTCATAAGCCTGCATGCCACGTCAAGGTAAACCAAAATTAATGCAGGTCCTAACACTAAACTTCCTTTTACCTCTTTATGAGGGGAAACAACCACAGTGAGGCCTGTCCATTCGACAAAATGCTAGAACCTCCCAAGTTAAAATGGTTAGAACCTCCCAAGTTAAAAAGGCAGACAGCCTTTGGTGCAGCCAAAGGGTGTGAGCCATTTGCTGCTGTTCGCTGAAGTTTGGTGATGTTAATGCTTCACTATTCTAATCTGAAACTCACAAGCCCTTTAATTCCCTGTACCCAATTTTCCAACTCTATATGTCCATGAAATGTCTGTGAATTGAAAGTATAGCCTCTGTTCTTTTAATGTAACAATGTATTGTTATAACTCTGTGCCCAGGACATACTTGAAAACGAGAGGTAATTCTCAATGTATGTTACTTAATGGTAAAACAATCTTAGAAATAAATAAATTACAATAAAATAAGTTAATAGCTCTATATTTGGGACCCTCCCTTTCCTGTGTACTGTAATGATTTTTTTATATCTCAATTGGGTAGCACCTTTTCTCACTCTTACTTGATTATTTGTCCTGAGCAGTCTATTCCTCAAGCCTTTTTTTGTTTGCATTTTTTACTTAATATGTGGTGTGCATTTCCTATATTATTTACTTGTCTAACAGATATAAATACATCAGAACTGTAAAAGTTAGTCTATTACTTCCCAAATAACAAAACTAGTTAGTTTCGTAATGCAGAAAAAAGGGGATCTTTAACAATCAAGTATGTTGCCAAGAAGGGATAAAATACACACACAAACAACCAACACACACACACACCACACAACACTATAGATAGAAGGAGATGAATAATGAGATATAGAGAATCTAATGAATAAGTTAATAAGATGTTCCAATGTGCATTTAGTATGGATTTAATTTTGGAAAAGGCATGATTATATTGCGTAATAAAACAAGGTGACCTACAATTTTTATTTGTTATTGTACCACTATGTTTACTAGTTATAATTTTCGATTTAGACTTCTCTAAAAGTTTTTTCCTCTCTATTAGACCTACTTGTCTAAATGTCTCTTGTACAGTATTCCTATTATACCCCTTTGTCACAAATTTGTTAACAAGACTATCCCCCTGGGCCAAGTAGTCAGAGTCAAGAGAACAATTTCTCCTGACTCTGAGAAATTGGCCCCTGGGGATGTTCTCCAACCAACTCTTATAATGGTTACTAGCATTGTCTAAATAACTATTAGTGGCTACTTTCTTAAAATAAGTTTTGGTTATGATCTTATTGTCTAAATTGGTACTAAGTTCCAAATCGAGAAAATTGATCGTGAATTTATTTATTTCAAATGTGAATTTTAATCCCATATTATTAATGTTAAATGTCTGAAAAATATCCAATAAATCTTGCTCCTCACCATCCCATATAAATAAAAGGTCGTCTATGTAACAGCCATAGAACACCTGTCCAGCCCCCAGCCTAGCATTCCCCCACACATGGGTACTCTCCCACAGTCCCATGTATAGGTTCGCATAGCTGGGGGCAAACCTGGTGCCCCTGGCCGTCCCACAGACCTGTAAATAATATTTATCTTCAAATAAAAAGTAATTGTGCTCTAAAATGAAACGTATGGCTTTTGAGATCTATGCACGTATACAAAGAGGCCACATCGCATGTGGCCCAAATATTTGTGGATTTCCAAGGAATTTCAAAGATGAAGTCAATGACGTGCAGCGTGTCCCTAATATATGATTTTTGTTTTGCCACAATTGGCTGTAGATAATAATCTACATATTGTGACACGCTGGACGTCATTGACTCCACCCTCGACACAATCGGTCTACCAGGTGGTACTTTTGAATCCTTATGGATTTTAGGTATATGGTAGAACACTGGTGTTTTTGGATAACGTTTGTATAAGAAATCAAATTCCATTTTACTAATTATACTCAAAGATTGTGCTTCCAATAGCAATATTTTAAACATTTTTTGATATTCTACCATCGGATCCGGATCCAATATGATATAAAATGCATTATTGTCCAAAAGACGATAAGCTTCCGCCACATAATCTTCCCTATACTGCAATACAATTCCTCCTCCCTTATCTGCTTGTCTAATGATTACATTGCCCTGTTGACTAAGTTCTTTTGAGGCACGTAATTCATTTGTATATAGATTTCTTTTATGTAGAGTAGGCATGTTTGTACATAATTTTCCAAAATCCATTAGAACTAAAGTATAGAATGTGTTTATAAAGCCGCCTTTTGAATGATAAGGGAAGAATGTGGATTTTGGAATAAAGGGAGAATGTAGCTGAGTTCTCGTTTGGTGCATGAGTATACCTCATAAAACGCTATTTTAACTTTGTTGTTTGTGAGTTCGCATTTTGTTAGAATTTTAAGGGATATTAAATGTGTATTTTTTTGGACATATTGCACTAGGATCGGGCGCTTTCTTTTTGTGTTTTTTGTACAGATCTGCTTGGAATTCGTTCGTTCTCTGTGGAAGGCTGGCAGTATCCTGACTACAGTGTCATCAAACAATTGATTTATTCCTCTTTTGGACTTTTATTATACTGTTCATGTATTTATATTGATTTTTATTTATTATTATCCCTTGTTCATTTTGTTTTATATTATTTTTGGTCACATATATTTTTAGTTAGCTATATATACACATTAGCAATATATAGACATACATATATTATTCATTGTTTTTTTATATATATTATCCATTTGGTTAAATCATCATCTTATTAGAATTCACGTTATTATTTAAATAGCCCATACTATCAAGGGCAATTCTAAAATTATTTTATATATACGTGCAACATTTGTCTAATATATATACCCACTTATAGACGGTCTTTTGTTTGTATCTATATATATATACATATATATATATATTATATATATATATATATATATATATAATATATATATATATATATATCAGACAATATTGATATTTACCGTTTTGTGAAAATAACAGAAATTATCACTGATTTAACAATATTTTATATCATCTGGTTACCACCTTGCTTTTTCTATGTTGACCATGGAGTGCCCTCAATAAGAGCTTACTCACGATAGGTGCTCTTCTTTATCAATAGGAAACATATGCATTCTACTAACAGCGTACAGGTATGCCTTGTGTTCCTGTAAATTTTAGACTGGGGCATAATCGGAAGACTCTGTAAAACATATGTAACACTTTTAAGTCTTATGATTTTTAGAACACTTTTTTTTTTTAAGATGCTGTCCTAAATGACCTTGGCTGTTCCTATAATAAAGGAGGTGGGTCAAAATAAAGCTCCTAATCTAAAACTTCAGCAATCTTATGTTTATTACAGTAAACTAAAATGACATGTCAGTTTAAGGACAATGCATTGATAGCATGAAGAATGGTGAGAGGAATATAAGACCAATTTGTTTGTAATGTTATTAATGAGAATTTGAGCAAATGGGGTGTGCTGGGGTCTATATTATTAGGTTATTCTGAGATTAGAAGGATCCAGGCAACATATCAATCTATTACATGACTCCGTTTCTCAGCAGCTTTCTATAAATTACAAATAACTAATGACTGAGTTGAGGATTTGTAATTAGGTGACATCATTTCGTCAGTAATTGTTTTGTCAATATCTTTTTTTTTTGCCATTAGCTATGTAGTGATGATTTGAAAGCAGTTACGCTGTTAAAGACAGCTATGGATTTATTGTTTTTGCAAACTCCTCAATTTGCTCATACGTATGATTTTTTTTCTTCATCCTTTGCAGTGCAGCTGACAATGGCTAAAAGAGCTATAGATTTGTGACCAGAGTCAAACTAGTCTCAAATGTCTTTCTGGATATCAGTGCAAATATTTGCCATCTCTAAAATGGCAAGGATACAATTTATTAAGAAAATTTTGTATCAAAATTTGAACAGATTTTGTGGGTCATTCATCAAATTTTCCTGGCTGCCAAATGGGGAAAAGAATTGTCCAACATTTAGCAAGAAAAAAAAAACCCTATTGAACAATGTGATTTTCTTTCCCTTTTTGATAACTGGTACAATATTTTATTACGGTATTGCAAAGGTGTTGCAGCTGGGAGTCTTTGTTATTTCTTGTTTCAATATGTGAAATCCATTGTCCCCAGTGGTGCCCTTTGTGCACCAGTGTGCAATTTGTGAAGGACAGTATCAATAGGTAGAGTTATCCAGCACACATAATATTGTGGCATATATCCCTCTTTGCATGTACAGTATGTTACTCCAATTTCTCCTTATAATTTGCTTAAAAAAGTGTTTAAAATGTATCTCGTCAAAAGTCTGCAACAGATATAAAAAAAGTTCATCAACAATTTTCTTATGTATAATAGTAGAACGATCAAACAATTGAGGAATGTGTAAAACAGACGTCTATTGATTGATATATCTCACTGATATACTTGTATATACTGATTTACTGATGTACTTTTTGATGTCTTAGTAGGAATGTACATCTTTATTTCCATGATTTCCTTGTGAGCAAAAGTAAGGTCATGACATGGGTGGCTCAACATTTGTTTATTCATTTCTACTGTACAGTATGCATTCTTATGTTTATACATTACTATGGGAGGAACTTACTAGAAACAGTAGATATGAGGTCAATATAAATATATTTTTGTAACAAAGTCAACATTAGCTCTAACAGGACATATGGGATTAAAGCAGCAATACTACATTCTCCCTTTTTTTTCTTATTATTTGTATATGAAAAAGCTGTATGTTAAGCATGTGAAAATGTATAATTCTACATTCTTACCTAAGCTGTCAATCATTTGGTGCTCCTGTTATACATCTGTAAAAATCCTGATTGTGTGCTTAACAAAATGTCCAACTTCTAACTTTGTGCTGCAGGCTGTGAAATGCTACAGCTGATATGTTACATTATATTACTAAATGTAACACATTATTGTTCCAGCTTTCAGAGTAATAGCGAGTCTGCTGTTTGGAACACAGCAACATATCTGTTTGTGATAAGTTGTTGTCAAAGGGCAGAGCTCCAAAAGGTGTGAGTTCCAGTTTCAAAAGAGGAAGTGGATATGACTTTCTAAATAAATGCTGTAGCAACTAAAGAATAAGTACATTAAAAAAAACATTAAAAATGGCTTTAGGAGTTGAGAAAAAATGCAGACATAATTATTTAATACTACAGAACTGATTTATTTAAAAAAAAAAATATAGGATTTTTCACATTTTGCAGCTTTGATTCAGCTGCTGCTTTAATGAGCTATTTCATTTTTGTTATCTATAATCCTTGGAAGATGTTAATTTCGTCTATACTGGTGGATTAGCATATATATATTATAGATATATAATATATATATATATAGATAATATATATATTAAAAAAATATCATATCTATATATATATACAGTGTTCGACAAACCACCCAAAAATCTACTAGCCCAACCAAAAAATCTACTCGCACCTAACCCGCCCCTAGTCCGCCCCCTAGTCCCACCCCAGTCCGCCCCAGTCCGCCCCAACCCAGCTTTAAATAAAACACATTTAATAAATTCCTATTAGAACAAACATTCATTTTGACATAAAGTATTTATTGTATTAATTATACTACAGTTAGTCGTGTGTGGGTAATCATGCTTTTCCAAAATTAAATCCGTACTAATGCACATTGGAACATCTTATTAATTATATATATAATTGTGTGTGTGTGTGTGGTGTGTGTGGTGTGTGTGTGGTGGTGTGTGTGTGTGTGTGTGTGTGTGTGTGTGTGTGTGTGTGTGGTGTGGTGTGTGTGTGTGTGTGTGTGTGTGTGTGTTGGTGTGTGTGTTTGTGTGTGTGTGTGTGTGTGTGGTGGTGTGTGAATGCCGGATCTTACCTGATCCGCAGTCCCTCAATGTCCAGGTACCCTCATTCCACAATGTTATACATTGGAGGGGAGGTGTTTCCCTACCTGTCTTCTTGGTTAAGGGGGTTACGATGTCTTCCATGTGAAGCTTGAGTAGCTCTGAGTTGGAAGAAAGTGTATAGGTTATTTCGGTGTAGTATAGGGCAGTTAAGATATAGGGTAAGTAGATATCCAGTCCGAGTGTGAGACAGACACAGAGAGAGGGTGAGGTGAGAGAGAGAGAGAGCAGAGGAGAGAGAGAGAGGGGGTGAGAGAGGAGATGGAGAGGGGGGGAGAGAGAGGGGGCGAGAGGAAGAGGGGGTGGGTGAGAGAGGGTAGATGAGAGAGAGAGAGAGGGAGGGGTGGGAGGAGAGAGGGGGGTGGAGAGAAGGGGGTGAGAGTGGGGGGGTGTTGAGAGGCGAGGGTGTGTGTGATCACGAGGAGGGTTGGGGGGTTTTCTTTTTTTTTGTTCGTGTTTTGAGAGGAGGGTGTGGGCGTGTGGGGGCGAGAGTCGAGATGTTGGAGACGGAGAGAGATGCGAGGGGTGTGGGGTGAGAGAGAAGTATGGGGGGCGAGAGAAGGACGGGGTGGGGGTGAGAGAGATGGAGGAGGGGGGGGGAAGGGGGGTGGTGGGGGAGTTGATGTGGGGCGGTGGGGGGGGGTGGAGGGGGGGGGATGGAGTGATTGGGGGAGAGTGGTGGGGTGTGGTGACACGTTCGATCCACACACACACACACACACACACACACACCACCACACCCACACACAACACACACACACACCACACACAACACACAGCACACACACACACACACAACACACACACCCACACACACACACACACACTACACACACACACACACAATCTAAGTCCCTCCCAGCCCCCCCCGTCCCCCGCACACACACACACACACAAAACCCACACACACACACACAACACACACACACACAACACCAGACACACACACACCGAACACACTAACACACACACCCACCACACACAACACACACACACACCACACCCACACACACACACACACACACACAACACACACACCCCACCACACACACACACCAAACACCACACTTCCATGCACTCTCTCTCTCCCCCACTTCACACATACACACACACACACACTCTCCCCCCCCCTCTACACACCTTGGGATCGCTATGGTCTCCCACGGAGCTGGGTGTCGCTCTCGGCGGCTGTCGCTGCAGGTCACCGGGTGGCAGACACGCCGGGACATGGGGGCGGCGGCAGCAGCTTCAGCTCAGTGGCTGTCGGTGGAGACCTTCCGGGACCTGGTGGAGCTGCCACGCGAGATCGGATGCGGAGTGAGGGGGAGATTTGGAGTGTCGGGGAGATTGTGGTGAGGGGGGTCACGGAGGCAGGAGGAGAAATTGTGGTGAGGTGGGTCACGGGCCGGGAGAGATTGGGGTGAGAGGGGGTCACGAGCGAGGCCAGGAGAGATTGGTTGAGGGGCGGTGGTGGATGGCCTGATGGGAGGGGGGGCAGATGGCCCGATGGAAGGGGGGGCGGGTGGCCCAATGGGAGGAGGGTGGGGTGGCGAAGATGGCCCTGCGAGCCTGAGGCAGACAGGCGTGGAAGGGTTGCTGCCGGAAGGGGGAGGAGTGGAAGGTGAGGAGGGAAAGTTGCTGAGAGGCGGGGAGGAGCGAAGGCACTGCTCAGTTCCCCAACAACATGAACCCGCCTCCGGCTTTTTTTTTTTTTTCTCCACGCGAGTGCGGGAAAACAGTCAGCGCGAACGGGGGGAAATTTAAAAAAACACCACGTGTTGCTGGGCCAATATTTTACTCGCCCGGAGGTTAAATTCACACGCCCCGGGCGTGTAAATGTATATAATTGTCGAACACTATATATATTGCACAAGTAGTATACTTTATGAATAGGAGAGAACCTGTTCATGTCTTGTGGAGTAAAGTAATTATTAGTAACATATGCTCAGGTTAATTGAACAATTAGGCCAGTTGTTGACACTATAAAAGACTCAGATCCTGGTGATCATATCATTCTCCCTGATGTAGTAACACTGTCACAAACATGTAGTATTGAACTATGCAAGTTGTGTATCCAGTAAACAATATGCCAATTGGAATCCAGCATGTCACCTACTGGAAATATCAAAGTAACAGCAGGTGGGAGTAGACAGGGAGTAGACAGGGTTTGAGTGAGCGGTGAGGAGCCCCAAGGATTTATGCTAAAGTGCACCACTCTTCCCTTAAAGGTGTGAATGCTTTTTTAACCATCACAAATGAGTGAATGTAACCCACTGCCACATTATTTTGTGATATGATAATATTGTTGTATCTAGTCTTGTACTCAATTTTGAGTTCAGATATAACTCATTGCCACTATAATATGTGATTTTAGATGTTATTAGTACTAAAATCTATGTAATTTTTTGTGTCATAACATCTATATAGTTTTTTCATATATGTTTAATATTTTTTATACATACATTTAACATTTAATGTTTAATACTATTTTTAATAATTTTAATGATATTATCCAACAGTATGGTGAGTGTGTAATTATGTACATATAACACACAGAAAATATCTGTTTGGTTATAATTTGAATGTAGTTAATTTATGCAACTCTACATTCATAAATATGTTTTTTATGATTTTTTTTATGATATTTGTTATTAAAATTGTGTTATTTTTATTGTTCAAACGTGTGAGATATATATTGAGGATGCACAGTAAGCAAAGTTTGATATTTTACAGACAATTCCCATTTTTTCCCACATCCCCCAGTTTTGGGGCATTGCAGCTTTACTCAAGCAAATTGATTTCTGGTCACCCTGGGAACTACAAGGGTTAAAAGGTTCCCATGATCCAGAGTTACATATAACCCTGAGGAAGTCACAGAGTCACAACAAAATGCATTGGGATTTTTTCTCTAAGAACTCTGTCCACCATTGTGGTCTGATCTTTCTAACGTCCATGTTTTGTGGGGGTAAAGTTATGATCTAAAATCTCTTATGTAAGAATAATTTGTATGTAACAGTTGTTCATTTATTAGTAACATATGCTCAGGCCAATTGAACAATTAGAAATACAAAATACTAAATGGCGCTCAAAACACTCTATCTAAGTGCAACAGTGCAGTAACAGTGCTAATATACAGGGAAATAACACAAAATACTCGTGCACAAAAATATGAAAAAAGGACACTCAACCTTCACGACTAGTTCCCACGTCCACACTCAAAGCAAAAACGAATATAGGGGAGCGTCAGTATCTGAAATAAAATAAATAAACTACCATAGTGCATAACGTTACAATAAAACATTGAGCAGGTAGAACTCCATAGGAATATGCTAGATTATATATCAAGCATCAATCATAAACCAGGAGGTTGGAGAAAAAAGAAGACCCAGTAGAGAGAACAACAGCCAGATTTATTTAAAATGCCAAAAACACTTTATCCGACAATGATAAAAAATCAAGGCTTACAGGATACCAGATGGTATAAGGCGTTGGTTTTAGAGTGATCTTAATGCCGAGTCGCGACCTCGGGAAGCCCCCTCACACAACGCCCATTCACTGGCTCCGTCCTTGCTGCTAGTCCACGCCGACACGTCACTTCGGTTTGCACGCTGGTACTGGCGTCACCGGAGCTGCTGCTGCAGACTGTAGCTTGTCTCCCTCTAGGATCTCACGCTGAGGGTTACGCTCTACGCGTTTCGCCGTGCAAGTCGACGGCTTCGTCAGGATGGCTTTAACCCTAAGAAGGCTATCTTATATACCCTCCATATTACATTGACCTTTTCTCCCCATTGTCGAAATGTAATCGAACTAAAAGTGACCTAAGTCACTAATTGCCCTACATACAATTTAAATCGTACACAAAGTATACAATGAAATTAAAATACAATGTTTAATATATCAATTAAAAAGAACTTCATTTTGGCAAAACATTTGTGATAGTAAAACATATACTAAAATACATAAAACTATAGAAAAAAACTATAGTAGAATACACAACCCCCGCTGAACTTAGAGGATGCGGCGATTGTTGTATCTCCAAAGACAAAAGAAGGAAAATATTATCAGTACAGAGGATCAGTTTTTCACGTCAATAATTAGCCAACTTTATATTTCAAGGTCATAGATTTTAAAGGAAAGCATTTAACCGAAATCAACATTAAAACCCAAGGTACCAGTGATTTCAGAGTAAAGATCCAAAAACTCTCTCTTTTTTCAAGTAGTATTCTATTTCCCCCTCTCCAGTGTGGGTAGCACTGCTCTAACACAGTGAATCTGAGACCTGATATATCACTATTATGTTTTTGAATGAAGGTTAGACAGATTATGTGTTGTTACACCTTTCTTCTGTTGCCCACATGTTCCAGCACGCGTGTTTTTACTGGTCTGAGGTTTGACCTACGTACTGTAGTCCACATGGGCAACATATAAGGTACACTACATGATCTGATTGCATGTTAACATTTGTTTAATCTGAAACCTTTCATTAGTGTATTGATGGAGAAACTAAATTTATCATCACATCTATATTTACATGCCAGACATGTTGTGCAGCCATAGAAACCTTTCGATTGTGGATAGCCACCTATCCCATTTGATTGACTTTTGGTAATGCACTAGGTGCCAATTTCTCTTTTAGAGATTGGCTCTCCTAAAATATACTGTAGGCCTCTCTGGGACAATGTCTCTTAATACAGGATCATTCTTGACAAATGCCATGTTTGTGGATTATTTTTGATATTTTTTCAGACTGTCTATTGTAATTAGTACAAAATGAAAATTCAAAATTTTATTAGGTACTTTTGTTTTGTGTTTCGTTACATAGATCTTGTTCTGTCTATATTCTCGCTTCTTACAAGAGCATCTTAAGTGATCCTGTCCATAATAGTTTTTTTCTTTAAACATATTTTGAAGGAAGGAAGAAGGTTGATGGAAATTATTATCGTCTGAGCAGTTTCTCATAACTAAGCCTGTTTGTCCATATGGAATATTATGTAACCAGTTCGGTGTGGACAGCTCGTAGTTGATATATAGTTATGTTAATATCTACGCCTTTGAAAAATGTTTGTGTTTTACTGTCCCTCCTCAATGTAAATTTCCAAATCTAAAATTGACCTTTTGGTGACATATTTCACAATTAAATTGTAGATTCAGTACATTATCAATTGAGGTATTCTATGCATTGAACAGACTTTTTCATCCCCCTTCCATATGAATATGATATCATCTATATATCTACGCCATAAGCACAAATTTGCACCCAGCTCCGCAATAGACCATATATGCGTCCTCTTCCCCATGCCCAGAGACAGGTTGTCGTAGCTAGGTGCAAATTTTGTGCCCATGGCAGTACCTGTGTTTTGTAGATATAGATCCCTCGAACATGAAGTAGTTGTGTTCTAAAATGAACTTTATCCATTAAAATGAAATTAGCCTGTCTTGGCATCTTTGGATCTTGGCTAATGCTCTGTCAACTGCTTCATGTCCTCCCTATGATTTGATACAGTGTATAACGAGTGGTATATCACAGGTAACTAGAAACCATCCATCTTCCCAAATTTGATTATCCAAATACGCAGGTATCAGTGGTATCGTTTAGTAAGATGGAAGTTCTTTTACAAATTTTTGCAAATAGACATCAATATAGGCGGATAAATGGGAGGTTGAAGGATCTATGCCTAGCAATGATTGGGTCTTCCCGGGGTGGGGTTGGACTTATTTTATGAACTTAGGAAGATAGTAAAAATGGGCTTACAGGATTATCTCTGTTAGGAAGTTGTATTCTTCTGTATTTATTACTTCATTCATTTTTCCCATATCTAACAGGATTTTTAGTTCTCTCTGAATTCTACTGTAGGATTTTTTCAGAGGTAGGTATGTTTGACGATCACTCAAATTCTTTGAGATTCTACAATATATCCTTTCTATCTAAGATGGCTCCTCCACCTCCTTTTTTAGGCTTGTTTATACTACCTGAGTGTCTTCCTGTAGAGTTTTTAAGGCCTTCTTTCAATGTTACTTAGATTATTCTCAAATCTTTTTTCAGATGTTGACTACTTTTCAAAGTCATTTTGTGAACGTTGCGAGAAAATTCAGATTATTTCCTTTACATGCTTGGATAAAAAGGTGAGGGTAATTTAAGGCCTGAATGAACCAAAGTTTGTCCCATTTCAGAGTTTTAGTTGTGCAAATTACATCTGCATCTTTCTTAAAGATTGTCAGCTGTTCTTGCTCAACTTCTTTGACCTGAAGAATCTTTTGATAGTTAATTTTCTCAGGAACCTCTGAGCGTCTACGAAAGGCCGAAGTTACTCGGACCCACTGTTGGAGCAAACTTTAAGCCCTTAGAGTATTAATGATTTTTCAGGGTCTGTAAGGATTTTTGAGCTACAGGTAAAGATGTTATTTCCATCTTTTGCTCTTTTGAGATTTTCTTTTTCTCTTCCTCTTCCCTTTTTTTCTTTTTCTTACTCTGTTCCTTTGATGAAGGATCCTTTTTAACAGTGGGGCATATTTGGTCGTTTTGAAAGGAGGTGGACGCACCCCTCCCCTAAAAAATCCTTCTTATTACCATTTTTAGGGCCATTTTTAGTAAACAGTTTATCTTTCTGAATTTTCGCTGTTCTTGTCTATTATTAGTCACTATCTCTAATCAGAGTCAAAGTCGATACTAATGGTCCTTTAGGTTGTTTTCTACACTGATCTGTAATTCGCTGGTTATTTGGAGTTTTTTGTTGTTTATTTCTCCAATTATCTTTCAGGACTTTTTCCTATATTTATTTTTATTTTGTATTTTTCTTTTTAAAAGATTTACCTTTTCTCCCTAGATTTATCCCTCTTAGTAATATGTTTTTTACCCTGAGGTTTATTTTGGGAGTTCTGTGGAGATATTAGATTCCATAATTAAAATATCTTTTGAGCTGTCTCTCTCATCTGAGAAGATTTTCTGGAGGTCCATTTTTTATAATCCTCCTCACTCTAAGGAATTTTTTTGACCTTTTTAGTAATAGTTCTTTTCTATTTACAGTTTGTTCTGCAGATGTATCTTTTTTAAATTGATTGGTCTGATTTAAACTGCAATCCTTAATTCGATCTCATTGATCTCAACATCAATCTGCAGAACATGGCTTTTCTGCTGTTCAATAATTAAAGATATTAAATCCCTTGAGCATCCTTCTAGCAGATTATACCATTATCAATAAACACCTCATCCTCAAGGTCCATGGATGGGTGTTTCTTGATTCTTAATCCTTTTGGGATTCTCCCACTCAATAGATTTGTTTAAAAAAGTGTAATCCCAAAACTTTTTAATGTCTTTACAAAAGTGTTTCTAATTTATCAAATTCTGACTCTAAAGTGTGAGACTCCTCAAGACTCTGTACTGATAATATTTTCCTTCTTTTGTCTTTGGAGATACAACAATCGCCGCATCCTCTAAGTTCAGCGGGGGGTGTGTATTCATACTATAGTTTTTTTCTATAGTTTATGTATTTTAGTATATGTTTTACTATCACAAATGTTTTGCAAATAATGAAGTCTTTTTAATTGATTATATTAAACATGTATTTAATTCATGTATAAACTTTGGTACGATTTAAATTATGTAAGGGCAATAGGACTGTCAATTTAGATCGAATACATTAGACCAATGGGAGGGAAAAGGGCAATGTAAAGATGGAGGGTATATAAATAGGACTTCTTGGGTAAAGACTCCTGACGAAGCCGTCGATTTGCCGGCGAAACGCGTAGAGAGTAACCATCAGGTGAGACCTAGAGGGAGACAAGCTACAGTCTGCAGCAGCAGCTCCGGTGCGCAGCTACCAGCGTGCAAACGAAGGAACGTGTCGGCGTGGGCTAGCGCAAGGACGGAGCAAGTGACTGAGGCGGTTGTGTGAGGGGGCTTCCCTGGGTCGCGACTCGGCAGTTAACGATCACTCCGAAAACCACACGCCTTATACCATCTGGTATCCTGTAAGCGGTCTTGATTTTTATCATTGTCGGATTAAAGTGTTTTGGCATTTTAAAATTTGGCGTGTGTCTCTCTACTGGGTCTTCTTTTTTCTCCCAACCTCCTGGTTTATATGATGCTTGATATATCTCTAGCATTTCCTATGGAGTTCTCCCTGTCCAATGTTATTTGTACGTTATGCCACTATGGTAGTTTATTATTATCAATACTGACCTCCTGATATTTGTTTTTGCTTTGAGTGTGGACGTGGGAACTAGTCCGTTAAGGGTTTGAGTGTCCTTTTTCATATTTTGTGCACGAGTTTTGTGTTATTAATTTCACTGTATATACCACTGTTACTGGCACTGTGCCTTAGATAGAGGTTGTTTTGAGCGCATTTAGTATTTGTATTTGTATTTGTGTTTAGTTTCCAGCACTAATATGGCAGCACCACTAGATATAGAAGAGATAGAGATTGATAATAAGTCTCTAATGTCTTTTCAAGAAGACCACACAAGGGGTGTGGATTTCAGTATAGTATTAAAACTATTTAGATAAATGATTTGCACTTGAGGAGTCTCACACTTAGAGTCAGAATTTGATAAATTAGAAACACTTTTGTAAAGACATTAAAAAAGTTTTGGGTTACACTTTTTAGAACAATATCTATTGAGTGGGAGAATCCAAGAGGATTAGAATCAAGAAACACCCATCCATGGACCTTGAGGATGAGGTTTATTGATAATGGTATAATCTGCTAGAAGGATGCTCAAGGGATTTAATACTTTAATATTGAACAGCAAGAAAGCCATGTTCTGCAGATTGAGTTGAGATCAATGAGATCGAATTAAGGATTGGCAGTTTAAATCAGACCAATCAATTTTAAGAAAAAGATACAATCTGCAGAACAAACTGGATAAAATAAGAAAGAAACTATACTAAAAAGGTCAAAAAATTCCTTAGAGAGTGAGGAGGATTATAAAATGGACCTCCAGAAAATCTGATCAGATGAGGGAGACAGTCAAAAGATATTAATTATTGAATCTAAATCTCCACAGAACTCCCAAAATAAACCTAAGGGTAAAAAACATATTACTAAGAGGGAATAACATCTAGGGAGAAAGGTAAATCTTTTAAAAATAAGAGAGAAATACAAAATAAAAATAAATAAGGAAAATCCTGGAAGAGATAATTGGAGAATAAACAACAAAAACTCCAAATACCAGGCGAAAGTACAGATCGTGTAAAGAAACACCTAAAAGGACCATTAGTATAGACTTGTACTCGAGGTAGAGATAGTGACTAAAATAGACAAGAACAGCGAGAAATTCAGAAGATAAACGTTTACTAAAAATGGCCTCAAAAAGGGAATAAGAAGGATTGTTGGGGAGGGTGCGTCCACCTCCTTTCAAAAACGAACAAATATGCCCCACTGTTAAAAAGGGATCCCTCATCAGAAAGAAAAGAGTAAGAAACAGAAGAAAAAGGGGAAGAGGAAAAGAGAAAAGAAATATCTCAAAAAGAGCACAAGAAGGAAATAACATCTTTAACCTAGCTCAAAAATCCTTACAGACCCTGAAAAATCCTTAATCTCTAAGGGCTTTTATAAAGTTTGCTCCAAGATGGGTCCGAGTAACTTCGGCCTTTTCGTAGACGCTCAGAGGTTCCTGAGAAATTAACTATCAAAAGATTTTTCAGGGCAAAAGAAGTTGAGCAAAGAACAGCTGACAATCTTAAGAAAGATGCAGATGTAATTTTGCACAAAACTAAAACCCTGAAATGGGACAAACTTTGGTTCATTCAGGCTAATTACCCTCAACTTTTATCCAGCAGTAAAGGGAAATAATCTAGAAGTTTTCTCGCAATAGTCCAAATGACTTTGAAAAGTTAGTCAAATCGAAAAAAGATTTGAGATAATCTAAGTAACATTGAAAGAAAGGCCTCTTAAAACTCTACAGGAAGACACTCAGGTAGTTATCAAAACAAGCCGATAAAGGAGGTGGAGAGTGGCCATCTTAGATAGTAAAGGGTTATTATATGTAGAATCTCAAGAATTTTAGGTGATAGTCAAAACATACCACCTCTGAAAAAAGATCTACAGTAGAATTTCAGAGAGAACTAAAAATCCTGTTAGATATGGGAAAAGAATGAAGTATAAAATACAGAAGAATACAACTTCCTATACAGAGATAATCCTGTAAAGCCCATAATTTACTATCTTCCTGAGTGCATAAAAAAATAGCCAAACCCCCGCGGAAGACAATCATTGCAGGCATAGAGTTCCTTAACCTCCCATTTTACCGCCTATATAGAGTCTATTTGCACAAAATTTGTAAAAGAACTTCATCTTACCTAAAAGATACCACTGAGATCCTGCGTTATTTGGATAATAATTTGGGAAGATGGATGGGTCTAGTTACCTGTGGTATTCACCTCGTTATACACATGTATCAATCATAGGGATGGACATGAAGCAGTTGACAGAGCATTAGCCAAAGATCCAAAGAGCCTAATGAACGGCTAATTTCATTCTTAGATGGCAAAAGTTCATTTTAGAACACAAACTACTCATGTTCGAGGGGATCTATATCTCTACAAAAACAAGGTACTGCCAGGGACCAAAATTTGCACCTAGTCTAAGCAAACTGCTCATTGGAGCAGGGAGAGGACCATATATGGTCTATTGCGGTAGCTGGGTGCTGCAATTTGTGCTTATGGCGTAGATATATAGATGATATCATATTCATATGGAACGGGAGATGAAAAAAGTTGTTCAATCATAGAATAACTCAATGATAATGTATGAATCTACAATTTAATTGTGAAATAGTCACCAAAAAGGTCAACTTTTTAGATTTGGAATTACATTGAGGAGGTGACAGATAAAAACACAAACAGTTTTCAAAGGCGTAGATATTAATAAACATATATCAACTACGAGCTGTCACCATCCGAAACTGGTTACATAATATTCATATGGACAAATAAGCGGATTAGGAGAAACTGCTCAGACGATAATAATTATCAACAGTCTGCTTCCTTCAAAATAGGTTTAAAGAAAAAAATATGATGACCGGATCATTAAGGATGCTCTTGTAAGAGCAGAGAATATAGACAGAAAAGAATCTACTTGTAAACACAAACAAAAAGTACCTAAAAAAATTTGAATTTCATTTTGTACTAATTACAATAGACAGTCGAAAAATCTCAAAAATAATAATACCCAAACATGGCATATGTCAAGAATGATCCTGTATTAAGAGACATTGTCCCAGAGGGCACCCAGTATTTTAGGAGAGCCAAATTCTAAAAGAGAAATTGGCACACTGTGCATACAAAAGTTACAATCAAATGGGAATAGGTGGCTTACACAATCGAAGGTTTCTATGGCTGCACAACATGTCTGGCATGTAAATATGATGTGATGATAAATTTAGTTTCTCATCAAATATCTAATGAAGGTTTCAGTTAACAAATGTAACACAAATCAGATTCATGTAGGTACCTTATAGTGTTGCCCATGTGGACTACAGTACGTAGGTCAAACCTCAAGACCAGTAAAAACACGCGTGCTGGACATGTGGGCAACATAAGAAGAGGTGTAACAAAACAATAGTCTTAAACCATTTCATTCAAAAACATAATAGTGATATATCAGGTCTCAGTATCACTGTGTAGAGCAAGTGCTACCACACGGGGTGGGGGAAATAGAATAACTAATTTGAAAAAAAGAGAGAGTTTTGTGATCTTACTTGAAATCACAGGGTACCTTGGGTTTAAATGTTGATCGAGTTAAATGCTTTTCCTTAAAATCTATGATCCCTTGGAAAGTATAAAGGTGGCTATATTATGTGACTGTGAAAAACGAACTCTTACTGATAATATTTCCTTTTTGTCTTGGAGATACAACAATCGCCGCATCCTCTTGTTCAGCGGGGGTTGTGTATTCATACTATAGTTTTTCTATAGGTTATAGTATTTTAGTATATGTGTTTACATCACAAATGTTTTGCAAATAATGAGTCTTTTTAATTGATATATTAAACATTGTATTTTAAATTCATTGTATAAACTTTGTGTACGATTTATTGTATGTAAGGGCAATAGTGACTAGTCAATTTAGATCGAATACATTTAGACCAATGGGAGAAAAGGTCAATGTAATAATGGGGTATATAAAGATAGCCTTCGTAGGGTTTTAAAGCACTCATGACGAAGCCGTCGACTTGCACGCGAAACGCGTTAGAGCGTAACCCTCAGCGTGAGATCTTAGAGGGAGACAAGCTACAGTCTGCAGCAGCAGCCGGTGACCGCAATACCAGCGTGCAAACCGGAAGTGACGTGTCGGCGTGGAATAGCAGCAAGGACGGAGCCAGTGAATGAGGCGTTGTGTGAGGGGGCTTCCCGAGGTCGCGACTCGGCATTAAGATCACTCTAAAACCAACGCCTTATACCATCTGGTATCTGTAAGCCTTGATTTTTTATCATTGTCGGAAAGTGTTTTTTGGCATTTTTAAATCTTGGCTGGTTGTCTCTCTATGGGTCTTCTTTTTTTCTCCCAACCTCCTGGGTTATGATGATGATTGATATATAATCTAGCATATTCCTATGGTAGTTTCTACCTGCTCAATGTTTTATTGTAACGTTATGCACTATGGTAGTTTATTTATTTTATTTCAGATACTGACGCTCCCCTGATATTTCAATTGAACAATTAGACCAATTGTTGGGACTATAAAAGATTAAGATCCTGGTGAGCATATAATTCTCCCTGATGATGTGACACTGTCATGAAAAGCGTATGATTGAACTTTGCAATTTGCGTATCCAGTAAAGTTGAGATTCAACCAGCCCAGTAATCCCACACTCCAATTGGAAAACCACTGGGTCTCCTAGAGGAAGCGTGTGGGAGTAGATGAGGTCTTGAAGAGCAATGTGAGAAACTGACCAGCATTTACAGGAAATGCTTAGTTGAAGTCATTACTGCTCAAAGGGGTCCAACCAGGTACTGAATCTAAAGGTTCCCATACTTTTACACACATGACTATTGAATGTTGAACTATTTGTGGATAAATAAATTATGAAAACATATCATGTTTTTGTAACATTTGTTTGATCGGGTTATCTGTATCTATTATTAGGACTTAGATTAAGATCTAATAATAATTTAGGTTTGACATTTTTGAAATATGTGAAAATCCTAAGGGGTTCGCAAACGTTTTCCCACCACTGTACTTAAATGGCTCAGTGCCCCAATTGGTACTATCACAGTTTATTAATAACACTCTGAGCCTATTATGTTCCTTGTTCTGGTCTTCTTTGCTTGTATTTATCACCAACCAATCCTTTCACTTCCTCTTCTTACATTTTTCTTGGATCAGTTATGGTTTATAGGACCAAAAACCACCTTCACATTTGAAAATGCTAGGATTTAGGACAGTTACCGAAATGTACAGTGATACCGTAGACCTATTTATGTTCCCCATATGTGTGTCAAAGGAAATCAATTTACAAAGGCTAAGAACTAGAAGCAGTGTGGCTGCTTAGGAATGCTCCACTGTCGGTTGCCATCATATTGCCCTGTGGCTAGGGTTTGAAATGGTCCTCCGTGTTTTATACACTTGCAAAAAATGTATATGCTCTATGTTTATATTTTACAAATTTGGCACTTTATGACAGATGAGATAATGGTACAGAGAAAGAAAAATGCTATAACAAATGGTCATGCTCAGAAGGCAGAGGGTTGAAGCCTCAGGGGAAATGTGCATAAGTACTTCATGGAAACAATGGAAAATGTAATAATTAGAATAGTGTCCTAACAGAGGTGCTAAAGACTAATATTGCAAGGGAATTAAAATCAATTGGGAAAGAAATATTTTAAGGTATTCTTAATATGACAGAAAACTAATTAGGTTTAAGATTTTGCAAGACTAGATTGCAATTGATTCTTATCTACAATAAATTTAAATATTTCTATATTATATAGTGTTCTTGCTATAAAGATCATGTGAGACATTGGTGCGTTCACACGGGAAGTTTTGCATGCCCAGTATCTATGTACTTCTGCCCACACTGAAGATACAGTGGCTATATTGAAAACTGGTAAACCTGAACATAACTTCCGCCTACTCTGTGAATACTGTAGCTATCTTGGCTACTGACATCCTGCCAATAAATAGGCTGGATTTCATACAGGAAGTGCCCATCAAGGTTTTCTGCCAACTTCCTGTGGGCTCCCTGTCAGTCTCCAGCTTGTTCTGGATTGCTTACTTCCTGCATTGACCTCTGCCTTGTTCCTAACCATCCTTTGCTGCCGCCAACATTGACCTTTGCCTGTGACCGTGACTACGTTTTACTCAACCAGGACCGGGCCCTCGGCTTTGGTCAGTCAGTCTATATCCTACCTCAGCCCTGTGGGTTAACTTCCTGTATTGAGATGAGCACAATCATAGATCACAAGAAATATAAAATAATATATAATAACTTGAAGCAACTCAAAGCTATTACAGATACAGGACGTATGGGAAGACCTAAGTGCCTTGAAAAATCAAGTTTGAATGGACACTGTTAAACCAGCTAAAACGTATTAAAAACTGTTCAACGTTTGCAACGTGCAAAGTCAAATGAGTTACCCATGTCTAAATATGTTTTATACATTATCTGGGGGTGTTTAGACAATAGACATATAGTATAATGATGTTATGTTTCATATTTTAGAAAAAAATCCATCAATAAATAATGCTATATTTTCTTTTTCCTCTGTTCTAACATATATTGCATTGCCTCTCATGTACTTTTATACCTTTGTGTTTGCCCAGCATAATTGAACGATTTATCACTTTTAAAAGCTGGGAAGTGTTCAAAGCAAAATGCTTGCATTTTAAGCACAGAAGGCAACATTTTAAATTTAAAGATATTGATCATTTACATTATTAGTTTTACTAAAAAGGAAATGAGCTGTTATGACGGGTATACAGTAGTTTACTACATTTAACTAAATAGACTCAATAAACACATTTTGTTGGCTAGATATTTCTGATATACAGTATAAAGGTTATTAAAATGATTTACAATATAGCTTTACCTCCAGCATGTGATCTAAACAAAATTATAAATGTATTTAGATGTTGGTGGACATGTCTGATTGCATTCAAAATCAACAGAATTACTTGGAGAATGAGTCACTTTGTTTTCTCTCTTACTGTGTCAGTATTTTTTTTCCATTTGTTTTGTTCAGTATGGATGAAATGATGGAATTTAAAATAAACAAATATATTAACATTGCAGGTCATTGAGTGTATTAATGACTTAATGTTGCACAAAATTTGGTTTGTGCTTTCCTGGGAAGTAAAATATCAAATGTTTTCAACATTCACTGAAATTGGACCATGAAAATATAGTTTTTGTGCATTTAAAATTGACATTGTAAAGGTAGTACAAATTTCCTGTAACTAGTACAGTATTTATGTAGTTTTCTCTTGAGTTCATAAATAATGATGCAACTGAATCTGCGTTAAAAATTGAAATGGAGGATAAAATTATATTTGCAACAGAATTCTTATTGAATTGCAAAAAAATCAGATGAGATGGAAATGTTAGAAAAATAATATACTGTGGGCTCTATGCAGTAAGCGCCGAAAAAGTGCTCTTGCCAAGTGTTCCCTATCGGCATGATTTTGACGATTTGCCCACGCAGTATTCAGTAAGGGCCGAATCCCTGGCGAATCACTGCGAAAGCAAAACGCCGATGAGCCGGTGATAAAAGAGCCTGGCTTCCGATATCCTGGCGATAGGCCATTTCTGCCGATATGTGTTTGCAGCAGAGAGAGATCCGCCACTCTCTCTGCGCAAACATCGGCACATTAAAAAGATATCAAAACAACTTTTACACATAGTAAACATGTGCAGGGGGTCTCCGGAGCTGAACCGCATTGGTTTCAGGTCCGGGGACCCCCTGCTTCCCGAGATACAGGCCCCTTTATGAGGTGCCGGTATCCCTCTGCATTTAAATGTCCTGATCACGTGACCGCGGAATGTAAACAAAGCAGAGGGATACCGGCACCCCACAAAGGGGCCTGTATCTCGGGAAGCAGGGGTTCCCGGGACCTAAAACCAAAGCGGTTCAGCTCCGGAGACCCTCTGCATATCTACACTATGAATAAAACACACATATAAATAAACAATCATTCCTTACCTTAGCGGCTATCCGCTATGGTAATTAAGCAGCCTTAATGTATTTTTAATAATAGTGTGCAGGAGCAGGGGGTCCCCAGAGCTGAACCACATTGATTTGTGGCTCAAGGACCCCCTGATTCCCGAGTTAGAGGCCCCGGTATGGGCCATCGGGTGCCAGTGTCGCCGCCATCTTTATAGAACCCAAGTCGCGTTTTGGACGCTATAAAGATGTCGGCGACACTGGAATCGATTCTCCAAACCGGGGCCTGTAACCCGGGAAGTAAGGGGTCCCTGAGCCACAAATCAATGCGGTTCAGCTCAGGGGACCCCCTGCTCCCGCACAATATTATTAAAATACATTAATGCTGCTTCATTACTATAGCGGATAGCCGCCAAGGCAATGAAGGGGTTAAGGCATAATAGCATGTTTAATGGGGACAATTGCCCCCAATAAACATTGCAATACAAAACAAACACCCCTTGTGCCCCCAACAACCCCTATACCCCCATTACATATATCACATTTTTGGGATGCACAGCAATGATACTAGAGGCCGGCGGTGGCCCTCGGGTGTTCCCCGCAGGCCTGCAGTACCAATTCTGTGCCCCCCCCAAAAAATACAACAACACAAATACTTTACAATAAATACACCCCCCCTAAAATATACAATACAGTAATGGGCAAAATTACTATTATCCACAAATGGATAATAGCGCATTTGTCCATTTAAAATACAAAAAGAACAATAAATACATTAAATACATATTGCACTCACCCTTGTCCGGTTGCCACGATGAAGGCCATCCACATCTTCATCACCGTCCATGCCCCCTCCGCTGCTGCAAAACAGAAACAAAAATAAAAACATCCAATGTAATATCCCCTAACCCCTTAATCACCATAGCGGTTATTAACCGCTACAGTCATTAAGGGGTTAACCCACCCTCACCCACCACTCGGGAGGCCTACATACCCTCCCCCACTAACACCCCACCCCGTGAGGCATTACCACGCTCACCCAATACCAGCCGGGAGGCCTACCCACATACCCTTGGGGTCAATACCCCCTCCCACCACCCCCAGTACGTACAATAAAAACACTGCCCCAATATAAACATCATTATATTTATTAAATACATAACCCACCCCCTGTGCCCACCATAAATACATGATTTATTCTTTTACATACAGGATTCATACCCCAGGCCCATGTGAGTCCCCGGTGGCCTGATGGGTCACCTCACAGACCTACAGGTTACCATCAACATGTTTCACACAGGTTCTGGAGGCCTGTTGGTGGGTCCCGCCAGGTGCCATGGCCCACCAGGTGGTCTCCGCGGGTCACCGTGGGCCACAATTGGGTCCCTACGGTAGGCCCGCGGATATCTGTGGGCCCCAGGTCAGACCCACAGGTGTCTGAGGGGCCTTGGGTGGTTCCCACGGGGGTCTGGGGACCCACGGGTGGTCACTACGGGTCCGGGGACCCACAAGTTGTCACTACGGGTCCGCGTTCCCCCACAGATGTGGGGCCACCGGTACTTCCCCGCATACTATGGGTCCACTGTGCCCCCACAGATGTGGGGCCACCAGTTCTTCCACGCAGGTGTCCCATGTGGACCATAAAGCCTGAAACCCATGAGAAGCCCCAGGATACCGCAGCTGGTCTCCAGAGGTCTCTCACAGACCAAAGGAACCAACCCTGTATGTAAAAAAAAAATAAACCTGACCTATACATTAAATACATCAATCCCCTCACCCCCCCACAACACATACAGTACAATAATGTGCAAAATAACTATTATCCAGATATGGATAATAGATTATTTGCCCATTATTAAACACATTAACTAGCATAATAAAATAAATAAAGTTCTACTGACCTCATCAATAAGATCCCTTGATGTGCAAGTCCTGTTTAAAAGATTTACTCAGTGGCCTTAAGCAGTGAATATTTTGGTATGTCCCTTGATGTGCAAGTCCTGTTTAAAAGATTTATTCAGTGGTCTTAAGCAGTGAATATTTTGGTATGTCCCTTGATGTGCAAGTCCTGTTTAAAAGATTTACTCAGTGGCCTTAAGCAGTGAATATTTTGGTATGTTTGAATATCAAAAGGTGTTTTTTTTCCCCTCTTAACTATGTGCTGTTAATTGACCAACTGGAACAAGCTGATTGATTGGGGAGGGGGAGGGTCATGTGACTGTTTTAGCTGTTTAAATCAAACACCTCTCCTGCAATTTGCAGGAACTGCAATTGGCATTAGACAGTGAGTCATTTAAAGTGAGCTTTTTAAGTGATAAATACAGTTAGACTATAGTTTGACTAGAGGTGACTGGGGACTAGATCTACTGCAAACTCTTTTACTCATGACAACAAACGGTAAGCTATTCAGATCACACTATGATCCCATGCTTGCTAACCTGCCTATTTCAACCCCCCACCCCTTTACAACTTACTCACTGCAGTCTCTCCCAAAACTGACTGCACAATACACTGAAACCCTGAACTGACTCTAGCATTGCAATACAGCTAAACATCTGACAAGGAACAGGCACACACCTGCTGCTTAGTCTGCACACACTCACTCTGTTCACAACAGCTCCTTACAGCACTACCTACCTCTGGCATCATGAACCTGCTATGTATTTTAACTTTTTTCTTTCTCCTGGCCTCATGGAGATGTTACTCCCTCTACCCACTACAAACTCCTCCATCCTGGCCCACACCCAACATCTCCATACACCCTGGACTACTCAAAAGCCTTGCACTATCTACTGAATGTTGGTGGAGAACTCTAAAAAGCAGCACACCACCCACTGCTCACTCTAATGGCAAACACCACAAATTTACAACTTGCAAACAACTACCCAAATTTCTACTCATACTATTACTCTCTTTAGCAGGTGATATTGAACTTAACCCAGGTCCTCCCATTTCAGCTCTGACCCATGCCCCTGAGAATTCCACCTTTAAATTCCAAAAAGGGCTATCTGTCGCTCATATAAACATCCGGAGCCTGCTGCCCAAACTGGACGAACTAAGGGCATGGTGCCTTATTCATAAACCCAAAGCCATCGTTCTTACAGAAACATGGCTATCCTCTAAAACCCCTGATGCAAATATCGCCATTCAGGGATACTCCATTTCTAGGAGAGATAGGTCAAAGAGAGGAGGTGGGGTGTTATTTTATATTGCAGAAACATTACAATTTACACTGTTAAATTGCCCCCCAAGCCCACCCTCTTTTGAAAGTCTAGTTGGCAAAATCTGCCTCCCCTTTTCTAAGCCCATCTTGCTTGCTGGCATCTACCGCCCTCCTAAAGCCCCTCTACAATCCCTGACTGATATCACCCAATTTCTTGGCTCCATTTCCTCTCTGAATGAGAAGAGTGAGCTGCTAGTTCTTGGAGATTTCAACTTCAATTGGCTTGACCCTAAAAACCACAAAATCCATATACAACTCAAGTCACTTAACCTATCGCAACTCATTTTCCAACCCACACGGATAAACCTGAAATCGCATAACCATTCCTTGCTAGACTGGATTCTCTCCTCAAACCCCAGCAGAATCCAATCTTCTGGCATCCTTCCTGATATTTTCAGTGACCATGCAATAGTGTACTGTGTAAGAAAATTAAACCACCCCACTCAAGCCTTAAAGTTCTCCTCACTAGAACATTTAAAAACTTTAACCCACAACTGTTTCTGGATGACCTTACCAACTGCCCATGGCACAGAATCGATTTAATTCCCGACCCTGATTCTGCGCTCTACTATTTCCAATCTGAGTTCTTAAAACTCTGCGATACCCATGCTCCACTACGCAAAATAAGGGTACGGGGGGCCCACCTTCCATGGGTTACACCTGACCTTATAGCACTCTACCAGTTCAGGGATGCCTTGTGGAAAAGCTACAAAGTAACTGTCACCACCAAGGATCTCACTCACTACAGATGCATGCGGAACATGTGCACAAGGCAAACAAGGCATGCAAAAGCCCAATATTACTCTGACAATCTCCACCAAAATACATCAAACCCAGCTAACTTCTGGAAGGTTATCAACAATATATTCCAGCCTCCTAACCATCAACAACCAAGAAATATCACTAAGGGGGATGTTACTCTGACAAACCCCACTGACATTGCAAATGCATTCAATGATTACTTTGTGGGGTGTGCCACTAACTTATTAGCGAAACATAGCCCAAACCACAAACCTGAATCTCATCCTGGGAGTACCCCTATAGTCCCACCCCCTCCCAACACTGCCCACAATTTTCAATTTGGCCCAGTATCTGAAGAGGAGATTATACAAGCGCTCCTCAAACTAAAACTAAGCAGCCAATGTGGACCCGACTTACTACAATCTAGGTTCCTACGACTTGGTGCCCCAGCCATTGCTAAACCAATTGCGTCCATAGTCAACTCTATCCTGTCTGCAGGACATATCCCTAAGACCTGGAAAACTGCCAGAGTTGTCCCAATCTTCAAAAGTGGGGACAAAAACACTGTCTCAAACTACAGGCCAATCTCACTTCTCCCAATTCTATCCAAAGTCATGGAAAAATGTGTCCACTCCCAATTAAGCGATTTCTATACCAAGACAAATTTCCCTAGCCAATTCCAATCTGGCTTTCGTCCCAAACACTCCACCGTAACTACCCTGCTAAAAGTTTGCAATGGAATCCAGTGTGGAATGATATGGGGACAACTCACTGGTGCAGTATTCCTAGATTTTGCAAAGGCTTTTGACATAGTTGATCATGCTATCCTGCTTAACAAACTCCAGAGCTCTGGAATAGGGAAGTATGCTTTAAACTGGTTTCAGTCCTACCTATCAGGAAGATCCCAACATGTGTCCATCTCAGGCTCTAACTCCAACCCCTGGATATCACCTGTGGTGTCCCGCAAGGCTCTGTTCTGGGGCCCATACTCTTCTCAGTGTTCATTAATGATCTTCCCACAGCTTGTAAGGAAGCCTCAATACACATGTATGCAGATGACACAATCCTATATGCACACAGCCATAGCCTCTCTGACCTTCAACACATACTTCAGTCTGACTTTTTGAGACTCGAAAACTGGATTTCCCAAAACAAACTGTTTTTAAAAACTCACAAGACTGTAACAATGGTATTTGGGACCAAGACTAAATTTGTAAAGCTTCCAGTGACTGAGCTCCTGATTAGAACCAACGCAAACACCACCCTAACACCTGTCACTAGTTTTAAATACCTGGGCTTATGGTTCGACTCCCACTTAACATTCGGGATGCATATTGATACCCTGACAACCAAGACCTATGCCAAACTAGGGGTACTTTACAGGAACAAATCCTCCCTAAGTCTCCTGGTCAGAAAGCGTATCGCACAGCAGATGCTAAAGCCAATTATTGACTATGGAGACATAGAATATGGCTCGGCACCTCAAACCCACCTTAGCAAACTTTACACCCTCTACAATTCAATTTGTCGTTTTGTTCTCCAATGCAACTACAACACACATCACTGCGAAATGCTCAAAGAACTAGATTGGTCAACACTAGAGTCTAGGCACAAAGTTCACCTTTCCTGTCTTGCCTTTAAATTCTTCATGGGCAAGCTACCCAGCTACCTGAACAAGCTCCTCACCCCTACCACTTGCAGCACTTATCATCTGAGATCAGACTCTAAAAGACTGTTCATGGTCCCAAGGCTCAACAAAGTATCTGGACGTTCCTCCTTCTCCTACCGTGCACCCCAAAACTGGAACAACCTACCAGAGACTCTCACATCCACCACCAGTTTAAGTTCTTTCAAATCTAAGGCTGTCTCACATTTTAGCCTGGTCTGTAACTGTTTCATACGCTCATAATATATATTTTCTTTAACTGTGCATGCAATGTCTTGTATATAATGTATACCCTGTTCATTTATGTAACTGTACTTGTAAACATGTATTATTTGTTTTACTCTGTGCCCAGGACATACTTGAAAACGAGAGGTAACTCTTCAATGTATTAATCCTGGTAAAATATTTTATAAATAAATAAATAAATAAGAAGCCCCCGTCGCCAGCAAAATCCTTGTCCTCCGTTGACAAAAAAATACATAGCCAATACATTGCAATTACATTCAGATATCAATTAATCCCTTAATCCCCTTATCGGATAATAACCGCAATGGTAATTAAGGGGTTAAGCCACCCTGGCCCGATACCCACCCTTCACCCATTCATTTGTACAATGGCTTCATCATGCATCTATATATATATATACACATGATGAACCAATATACAAATAAATGTAGAAGGGTTATCAAAAACATGCTCTACTACAAATAACCACTTCTCCATACAGACACAGTACAATAAAATCATATTTCATAAAAAAATCCAATCTCATCTTCCAATCAAAAGCCTCAAAAGCCTCAAATGCCAATCAAAACATTGCATTTACATTATACATGATGCACACAATCTATGCACCATGTACACTCTGCCAATGAATGTTAACAATAACATATTCCAAACAAAATACCAATACATCCAAACAAGTATACTATTTAAACCAATCAGTCATCATAAATCAATAGCCTTCATTAATCAAATCAAAACAATTTAAATTCCATCCATAACAATTAAACAATTAACTATTCAATCGTTAAACAGAACAAGTTACCATCAGACAAAATATAAGTACAAAAAAGAATACAATATACAAAAGCAAGCCTCACCCTGACCTAAAGTACACCATACAAGACTAAAAATTACATCTATCTAATTTTAAAATACATTACACACACTTTTATGCATAGCAGCATAGCCCAAATCATTTTAAATACTGCAAAACAAGCTTTTAAAGCAACATCATTTCTTACCCTGCATGTATATATATCGATCTAGACATACATACATACATACATACAGTGGCAAGAAATGATCTAAAAAAAAAAAAAAAAAACACATGTAAAAACAAAATAAAAAATGAACAAGTTAAATAAAATACATTTCTTTTGTTCACTTACCATTACTTGACCCACTCACCAACTCCCGTTGAACAGCTTACTCTCGAACCAATCCACGCACAGGAAAACATAAAATAGTAAACCATAAAATAATAAACAATAAAAAAATAAACCAAAACAATCCACAGGTCTTCTATTTGTAATCCATCTTCATCTGTATTCTTCTTTCTTGTATCTTTTTCCGCTCTCTTCCTGGGTCTTCTTCTCTTCTTCGGCCACGCTCTGGTCTTCATTCTTCTGTAGGAGGTCCTTCCTCCTCGGAATCTGCCTTAAAAATGAGACGACATAGGTTTTATAGGCCTATGATGTCACATTTTCATCATACGGTTCCCACGGCCCTGATTGGGCCGTGAAAACCATGAGATGTGGGCGGAAAAAAATAATTTTGATGACGTAATTTAAAGGCAATGACGCCAGCCAATCAGAATGGCTGTGCAACAATTGCCTTTAAGATGACGTCATGAAAAGAAAGATGGCCGGCCTCACATGGTACAGTAGCCAATCAGAGCGTGGGAAATAAATCCCAACTCTGATTGGCTCTAGTACCATGTGACAGGCTTTCAATGATGTCACATCTGTTCTCCCCCAGCCTCTGTCACATGGTCTACTAGAGCCAATCAGAGTTGGGATGTATTTCCCAGGCTCTGATTGGCTACCGTACCATATGAGGCCAGCCATCTTTCTTTTCATGACATTATCTTAAAGGCAATTGAAGCACAGCCATTCTGATTGGCTGTGCATTCATTGCCTTTAAATGACGTCATCATTTTTTTTTTCTCGGTCAAAGCACATGGTTTTCACGGCCCAATCAGGGCCGTGGGAACCATATGACGAATATTTGACGTCATAGGCCAATAAAAGCCTATGTCGTCTCCTTTTGAAGGCAGAAGCAGAGGAGGAAGGACCTTCTACAGAAGAAAGAAGACCAAGGCGTGGCTGAAGAAGAGAAGAAGACCCCGGAAGAGAGCGGAAGAAGATACAAGAAAGAAGAATACAGATGAAGATGGATTACAAATAGAAGGCCCGTGGATTGTTTTGGTTTATTATTTTATTGTTTATTATTTTATGGTTTATTATTTTATGGGTTCCTGGGCGTGGATTAGTTCGAGAGTAAGCTGTTCAACGGGAGTCGGTGAGTGGGTCAAGTAATGGTAAGTGAACAAAAGAAATGTATTTTTTTTAACTTGTTCATTTTTTATTTTGTTTTTAACATGTGGTTTTTTTTTTTTTAGATCATTTCTTGCCACTGTATGCATGTATGTATGTCTAGATCGATATATATACATACAGGGTAAGAAATGATGTTGTTTTAAAAGCTTGTTTTGCAGTATTTAAAATTATTTGGGCTATGCTGCTATGCATAAATGTGTGTGTAATGTATTTTAAAATTAGATAGATATAATTTTTGGTCTTGTATGGTGTACTTTAGGTCATGGTGAGGCTTGCTTTTGTATATTGTATTCTTTTTGGTACTTATATTTTGTCTGATGGTAACTTGTTCTGTTTAACGATTGAAATAGTTAATTGTTTAATTGTTATGGATGGATTTTAAATTGTTTAGTGATTTGATTAATGAATGCTATTGATTTATGGTGACTTGATTGATTTAAATAGTATACTTATTTGGATGTATTGGTATTTTGTTTGGAATATGTTACTGTTAACATTCATTGGCAGAGTGTACATGGTGCATAGATTGTATGCATCATGTGTACAATGTAAATGCAATGTTTTGATTGGCATTTGAGGCTTTTGATTGGTATTTGTGGCTTTTGATTGGAAGATGAGATTGGATTTTTTTTATGAAATATGATTTTATTGTACTGTGTCTGTATGGAGAAGTGGTATTTGTAGTAGAGCATGTTTTTGATAACCATTTTTACATTTATTTGTATATTGGTTCATCATGTGTGTATCTCTCTCTCTCTCTCTCTCTCTCTCTCTCTCTCTCTCTCTCTCTCTCTATATATATATATATATATATATATATATATATATATATATATATATGTATGAAGATATATATAGATGCATGATGAAGCCACTGTACAAATGAATGTGTGAAGGGTGGGTATCGGGCCAGGGTGGCTTAACCCCTTAATTACCTTTGTGGTTATTATCCAATAAGGTGATTAAGGGGTTAATTGATATCTGAATGTAATTGCAATGTATTGGTTATGTATTTTGTTGGCAACGGAGGACAAAGATTTTGCTGGCGACGGGTGCTTCTTATTGATGAGGTCAGTATAACTTTATTTATGTTATTATGCTAGTCAATGTGTTTATTAATGGGCAAATAATCTATTATCCATATCTGGATAATAGTTATTTTGCACATTATTGTACTGTATGTTTTGGGGGGGGGGGGGGGGGATTGATGTATTTAATGTATAGGTCAGGTTTATTTTTTTTACATACAGGGTTAGTTCCTTTGGTCTGTGAGAAACCTCTGGAGACCACCTGCGGTATCCTCGGGCTTCTCACAGGTATCAGGTTGCGTGGTCCACGGAGGACACCTGCGGGGAAGAACCGGTGGCCTCACATCTGTGGGGGCACCGCGGACCCATAGTGACCACCCCTGGGTGCCCAGACCCCTGTGGGAACCACCCAAGGCCCCTCAGACACCTGTGGGTCTGACCCGGGGCCCACAGACATCCACGGGCCTACCGTGGCGACCCAATTGTGGCCCACGGTGACCCGCGGAGACCACCTGGTGGGCCATGGCGCCTGGCGGGACCTGCCTACAGGCCTCCAGAACCTTTGTGAAACATGTTGATGGTAACCTGTAGGTCTGTGAGGTGACCAATCAGGCCCACCGGGGACTCACATGGGCCTGGGTTATGAACCCTGTATGTAAAAGAATAAATCATGTTTCTATGGGGGGGCACAGGGGGTGGGTTATGTTTTTAATAAAAATAATGATGTTTATTGTGGGGCAGTGTATTGTTTTTATTGTGGGTACTGGGGTTGGTGGAAAAGGTTATTGGCCCCAAGGGTATGTGGGTAGGCCTCCAGGCTGGGTATTCGGCGAGGGTGGTTAGGCCTCACGGGGTGGGGGGTTAGAGGGGGAGGGTATGTAGGCCTCCCGAGTGGTGGGTGAGTGTGGGTTATCCCCTTAATGACTGTAGCGATTAATAACCGCTATGGTGATTAAGGGGTTAGGGGACATTACATTGGATGTTTTTATTTTTGTTTCTGTTTTGCAGCAGCAGAGGGGGCATGGACGGTGATGAAGATGAGGATGGCCTGTATCGTGGCAGCCGGACAAAGGTGAGTGCAATATGTATTTAGTGTATTTATTGTTCTTTATGTATTTTAAATGGGCACATGCACTATTATCCATTTGTGGATAATAGTAATTGTGCCCATTACTATACTGTATGTGTTAGGGGGGGGTTATTTCTTTATAAGTATGTATTTGTTTTGACATTAATTGTGGGGGTCACAGAATTGGTACTGCAGGCCTGCAGGTAACACCCGAGGGCCCCCGCCGGCCTATAGTATCATTTATGTGCCTATATGTGTATGTTAGGGGGGTAAAGGGGTTGTTGAGGTAATTTATGTATATATATATATATATATATATATATGTACTGTGTATATATGTATATATGTATATATGTATATATGTATATATGTATATATATTTATTTATTTAGTGTGGGGCTGTTGTGTGTGTATTTTTTTTATTGTGGGTAGCGGGGGTGGTAGACGGGGGTATTTGGCCCCAATGGTGGTTTGTTTAGGGCTTGCGGGTGGGTAGTGGGAGGGCTTAAACCCTTCATGACCGTAGCGGTATTAACCGCTACGGTCGTGAACGGGATAAGTGCACCCGCATACCCACCAGCAAGTCCTAAACAAGCAACAAGGGCCAAATACCCCCTTCACCCACCCCCGCTACCCACAATAAACCTGGCACGGCGGGTTAACCCCTTCATTGCTAAGGTAATGAAGTGGACTTTAAATGCATTTTTCCTGCCCCGGATGCATGCCGGGGGGCTCCAGTGCTGGTATTAATGGGTATCAGCTCCGGAGACCCCCGGCATCAATCCCAGGCAGGAAAAAGGCCTGATTTTTTCTAAGTTTCGACCTTGCCGATGCTTCTCCTCCACCAACTTGTCAACTTTAGTTGGTGGGACAGATTGGCGTTCAAATCTCAATTCTAGAGTGCCGATCAGCAGCGAAAAGCTGATCGGGGCAACTTGAATTTAGCCGATTTCAAAAAGTGCCGATAAGTGGCTTATCGGCACCCGGCTGCCGATAAGTTTTTATCGGCACCCGGCTGCCGATAAGTTTTTATCGGCATCCAAAATTGCCGATTATTCCCACTTATCGGCGCTTACTGAATCGGGAAGGCAATTTTGTCGAGAAAATGGCGATAAAAGCCTTTTCGGCGCTTACTGCATGAGGCCCTGTATTGGGGATTTTTTGTACAAATGCCAAAAAAAGATACAAAATTGGGGATATCTAAACCTTTGCTGCTAGAAAACAACAATTAAAACACACTTTCAGAAACATATTAAGACGAAGGTGAAAACTACTATATAAAGCACCTCTACTGTATGAAGCTAAAATAATATCTGTTTTATGTATATCAAGCGATCTGTATAACAATTTCACATTTAAATTTTTTTTCTGCATGGCTATCCAGGTCTTATTTATTATATTGTTATTTCTTTGTATAGACTGCACGTGGCAAACTCTTGACATAGATTCACTAAAGGTTGATATACAGTAGCAACGTTAAAATGTTGTGCTACCGAGAAATGCTCTAATATTTTTTTTTACTAAAGTCATTTTCAAATGTCAGTGATTTTAGCAATCTAAAGATTATAGCAATGTAGCTGGATTACCACTAGCATTAACGACTATACAAAAAGCTATTTTGCAAAATAACTTTGGCAGTGCTGTTGGCAGGATCACCAACAGGGGAGTGAGCCGGGACAACTACTGTAGATCCTGGGGGCACACCTGGCCTTTACCTGAAGTTGGGCCTGACTTTCACTATCAGCCGGCATACCAGATGAATATAATTTTGATTATTTTCTTACTAGTATTAGTAAATATCAAATATTCTATACTTTGATATATTTTATAATAGTCATACTGTGAAAATATTAGGTTTTGTTAATGTGTATAATGAAACATCCATGCTGCATCAATTTTTATTAATGATTGATACATACAGTACTGTGGCGCAGAAGTACTTGAAGATGCTAACAATATAAACAGATTTTTTAGGATGTATGCAAGGTTCAACTTAGCGGAGAATTTTGATGCCTGTAAAATATATTTTTGGGGGCACAAATACAATTTTCATTTAGTACACGCCATTTAATTCTGCACATCATGCTTATCCTATTTGTTTGTGTCAATATGCCCGAATAATACAATCTCTGAACAATAGTGCCCTTTTAATGTTGTGGTTGGAGATTTCTGGGAAGTTTCACATCTTTGCAATTTGTTTGTTAAATTTAAAACGTACAAAAATGTTTTTCCCATCTCTGAGGATTAGTCCAATAGAAGCCAATGCTCACTATGTGAAAAGCATTGTCAATAAGGCAATACAAATCAATGGGTTATTTATCAAACTCTTCTCACTGCAAATCTGGGATAAACTGATGTCAAAGTATTACACCAGATTTATCAGAATAAAATAGAAAAATCTCATTGCTTTCAATTGGAATTTGTTTTTATTGATAAATTTGGTGCATTTTTGATAAATGAACCCCAATAGGTCTGACTGTGCGCAGAAGTAGGATATGGGTGTAGGTTACAATATTTGGTATGCATATTAAACACTGTATGCTGAAGGAACAAAATGAACATGTTTGAAAAATATTACTGGATAACCAGTAGTTTGTGATTGGTAGCATTGCAAATACTTAGGATCTATTATTGTATATGATGACAAACCAATAAATGCTTAATTTTGTTGCAGGCAATATGAAAGTATACAAAGCTAATGCAACACTAATAATAATAATAATAATAATAATAATAATAATAATAATAACAAAATTGTTCTGGGTGTTTTTGTTTCGTACAGTATAAGGCATCAGGCATCAGTAATGTATTCTATTATTTCACTAAAATAGAATAAAATAAAATGGCATGAATGAAATACAATAAAGTATATGGAAGCATATGTATTATATTTACTCCCTCAAAAATAGTAAGAATTCATGTTACAAAGCTGTAAACATAACTTGCAATAGTTTTAAAAAGAGAGGAAGGCAACCTGCAGTATTTCAACCTTTCCTAAAATGTTTGTTTTTCGGTGGCATCAGATGGTTGTGCAATTAACAGCTTAAATGAAACAGTGTGTATGAAAATAGAAAGATAAAAAAGGAAATACAATTGTTCAATGTAATTGTATAGCAAAGATCACTACACAACATGTCTAGTACTGTAGGTTATTGTTTCTTTTCTATGTTCATATATTCTGCTAGATTATGGCTCTATTATGCCCCTTGACCTAAATTATGTGATATTTTTATTGCACTGATACTGTAATTAAAAAATAGGTTGAAAAAAGATGTACAGTATGTCCATCAAGTTACACCTTTTGTATAATGATAAATTGGGTTAAATACTTATATTAGATTTATATTGATTCAGGTCAACTCATACATACACAGAAAATGTGAGTGAAACATTTGCTATATTTCACAAGGGGAAAAAAGTACTTCTATGGATCAATAACCTCACAGAAGTAAAAATTCCAATAATTTTTAATACCATAAAGGTATATGTCTGTACTTTGAATGCTATATTTGGATTGTCCTATCATAACATTTAGATTTTACATTTTGTACAGAACTTTTAGCTACACTAGTGTTTCTATAGGCTACAGTATATCAGAAGAAGAGACTTGTGAGGAATCTCTGAATAATTGGCTGTCCACAAGCTACATTGGTAGCTCCAGCTATATGATTCTAAATTAGATGCTCTTTTCCCCAGCACACCCTTTTTTTAATAATTAGAAACTCTACTGCCATTAACACCAGTAGAATCTAATGGTTTTTCATATTGTCACTTTCTAGTATACCTGTACTAGATTTTATAGTTTTGTAATTGTTTCACTTAACTCCTAAATTCATTTTTTTTCTGGAAATTTCTTTAACTGCCTTAACCACTCACACTCCGGAACCACTGATGCTGGAACTTGGATGTTTCTTGGTTGATCTTAGGTGAATCTCTCGAGGACTGGGCTGCAGGCATTTTTATAGGGTTAAGGGCCCTATCTTTAACATACCTAGCCAATCCTCCCATGGGAACAACTTTTCCCACCTATCCCCAACTTGCCAGGAGTTCATAGAAGAGGCAGAAGTTGTTTCCAGGTTTGCTAAGAGCATGCACTAACCTGACACCTAAACTGCTTAGCATACTGGGCACAATCTCTTAGCTGGCGACAGTAAGTTTGGGGTTTGACTACCAAGTGTGAAGCACCCATACTTCGCACCGGTATCTGATACTTGGCAATAATCCGGCCACCCTAACACCTCGGGTCTCTGAGGCTTTTCAACTCCGAACTTCTCTAGACACTGGGGCATCAACTTAGCAGGGTGCCCTTTGAAGTACGGAGATGAAAAATCCCTCAGTTCATTCATCCATAACATATGGGCATGTTAATGGATTCATTGCCGGGCTGACAGGAAAGGGTTCCCTCCTTTACATTAAAAACACCATAGAAATACAGTTTATTTTTATATGTAGGTTTTGTATGTGCAACAAACATAAAACCAATATTTATTTTCATGGTACACTTGTAACTAGCTACACTCCAAAAATTAGACTCCTAGCTCTGTCCTAGCTCAAGTTATCCACTTAATTGAAGGCTCTGTGATGTGGGTTGCGGTTTGACCTATTATCGGTCTGGGTTACAAGCCGGCATACAATGTATCCGTGCTGGCTTTTGTCAGTAACCGAAGACGCGCGCCACCAATTCACCTTAAGTGGATAACGAGACGACTGGATACATTGTAGCTCTCAAGTACTTCAGCTAGACTGCAGACCACTTATTCAATTGACTTTGCGGTTTCGACGTCTGTGGTCTACAAAATGATACCCATCTTCAATGCTGCCACTTACTCGCAGGCACACTTATGCAATTAGCGCTTGGCACAGCGCTAGAAGCTCCCCCTTGTGTCGCCAATACAGTTTGCACATTCTCCCATTCATTCTTAACACAGCAGCTAGCTTCTGAGCTGCAAAACAGGAACAATAAAGATAGTGTAGGGGAAAACATGGCATTATGGTGACCATACAATTTAACCCCTTCAGCCCCAACAAGGTTTAGGATTAACCAGCAGGGCATAATACCTTCATTATTGGCCTGGTTAACCTTTTCACCGCCACATGTGTGTTTTGGGGTATTGTTGTGGAGGGAATGTTATTTTTTTTATATTCTATATATTTTTTTATATTCCCTTTTTGGGGGACATACAAGTGTTTACTTTGATTTTCACTATAGATGAATACTCTATATAGTTCATATGGAAATAATTTTAGGAAGTGTGAAATGGTACTCGTTTAAAAATATTTTGCATAACTCCAATCCTGGAACGTGAGGTGTGCTCCTTTTTCACCACCGGCATATTTCCCTCATTTATTTACCCCTCGCACAATACGACAATGGATTTATTCGTGTTTGGATTCTTAAAAATCCTCCCAGATTGTTTGCAATTACAGATTTTAACAAATCCGTCTGGATTTCTGAATGTCATATGCACAGATCGATTTTAGTGGGGGGGGGTGGATTTTATCAAAACAATCCGCGGAATTTTATTGAATGAAATTGGACTGTTACACCCATCCCTACAAAGTACGTACTACATTACTGGCACTACAGTATTAGTAGGCACCAAAACACCTTTGAAAGCCTTTCTCATTGAGCCCCCTTTCAGCCAATATTGTCTAAATACGACACTCCCCACTGATCATGGTTTTACACAGCCTTCCCGGATCATAAGCCCTACACAGAGAGATGACGTGTAAAAATATTTATATAGTAAAATAAGATAAAAGCAAATGAGATAGTGTGTAGCAGCTCAAATACAGATTGATCGCTCGACGTAGAAGGCATAGCATCTTAACATTGTCTGCAGCTGTTAGGAGTCTACACTTTCAGATCGAGCTTTCCAATCAGGTCACCAGCTGACAAAGATACTGCGAGAAGTCGTCCTGCGTTTGTTGCCTTGAATTCTGAAACACGGCTTCAACGCATTTCACAAAAATTGTTTCCTCAGGTAACCGTGTCCCATATAACAGAGTCTCAGGTTTAAATACCTCTCTCGGATGATTAAAGTAATGGGCAACAGCAATTAAACGTCATTACAAAACCGAAATGGCACCTACATAGTGTAAGGAATCGGGAAACACGTCCTCTGTGGCGTGCTCCCTCCTTTCCTGCTGCAGCACACTCCCCCGCTCTGTTTACAGAGCACGCGCGCAACTGCAGCTCTTCACTCCGTGCCATGGAGCTTGGCTCAGCCCCCCGGTCGCATCGTGTGTCTGTCACGCACAGCGCGCGCACGTGACATTGTGCACCGCTCCCCAGCTGCGTGGCAAGTTCTTAAATGCCCATTGTCTCCTGCAGCCTATCCTTGCCTCCCCAGAGGCCGTGCCTCCGCTCCACACCCAGCCTCATTGGTTTCTGTTTACATAAAAGACTTTCACTTTCACCTTGCTGAGCATAAACCTGTGTAGCCTTGTGTTCCGGCGTTTGCTTTGCCTTGCCTTGTGCCTTGTTCCTGTCTCTCTGTTGCTTTCTTGTGTACCGACCCGGCTTGATTATAGGACCCCCTCTGGATAAAGACCCCGGCTTGACTTTTGGACCCGCTCTGGATAATGACCCCGGCTTCCCTCTGACAACCCACACCTCTCCATCCCTGATTACGGCTTACGGACACTCTACCAATCTCCTGGCTCCAACCCCCGACTACGGCACAATGGACACCGACCATCCCATGGCTCCGTCCCCAGACTCCAGCAAGTATATAAACTAACCCGATCTCTCCAATCCAGACCTGGCTACACTGACAACTGACTCTCCAGGAGTTCCCCCGCTGCTGTGGGTGCGCAGTTTCATAATTTCCCACCTCAGTACCAGGGTCCCGCCCTGTTCGTGGTGAGCTCAAGCATTACACATAGAGTCTTATATGTAATGTGTCTGTTGTAAACTAATATAAAAAGTAGATATATAAAAGGGTCCGAAAACCAGTCTCAGAATCCGGTGCATAAAAAAAAAACTTTTTAAAGTATCAGAAATAAGTCCACAGTATTGTTTTAGGAATAAAATGTCACAACAGGAGTCTATACAGAACCAAATAGTCTCCTATGGGGTTGATTATTCATGAGTCTATTGCATATATAGGGAGACTGAACTTTGTGAGAGAAATGGAAGTTGATCGCTGGTGTCCCACAATCGGAGAATAAACATTGTCACTCAGTCCATATAGCCTTAAGAGTATGCACACATATTAAAATCAACTGGCATGTCATACAGTACAGCACAATAAGTTGAAATGTTGAAAAAGTACTCTGCTGAGAATAACTTATGTTCCTCCCCGGTAGACGATCCAAGCGATGATTCAGTCCTCCATGATGCTTGGTCTAGGTGGCGACTCCAGCAGGGCATGCTCCCCGGTGCAAAATGTATGGAAACAGGGAAGATCCAAAAGGAATAAGCCAGTGCACAGCAATAGAGCAACGCTGGACGTAGTGCCCAAAAATATGTTTATTGAGTAAAATCCATATAGTTGAGGTACTGCAAATCCTAGTACCTCAACTATATGTCTACTATGTCTTCTTTCTACCCCCATTGTATCTAAAGCTCTCTCCTGCCTTAAACCTTTCTCACTTTCTGCCCCTCACCTCTGGAATGCCCTCCCCCTCAATACCCGACTAGCACCCTCTCTATCCACCTTTAAGACTCACCTTAAGACACATTTGCTTAAAGAAGCATTATGAATAGCACTGGATATTCCTGGACACATGATACATAAAGCTTGGCCCCCTGCAGGTGCACTTACTAGAATTCCCTCTTACTGTCTCTATATGTTCCCCTACCTACCAATTAGATTGTAAGCTCCGCGGAGCAGGGACTCCTCTTCCTTAATGTTACTTTTATGTCTGAAGCACTTATTCCCATGACCTGTTATTTATATTATTTGTTATTTATATGATTACAGCATGTATTACTACTGTGAAGCGCTATGTACATTTATGGCGCTATATAAATAAAGACATACAATACAATACAACAATATGGATTTTACCCAATAAAAATATATTTTTGATCACTACGTCCAGCGTTGCTCTATTGCTGTGCACCGGCTTATTCCTTTTGGATCTTCCTTCTTATCATACAAAGTAGCATACACAATACAAGTGAGATTGACAATATAATTGATTAAAAAAAGTTATACAAAGAATATAAAGTGAAACTGGCACTATGATAAATCTATATATAGTATACAAGAAATATGATACCTAGTGGTAAATAGCTAACCTAAATAAAATATAGGTGAATATGTAGAAGAATATATCTATGGATAACATAACTCAATTTATGAAAACTAGATGTGTTGCAGATAATTTACATAAAAGGGTTGTGTAAACATAAATATTACTATATTTACACATACAGATGACAAACAAGTGATATTTAGTGATAAGCAACTAGCCCGAACAGACTTTAAAAGAGATACTGTAGGTGATGGAATATATCTATAGAGCACACAATACAAGATAATAAAACTGCATATGTTACAGATACATTTACCATCAATATGTGGTTCAGGGGGGACCGAGGATGATGTGGAGACACCCACAAAGATACCTTTTAGTGCCATCTATCCCTTCAGGACCATGTGGCATTGTCTACTTTCATAAAGATTTTTTACTCAAGACCTGATTGGATTTTGGACATTCCTATACTACTGTATGTGTGTTTTTCTTTCTTTTGTTTATACATATGATTCTGTGCTCACAGACATCACAATTCCCATTTCTACAAGGATCCAAGGATGATTCTCCGTGGTTGAGCAGCGTATCGGAAAATGTATAGATAGACAGATAGACAGATAGATATTTTATTTCTGTACACAGTGTACACACTACACACTCTTGTGTATTTGATTCAATAAGCACTTTATTGATTAACTATTGTTTTTTGTGATCTGCACTACTAAGAGAGCGCCTAGTGTTTTTTCTGTTTTTTACTCTTAGAACATGGAGAACAGTAGCTTTAAATAACTGCATTTGCACAGACCAAAAATGAATGTTCTATATATGAAACACACCTCTAGTTTTTAATAAGTAAGAATACTGACCTCAGTCTTCTCTCATCCCCTTTAAGTAAGCACTAACTCACAAAACACTGCAGCCACATTAAGCAAGTGAGTCCTGAAACGTCACTGTATACACTTGCTCTGATGGATTGAATACAATAGAAGTCTTTGGACTCAATTTAAAATCTTTTGTGTGCTTTCTATTCTCTACATTATCTACAATTTAGAGAGAAAAACAATAACGTTATTGCCAAGAATACAACAAACACACACAAAAGCTAAGTACTATTTTAGAGGGTAAATAGTATACTACTGCACAATACAGTTACTCTGGAGCTTTACTATCCTTAATGAGTGTCACAGATACACTGTGTTTTGGATCATTGTCTTGGAAGAACTGGTGACCAGATGGAAGTATTTTGAAATGTAAGGTGCTGCCGCCTGAGCAATAATGACCTTCTGGAAGTAGGTGTTGTCTATTATACCTGTAGATACAATAAAAATGAAACACTGTTTTAATTGATGGGAAAGGGACAGGGACACATTAAGATATAGTTGTAGATGAAACATATAAAGTATGCATTCCATCCACTAGGTAAAGAGTGTTCATGTGCAGTAATTAAATTGAACAGATATGCATTCCATTCAGTTGGCATTTACCACGCATGCATCCAAATTCAATGGGATGTGTATGCGTTATATACAGTAGATATAGAGCATGCATGTGCAGCGGTGTCCACAACAAAGCAGCACAGTATTTAATTAATACAGTACATCATTATCTCGATTATTTTACAGGTAGAACTGTACAAGAGACAGCCAGGGAATGTTGGTGAAAGAAGATTGTATTATTTTTCTTAAGTTTTTTTTATTTCTGTTACTGTATATACAGTAGCAATAAATATTTTCATAAATCTTGCACTAATTTACTGCACACTACATGTTTCTCTATTTGACCTATTGACGGTAGGGGTAAATGTGACTGCTTTTAATAAAGGTCAAGCCTACCATTACCCCTACCTGTATTATGTTATATGTGTATATGTATTCTATAGCGTGGTTCCAGCACTTCAGAGACAGGGGGTACATTTTGTTTTCAGATGGACTGTTGCAAGTGGTCAGTGATCTTCCTAAGTAAGGCTCTGCATGTAACTGTGTTGTGTTGTTCTTCCCCCACCAGTCAGGGGCTGGGTATGTTGCAAACACCTGGGGGAGGGGAGATTCCTGGTGATATAAGAGCAGCTCTTTGTTAGAAGTGAGCTCTGAGTGTTTTAGTTGTGAAGCAGATTTTGTTTGAAAAGCAGCTTGAAAAGAAGCTGTGAGGCAACGGGGACATGCTGTAGCAGACGATGTAGGAGGAAAAACATAGGCTATCTCTTTTGGGAGATCTCTGAACCTAGTTTTATAGGGTAAGCCCAGTATCCTAGTTGTTAGTGAGTGTGTGTTGATTTACTGTACATAGTTGTGGATACTCCTTTTTCTAATACATTAATTTTATAAACTCTGTGTTTCTGTCTTGTGAATTGATCCCTGGTGTGTTAGTGCTGGTCTCCTGTGGCATACCTTAATAAATATGTAAATTATATAGACTGTGTCTGTTATCTAAAGTTTCAGAGCATTAAAATAGTGTATGGGAATAAGGGATGGGTCACATTGTGTACTCTCTTGAGTGTACAAAATGTGCTTTACTATAGCATCAGACTCAAAATACTGTACATTGCACTTCGGTTAAAAACACAATAGCACTGTCTGTGACAGGAGACGCACTTAATAACACATTTATATTTCGTGGATCCTGATTGAGCAGAACAGGTTGAGCGAAATAAACTGAGATGTATTCCCTTGATAGGCAAACACACGACAACTGCAGAATACACTTAATAATTACACTTACGGGTATAGAACAGTGGATAATGTCCAGAAAGGTGCAAAGCACCAGAAGATTGTCTTTTAAAATGTAGTCCTTTTGCAAATTGCCAAATAAATAGCCAGTCCAATCCTTCTGTGAATGTGCAAAGTCTTTTCTGGTTCTTTAGGGTTCGCTCTGGAATCCCCAGGGCTAACGAAATCCTGAAGCAGGGCAAGTTTCCTTGTTGCGATGTTTTTAACCTCTTGCGTTCTGGAATCGTAGTCACTGTACTTAGATCTTATCCGCTTGAAGAAATCAGGTAACAACAGCAACAACAACAACAGCAACAGCAACAGAACAACAACAACAACAACACAGGAATGAGGGTTACAGGCCTTTTTAAGGATAAGGGCCTGTGGGGTTTACATTAGCCTCATCCCATTGGCAAGGAATTATCTTCCTCCAATCAGAACCTGCCATGTCACATGGGCAAATCCCCCAGCCAGCCCAGGTAACTCTGAGCATGCTCAGTAAGCAGCTTGGTAGCACTGCTAAGTAAAAAGGGGCCACTCATTTCTGGGGACGCAGTGTCTGGAGTTTGGTCCAAAGGTGTGAAATATCCAGAATGAGTAACAGGATCTGCTACTCAGAAACATCCTGATTAAGTGACAATGTAAGACTCTGGGGTCTTTCATCCCCTAGATGCATCGGCATCTCCCAACAGGGGGCTCATGGATGCATAATATTTGTTCCTTAATGCATTACAAAGGCAGGCAGAAACAAATAGCATCCTGCCGGTACATTTTAAAACTGCAACAGAAAGGCACTTCATCAAAAATATATGTTTCCCTTATGACAATGTTATATTTTTAATATGTGTGTGTTGGGGGGTTACACTGAGGCTGCACACCAAAAATCCGGGTGCTGGCTCACTCCGTTCCTAAATTAGCAGTCAAGGGGACAACAATGCATTGAGGGGAGAATGGTACATGGGAACAGCATATACAATTAACCCCTTCATCCCCAATATGAAATAGGGGTAACCAGCTGAGCCCACTTCCTTTATTAATGCGCTGATTGCCCCCATTTTCACCACATCTCCCCCACTCAAAGCCCAAGGTTTGCCCTGGCCACCTCCTCTGGTGGTTGGGCTGACCGGAGGGTTTTTGAAGTCATTAGGTCTTGGCGATTGTCCTGCCGGGAGATGCCATCAGCGTTCACATGCTCACTGCCTTTCTGGTGATTTCAAACTCCTGCCGGGCCAGGCTCCCACGCAATAGCTTGGCATTCTCTCCTGACACCCTCTGCAACCAACTTAGGGGGTTATGGTCAGTGATAACAGTGAAGGTTCTGCCATACAGAGAGGGCTGTAGCTTCTTTAGAGCCCATACTATGGCCAGACACTCCTTCTCAATAGTGGCATATGCCACTTCTCTGGGCAGCCGCTTGCGGCCAAGAAGCATCATTGGAGGTGCCCTGACCTCCTCCCCCACCTGGCTGAGCACAACACCAATTCCAAAGTCTGAGGCATCAGTCTGCACCAGAAACTTCTTGGAATAATTTGGAGCGGCCAGTATAGGAGCGCTGGCTAGTGCAGTCTTCAAAGACTGAAATGCAGCTTCTCAGGCAGGAGACCAGACTACCAGCACAGACAGTCGCTTCTGGGTCAAGTCAGTCAGGGGTGTTGCAATGGCACAATACTAGGGAACAAACTTCCTATAGTAGCCTGCAGTGCCTAGGAAAGCCATGACCTGCTTCTTGGTTTTGGGAGTGGGCCACTGCACTACTGCCTCTACCTTAGCTGGTTCTGGCTTGGGGTGCCCTCCACCCATCCTATGCCCTAGGTATAAGACTTCAGCCATCCCTACTAAGCACTTGGTGGGTTTTAAGGTGAGACCTGTCTCCCTAATCCTGACTAGCACTGCAGCTACATGAATTAAGTGTGATTCACAGGAGTTACTGAACACAGCAATATCATCCAGATAAGCCCTTGCAAACCCTTGCATGCCCTCTAGCAAACGATTGACCAGGCGTTGGAAAGTAGCCGGTGCATTCTTCATCCCAAATGGCATCACTAAGAACTCATAGAGGCCACTTGGGGTGATGAATGTCGACTTCTCCCTAGCCTCCTGGGTCAAAGTGATTTGCCAGTACCCTTTACTGAGATCCATGGTGGTCAGATACCTTGCCCCCGCGAGTTCATCCAGCAACTCATTCATGCGGGGCATGGGGTAGGCATCTGAAACCGTCCCTACATTGAGCTGCCGGTAGTCCACATAGAACCGGGTGGTCCCATCCTTCTTAGGCACTACTACTACCGGACAAGCCCAAGGGCTCTGGGATGGTACAATTACCCCTAGGGCCAGCATCTCCTCCACCTCCCTCTCTATACTTCCCTTCACCTCTGCTGACACTCTATAAGTGTGCTTATGCAGAGGTCTTAGATCCCCTGTCAGCACTGGGTGTTCTGCAATGTGTGTCTTCCCTGGCTTGTCCGTGAACAGAGCCCTATATTGCGCTAGCATAGCCCTGCTCTCTGCCTGACACTCAGCTGAGACCCTATATCCACCTGCTCTATGGTACCTCCCTGCCTAGCCTCCCCTAGGAGATCTGGCAGAGCATTGCTCGCCGGATCCCCCATCGGTGGGCTGCAAATGGCCAGCACCGACGCCACACTTGGTGCTATGTACTCCTTGAGCATATTGATGTGATAAACTTTGGTCCCCCCTTTCTCCCTAACCCTGGCTAGCACTGCTGCTACCTGTCCTGGATAAAAACCCCAGACCTGCCTGAAGCCAACTATCCTCTCCCTGTAAATCCCCACATACCTCTGCACTCTCTCTAGTGCCCTCCTGACCAGGCGGTGGGAGGTAGCCAGAGCATTCCTCATCCTGAATGGCACCCTGAAAAACTCACAGAGGCCATTCTGAAGGCTGAAGACTGACTCCCCCTTTGCCTTCCTCTCTACACTGTCTGCCACCTCTGCTGATACTCCATAGATATTCTTATGCAGAGGATGCAGATCACCTGGAAGTACAGGCTGATCTGTACAATGTGCCCTGCCCAGCTTGTCTGGGAACAGAACCCTAGGCTGCTCTACCCTAGCCCTGGCTTCTGCCCCTGCCTGCCTACCTCCCCGGGCCCCTAGCTCAACTAGGACCCCCCTAGGAAACCCTATCCTACCTAAGAGGCCTGGCACTGCCTGAGCTACTTCCTGAAACATGTTCCCCATTCCTGGTAACAGGTTGAGGAGCATCTGCACATAATCCCCCGCTTTACCCTCTGGCTGGCAGGCGTCCCAGGGGTGGCCAAAGTCTGCCACTGCCCCTGCTGCCTCCAGCCAGAAGTAAGGCTGCAACAGCTGGGTTCTCATGTGAGTGACCCCCTGATGCCCCACCAGTGGACTGGGGAAGGCTACCTGCAACACTTGCTGCCTACCCTCCCCGGGTCCCACTAAACAACTTCTACCTGTCCAGCCCCTGGCTAACCCAGTAGAACCTGGCTCCCTACCCCAGAGCCCATGGTGCCACAGCCTGTGGTCTGACCCCCCGCTTCCCCAGGACTCGGACGCCCACAGTCCCATATCTTCTAAGCTGGGGTCAGCTTTCACCGCATCCCTACCTGCTGACCCTAATTCTAACCACCAACCCTTAGTCTCTAAGTCAGGGGTAACAGGAACAGGTAAAGGGAACAGTAAGTCAGTCACTGGTCGCGACTCAGTAGTCTGGTTTACCTGTCTGGTCTCGGCAGAGGCCACTGGAACCGTTGGTCCCAAATGCAGGGGCAGAGGTTGATTCTGCATGATGATTCCTGATGACAGGCTCTTAGGAATCGCTGCAACAGCAGGCAATTCCGCAGCAACCACACAGATCACAGGCTCCAGGTTATTGCTAAGGCACACCTCAGCAGTTACCCTGGACAAAACCCCCACCTCCCTCATGCCATGATTTGCACCCCCATCCAAAATGATCTGGGCACCCTGGAAGGACCACAGCCCTCCATCAGGCATGGTTCTTTGCACCCCGGTGCCCGGTAGCAATTCTTCTGGATGCACCAGAATAACAGCAGCACCCAAATCTGGAAAGCTCCCTGCTTGCCGGGCACCAAAAGTAACCCTCCGTGGGTGTCTGTTCAGGACATCAGCAGGCTGCATCTCGACTGATGCACTTGGACATCCTCTGCTCACTGCTGCTGGCTCTGAGGTGACAAAAGCAGCATTTGCCTGGGACATCCCTCTTGGTTGTGGCTCCATGGCTGTGCTCTGTTCCTCTGTGTGGGCCAGCCCAATCTGGGTTACTGGCCCTGCAGCTTGTGAACATTGCCCCTGATGGGGTCCCCCAGACCGCTCATGGTCCGGGCAATGTGGCCGGATGTGGCCCACCTTGTGGCAATGATAGCACCGTCTCTCAAGCTTGAACTCCCCAGTATAGGGCATGTTGCTGCCCACTGTATGTTTGGGAGTCCACTGAGGTGCAGACTGGTCCCCCCTAGCCGGAATGACTGCCTCTCTGGGGACTGCTGCGTTGCTCACCAAGGCTCTGCTGGTTACATATTCATTTGCTGGTTTTGCTGCTTCCACAGCAGTTACTCTGGGAATGTCCTGTTCCCCGCTGACAAGGTGGGAGTGAGGGGGCCTTCCAAGCACTGTCGACAGGAGCTGGAGTCGCTGTTCATAGCTAAGCCCTTCTCCCCAGGCGGTGAGGAGTGCAATGAGCTCAGAGGTAGCAAGTCCGGTCGCCGCAGCGACTGATCCATCTGCACCCCTAGCACCACGCCACCCTCTTCCAGGCGATCACTGACATCCTCCCGCTGTCCTTGAAGCCCCAGAGCTGGAGGGACCTCCTGCACTCCGGGCTGAGTACTGTCTGCTGCCACAGCAGCTGGCGGGGCCATCCTGCCCTCATATTATTCTAAATCCTCCTCCAGCTGACTCTTGGAATGACCGTCTGTCGTGAACCTGTACCCCACACATCTCTCCACTATCTGCGCCTGGTTCCAGGTACAAAACTTTCCTGAGTGTGGACTCATGGTGCCACTGGGGTATGGGTCCAGAGACCAGTGAATTATCTCGTGCTCTTTGGAAGTGTGTGTAAGTTGCCACTTGTCTGAGGAGCTTGCAATCTACAAGGTCCTCAATATATTACAGAGCCCCACAGGAAACTGGAATATAGGCTCAATCAGTATCTCACCAGCGGCCACCAGTTTTCAATGCTTGTTACGGGAGACGCACTTAATAACACATTTATATTTCGTGGATCCTGATTAAGCAGAACAGGTTGAGCAAAATAAACTGAGATTTATTCCCTTGATAGGCAAACACACGACAACTGCAGAATACACTTAATAATTACACTTACGGGTATAGGAACAGGGGATAATGTCCAGAAAGGTGCAAAGCACCAGAAGATTGTCTTTTAAAATGTAGTCCTTTTGCAAATTGCCAAATAAGTAGCCAGTCCAATCCTTCTGTGAATATGCAAAGTCTTTTCTGGTTCTTTGGGGTTCACTCTGGAATCCCCAGGGCTAACGAAATCCTGAAGCAGGGCAAGTTTCCTTGTTGCGATGTTTTTAACCCCTTGCATTCTGGAATCGTAGCCGCTGTACTTAGATCTTATCCGCTTGAAGAAATCAGGTAACAACAGCAACAACAACAACAACAACAACAGCAACAGCAACAGCAACAACAACAACAACAACAACAACAACAACAACAACAACAACAACAACACAGGAATGAGGGTTACAGGCCTTTTTAAGGATAAGGGCCTGTGGGGTTTACATTAGCCTCATCCCATTGGCAAGGAATTATCTTCCTCCTATCAGAACCTGTCATTTCACATGGGCAAATCCCCCAGCCAGCCCAGGTAACTCTGAGCATGCTGAGTAAGCAGCTTGGTAGCACTGCTAAGTAAAAAGGGGCCACTCATTTCTGGGGACACAATGTCTGGAGTTTGGTCCCAAGGTGGGAAATATCCAGAATGAGTAACAGGATCTGCTACTCAGAAACATCCTGATTAAGTGACAATGTAAGACTCTGGGGTCTTTCATCCCCTAGACGCATGGGCATCTCCCAACAGGGGGCTCATGGATGCATAACATTTGTTCCTTAATGCATTACAAAGGCAGGCAGAAACAAATAGCATCCTGCCAGTACATTTTAAAACTGCAACAGAAAGGCACTTCATTAAAAATATATGTTTCCCTTATGACAAAGTTATATTTTTAATATGTGTGTGCTTGGGGGGTTACACTGAGGCTGCACACAAAAAATCAGGGTGCTGGCTCACTCCGTTCCTAAATTAGCAGTCAAGGGGACAACAATGCACATAGGGGAGAATGGTACATGGGAACAGCATATAAAATTTACAACCTTCATCCCCAATACGAAATAGGGGTAACCAGCTGCGCACACTGCCTTTATTAATGCGCTGATTGCCCCCATTTTCGCCACACTGTCTATCTACTGCAAAGAACAAAGATACAAAACACTATTTGGTAGCCATGGTCAAGGAACCACAACATGCAATGAAGTGCCAGGGAATTGCCTTTGATTTAGCACAGTAATGAGAACAGTAAGACTTGCTACCGTACATCTGTATTTATTTGTCTGGATATGTATAATAAGTGAGCTTCCCCACTGTGTATTATTCCTCTTTGAAAATGGACTTTCTGCTTTGATTTCCTAATAATACTCTTTAGTTGGATATTCTCATTGTATCCTATAGCTTTCACACCAAGACAATGGATGATATTAATTACATTGTGACGTACCAATCAGGGCACTGTCACAGGGAAACACCAATTGAAGTAAATATTGAAATTGAAGGAAATATACTTTTTTTTCATTGGAAAGCTAAGATACACACACATTTTATTAAAGATCCATTGGATTGTGATGTCATAAAAATAATCACTTCCGTTTACTCATGGCAGTAACCTTTAAATTCTTCATGGGCAAGCTACCCAGCTACCTGAACAAGCTCCTCACCCCTACCACTTGCAGCACTTATCACCTGAGATCAGACTCTAAAAGACTGTTCATGGTCCCAAGGCTCAACAAAGTATCTGGACGTTCCTCCTTCTCCTACCGTGCACCCCAAAACTGGAACAACCTACCAGAGACTCTCACATCCACCACCAGTTTAAGTTCTTTCAAATCTAAGGCTGTCTCACATTTTAGCCTGGTCTGTTACTGTTTCATACACCCATAATTTATATTTTCTTTAACTGTGCATGCAATGTCTTGTATATAATGTATACCCTGTTCATTTATGTAACTGTATTTGTAACCATGTATTATTTGTCTTAACTCTGTGCCCAGGACATACTTGAAAACGAGAGGTAACTCTCAATGTATTACTTCCTGGTAAAATATTTTATAAATAAATAAATTCATTTCACTGTGCTACTGTGTTGATGTGCATTTGTGCTTTCTATGTCAATTGTATGGAGGGCATACTATATGTGGTTCATGTGTTCATGTGAGGTTGCACAGGTATTATCAATTGAATGGAGCATATACATTACCTTAATTACCTATTATATATGAATGTTTTTTCAACACGAACAAGGTGTTTATTGATGATTAGACAGCAAAGAAGGATGAAAACAAGGATTAAACAATGGAAAAAATAAATGACTGTATTAAAAACTGTATGTGTTAAAAAAAAAAATATTTTCAGAAATAAGTTTCATTCACTGATTATGCAGTCCACTGTTCTCTGATGACGTAAAAATCAATTGATTTTGTCTTTCATTTTCGGGAATTCTGCAGTAGTGCATTAATACTGCTTCTCAAATCCATCTAAGAAAAGGTGGATGAGGGTTTGAGCACTGCAAAAGAGATAGGGCTGGAAGCGGGTAAATTAAAATAATGCATTTATTTAATAGACATAAAGCCAACCACTAACAAACAGGTAAATCCTCTGACACGCTTCCTGCCTTGACGGCACTTTATCAAAATGTGATTTTGTATTCAGAAACCAATTCTTAAATAAGTGCCTCCCCGCTGCAGCAATCACTCCCACTCCGCCCCAGCCAGGTGTAAACAATAGGGATGGTCCAATGGGGGCGATAGCCGCCGCCTCAGAGAAGCATCTATTCATGACTACACTATAACATAGTATATCCATAAGTTACCATATCTTATTTATAATGTCTCTCAAGTATTAAATGTATCAACACAGTTAGATACAGTGTGACAATAAGCGTAATCTAATGATACAATATGCTTTGTATAACAGACTTAAGTCCAATAATATATAGAAACAGTATCTATGTCAACTTAAACAAACATAATAAAATGTGAACAAAAGTAAATAAAACCAACACTACAGTAAAAACATATAAAAAAAACTGCAAATAGACTGAATAAAGCACTAGCAGCAATTGGGTATTAACCCGTGTGTGACCGAGGCTACTAAAACCAGTGCTTGATTGGACCCGCAGCCATCCCATACGTCTTGGGACAGACACCAATAACAATAATAAATTCTTAGAGCTGTAGAAGCAGGAGCAGTGATTGCTCGGGTCGGTGGGCTGGTTAATCCGGTAGAAGTACAGCGGAGTATCTCCACAAGAAGACACCCCAAGGTAAGTCACAGTCTGGTGCCAATGAGCCTCACCTCCGCCCGATTACTGCAGTTAGATGAATAAGTAATAACTTGTTTGTTACTCACGAAACCCTTGGTGTTATTCTGCTTAGAGGGCTGCAGTCGCCATCACTGCTGCTCGTGGTGTCGGCGTGCTCCTTCCGGAAATGACGTAGACAAGAGGAAATGGTGCCGTGGTCACAGCAATTCCATACAACCAACGCATTGAGAAAAAATGTGAAAAACTTTATTGGGCTTAAACAGGGAGCATCAGTGTAACACTCTGACGCGTTTCGTCTAGTAATAGACTTTATCAAAGAGTGATCTCCCATGCATCATACCGGATCTTATATAGGGGATGACGCGTCACTTGGCAACTCCCCCAATATGACTAAAGACGCCCCTTATTAGATTTAATACCAAGGAAGACGCCATTCCCATTTAAAGAAACCGTGTATTTGCAACCCAATTACAACAATTATTATTTATTTATACAAAAGCACATACAATACTAAAAACCGTGGGATTAAAAACAACGAACCCTAGATGCTCAAGGGATACTTATTGAACAACAAAGTATAATATAATCAATTATAGAACACTAGTATATAATACCCTAGAGCAGCGGTGCGAAAAACTGGGGGGCGCGCCCACTTGGGGGGGCGCAAGATTATGTAGGGGGGGCGCAGGCTGCGTGCGGGGAAACCTGGGGGCGGGCAGAGCTGTGCACGGGCGGCCAGAAGCTCCATGCAGAGGCTGCTTCTGTGTGATGTCTGCCTTGCTGTGGGGGAGGGGCTTCTCTCTGCACACAGACAGCCCCTCCTCCTCCTGTCCCAGTTTTCAGCATACATGGGGGACTGAAGCAGGCTTAAAAGTGAAAGTAAGTATTTGTGTGTTGTGTTTGTAGAGGTGGGAGACATATTGGGGGGAGGGAGAGAGAAAGAGAGCCATGGAGATGTGGGAGACATATGGGGGGGAGAGAAAGAGAGCCATGGAGAGGTGGGAGACATATTGGTGGGAGAGAAAGAGAGCCATGGAGAGGTGGGAGAAATATTGGTGGGAGAGAAAGAGAGCCATGGAGAGGTGGGAGACATATTGGTGGGAGAGAAAGAGAGCCATGGAGAGGTGCGAGAAATATTGGTAGGAGAGAAAGTGAGCCATGGAGAGGTGGGAGACATATTGGTGGGAGAGAAAGAGAGCCATGGAGAGGTGAGAGACATATTGGTGGGAGAGAAAGAGAGCCATGGAGAGGTGGGAGACATATTGGTGGGAGAGAAAGAGAGCCATGGAGAGGTGGGAGACATATTGGGGCAGGCAGAAACCATAGCATCCTGCCTGTACATTTTAACTGCAACAAAAAGGCACTTTATCAAAAATATATGTTTCCCTTATGACAAAGTTATATTTTTAATATGTGTGTTCTTGGGGGGTTACACTGAGGCTGCACACCACAAATCAGGGTGCTGGCTCACTCCGTTCCTAAATTAGCAGTCTTAAAAGGGGAACAGCTTATAAAATTAACCCCTTCATCCCCAATACGAAATAGGGGTAACCAGCCGAGCCCACTGCCTTTATTAATGCGCTGATTACCCCCATTTTTGCCACACCTCCCCCACTCAAAGCCCAAGGTTTGCCCTGGCCACCTCCTCTGGTGGTTGGGTTGACCTTTCGGTTTTTGAAGTCATTAGGTCTTGGGGATTGTCCTGCCGGGAGAGGCCATCAGCGTTCCCATGCTCACTGCCTTTCTTGTGCTGAATGGTGAAGTCACATTCTTGCAAGGCCAGGCTCCCGCGCAAGAGCTTGGCATTCTCTCCCGACACCCTCTGCAACCAACTTAGGGGGTTATGGTCAGTGATAACAGTGAAGGTTCTGCCATACAGAGAGGGCTGTAGCTTCTTTAGAGCCCATACTATGGGCAGACACTCCTTCTCAATAGTGGCATATGCCCCTTCTCTGGGCAGCCGCTTGCGGCTCAGAAACATCATTGGAGGTTCCCGGACCCCCCCCCCCCCCCCCACCTGGCTGAGCACAGCACCAATGCCAAAGTCTGAGTCATCAGTCTGCACCAGAAACTTCTTGGAATAATCTGGAGCGGCCATTATAGGAGCGCTGGCTAGGGCAGTCTTCAAAGCCTGAAATGCAGCTTCACAGGCTGGAGACCAGACTACCAGCACAGACAGTGGCTTCTGGGTCAAGTCAGTCGGGTTTAGCAATGGCACTATATACTGGGGAACAAACTTGCTATAGTAGCCTGCAGTGCCTAGAAACGCCATGACCTGCTTCTTGGGTTTGGGAGTGGGCCACTGCACTACTGCCTCTACCTTATATGGTTCTGGCTTGAGGTGCCCTCCACCCACCCTATGCCCTAGGTATAAGACTTCAGCCATCCCTACTAAGCACTTGGTGGGTTTTAAGGTGAGACCTGCCTCCCTAATCCTGGCTAGCACCGCAGCTACATGAATTAAGTGTGATTCCCAGAAGTTACTGAACACAGCAATATCATCCAGATAAGCCCTTGCAAACCCTTGCATGCCCTCTAGCAAACGATTGACCAGGCGTTGGAAGGTAGCCGGTGCATTCTTCATCCCAAATGGCATCACTAAGAACTCATAGAGGCCACTTGGGGTGATGAAAGCCGACTTCTCCCAAGCCTCCTGGGTCAAAGGGATCAGCCAGTACCCTTTACGGAGATCCCTGGTGGTCAGATACCTTGCCCCCGCGAGTTCATCCAGCAACTCATCCATGCGGGGCATGGGGTAGGCATCTGAAACCGTCCCTGCATTGAGCTGCCGGTAGTCCACATAGAACCAGGTGGTCCCATCCTTCTTAGCCACTAGGACTACCGGACAAGCCCAAGGGCTCTGGGATGGTACAATTACCCCTAGGGCCAGCATCTCTTCCACCTCCCTCTCTATACTGCCCTTCACCTCTGCCGACACTCTATAAGCGTGCTTATGCAGAGGTCTCAGATCCCCTGTCATCACTGGGTGCTCAGTGATGGGTGTCCTATCTGGCTTGTCCGTGAACAGAGCCCTATACTGCTCTAGCATAGCCCTGGCATCTGCTCTCTGCCTGACACTCAGCGGAGCCCCCAACTCCACCTGCTCTATGGTACCTCCCTGCCTAGCCTCCCGGTATCTTGGACTTTAGCGCTGGGGACTTTAATATTGTTTGTGCACCTTTTGTATCAGGTTTGGAATAACCTGACATTATTGTCACCTAGCCGCTTGGTCTTACAGCAATGGTTAGACTGTTTGTTGTTTTAGCACGTATTACTGTTTAGCACTTTATATATCACACCTTAATTAGTGTAGGTAAGCGCTTTTGGAGGGGTTATTTTCTTTGTTCTGTACCTTTGGTCGGGTGTTTATCTACCTCTGCGCAGCAGCTATCTACCTGTTCTCTATCTGCTATCTGCAGGGATATACTGCGTTAGAGTGCACTGAGGAGCCTGCTTTCAGTTTAGGATATACTAGGGCTGCTCTACTTAGACTAGAGATCATTTGTATATGGACCCTGTAGGCTCACTGTCGTCCTACAGCCTCCTACACACCAATACTTAGACTCTGGCACTTATCTTGATGCTGTTTCAGGGTCAGTAGAGTGTCGATCGCCGTCATTTCCCTCCATTATTTTAATTCAGTTCTTTTAAAGTGTTTTCAATACTATCGTCATATCAGTAAACACACAATCCCAGCAAGTTCAAGAACCCCAAAATCCACCACATTTATACAGCATATATATTTGTGTCAAAAAGGAGTGCTGTGAGCGTGGCCAAATGTATACAACAAAAGACAGAAATGCCCAATGCTACATCCAATGTGACAAAATACATACTACAATACTTCAGTGCTAATATTCTCATGAGTAAGGGTCATTTAGTTAAAACCTTTGGCCAAAGTGTTTTAAGGCTGCAGCCATGTCACGGCATAACTAGTTTTGCAGGTCCTTATACTCTGGTAAAAATGATCATTTACTTCTGCTGGAGGGAGAATGACTACATTGGATCTGTCATACACAGGAACATGAAAAATCTACTACTTGATAAGTGGGGCTTGAGCTTGCTGGGATTGTGTGTTTATTAATTTAGATTTTCAACTGGCATCAGTTGTTTGGAGGTTGGTGGCCCTTCCCCCCCAGGTTTTAAGCTCGCCCCATTTACCAAGTAGCCGTTTTTTATGTTCCTGTGTATAACAGATCCAATGTGGTCATTCTCCCTCCAGCTGATGTAAATGAGAATTTTTTCAGGTAGTGTAAAACCCTTGTGTAGTGTCACCAAGAAACTACAGGTATAGGATTAACTATGATCCTAGTCTTTTAAGACTGATCTTTATTGTATTTACTACAAATTAACTTATATAACTAACTTTTTGATTCCAAACTCATGATCCTATACTATTCAAGTTGGCAGGCATTAAACATACCAGGTTTCATACAAAATGAAAATGAATAAAACAAGGTAGATTCTTAAGTCATATAGAAGGGAGTACTCTGGTGTACTGAACATCAAAGAAATCTCTTAATGGTGCACTACCTGTGTACACCTGTAGTGCACCATTAAGGGATTTCTTTGATTTTCAGTACACCAGAGTACTCCCTTCTATAAATTACTTCCCAGGTAGCACACACTGATTCTATACATATAATTAAATCCAGAAGTCACAAAACAAGAGTCTCGAATTAGTGCTACAAAGCTGAAGCTGAATCAATGCAATAACAAAAAGTCAATGAGTAGAATTAAAATAGAGTAATAGGGAATGCAATCCAGGTGCAAAGTGATTATGAATGTTTGTTGTGCTATTAACAGTGTAACTTCTGAAATCCAATGACTAAATGTACACAGTCCAGTAATCCAGAAAATAATGAGGTTTAAGCAACAAACACTGCTGGAGGGGATGGTGGAGATTTGGTAGAAATTGTTGGCAGTCTGGTATGAATTCAGGATGGCCTGAAACCACTACCTCCTGCGCAAACAGTCATTAATACCCCTGCTGAGTCAGACAAAAAGCACAAGAACTTCACAGACAATGAAATATGAGCAGTGTATGCTTGTGATGCAAAGCCGTTGAGTACTCACTGCAGCTCTGATAACCTGTAAACCCGACTCTATGGTCGTGCTGTCTCCGGAGAATTGATTGTAGGTAGAAGACAGGAAGAAGGAGAGAACCGCTCCAAGCGCACCAAAAAACGGGGATCCAGACAGGATTTGCTGGTAAAACAGGTAAGTTTATTTGCAGGAAGGAATCACTTGCAACATCGGAAAGAAAGTTTGTGTGTTAGGTAGCACTCCACCAAAAATATATTGGTGAATAACAATTAATGGAAAACTGAATGGTGCACGGGAGCAAGGAGGCACCTCATATCCCCCAAAAAGGAAGCAACAATATATACAAAAGGCCCCCAGCACACAAATGAGGAAAAGCAGACAAACGAGTCAAAAATAGAATCTAATGATATATTTGTGAATAAAGCAGCTATAAAATCAATCACAGCACAGGCAAGGAGAGTACATCTGATGGAACAAGCTAACAATGAAGGGAGTGGAGGGAAGGAGGGAAAACAAAGAGAAACGTAACAAAAAAACAATCAAAAAAAAGCACAGTACACATGAATAAATTGAGGTGATATTGGGGAGCAACGTTAATGTTTCGGACCTACAGAGCCCCTTTCTCAAGCCCGTTCCCACAGGCTATAACAGTCTATGGTACTTCCCTATGAATACACCTCCTACCTATATAACTCTCCACTGAAGTAAAGTAAGTAAACCTGGCTAAATCTGGTCTGTACAGTCACCCTATCACCTAAGGGTGATAACCTAAAACACTGACTAAACTGTATCCAACATGCAGATAGTATGGGCAGACTGACAGGAGACAGCAGCAATTAATGATGAATCACTATGCAGTAGTACCTACTGTAAATTCACTGTGTATCAACTAGCATGAGAAACACAAGGTAAATAAAGCATAGGCTGACAGGGAACACTGCAGACAGCCTTAAGAGAGCCACAGACATTCACTGCAGAGCTAAGGATTTGTATTCATTACTGCTTTATATACCTTGTTTATCTCATGCTAGTTGATACACAGTGAACTTAGGTGCTTCTGTATATACATATATATATATATATACTTGCAACAACATCGGGCTAGCAAAAAGAGATAGTCTTCTAGTATTCACAAGATACATAGTGAATATGCATCTTTGATTAGCTCCTTTGCTCTGTCTTGTTTATGTTTCTGTAGACATAGTTGTAGGTTGCTCTTAATCAGCTCAGTTTGTAACAAATTTGTGAGGTGCATGTCTCAGAGAAAGGCCGCGCTTATAGTGACGGCGGCAGCAACGCGACACTGACGTCACACTGCGGTTGCTGGAAAAATCAAATTGAAATTACTTCCAGCGATCGTGACCAAGCCGTCGTGCTTACTATAAGCGCACACGACGGTGTCAATGCATTTGTTTTGACGCAACATTGCGTCGCTGTCGCCGGCACTATAAGCGCGGCCTAAAGTGGTGTGAGTTACCACTGCCTGCTTTTTGACAAAAGTACACTGCCCACAATACGAAACAAGCCAAGTATTGTATGTAGCAAACACAAAACAATATACAGTGTGTCTCATGATTTGGCATGATGCATCACTTTATTTTACTGTGGTTATGCATATCACTTTTCTCCATACTCAATTATATAAATTTAAGCACAAAATTTATGTGAGGACTGACTCTGTTTATTTAGGGAACATTTAAATACATTTTGAGAGATGAACAAAATAATTTGTTTGATTCCAAAGTTTCAGTCCACCAGGACATACTTGAAAAGGAGAGGTAAAAAAAAATATTCTGGTAAAATATTATAATATATTATAATAAAAATAAATATTATATAATACAATACATAAATTAACATACTGGGACCTTTTTCTGCTTTACTAGTATTTCCATTAACTCACACATTCCTATTAACCTCACATTAGCTTTATTGATTTGTACAGACGTACCGTAGCCTGATGCATTTAGTATATTAATGCTTATTTTTTGTTACTGTTGTTTTATATTATGTAACACAGTTACATTTAATTTCTTAGTTACAAATAAGAACAGAAATTAAATGTCTAATGTAATTTACTGCATAATTTGTAATATACTGTATCAGTATTTAATGCCTGACATTAATTCAAAATTTATGATTGCTGCAATAAAAAGTATAAAGTATGGTCTTGGTGAAATGTACAAAAACTCAAGGGCAACAGGGAAGAGGAAAAAGAGAAATATTCTTTAGATAGGGGCACTCCTATGTATAGCCACATTTTAGCTGGTTTACTAACAATATGCGTCCCAGCTTACGTATCCCTTTGCACTGTTAAACCATATTACTTGGGACTAGCAAAGATTTGACTGGTTGGAAATGGGTTAAGTTTTGAAAGTCACCAATACCTGGATGTATAGGGTATTGGTAAGATCACATTCTAATTAAAATGTATTTTAATACATCAAACAATTATTATACTCACACTTTATTTAAACTATTGAATCGTCTTCCTCGTATTTTAATAATTTGTTTTTTTAAAGTTTGAGGGTAATAATTATTTGATGTATTAAAATACATTTTAATTAAAATGTGATCTTACCAATCTATAATTCTAAGTTGGATTCCGTTTTCCATTCGTTTGTATGTCAGAAGCATCGAAATCTCACAAACGGCACCACGTAGCACCACGCAACTTTCACTGTACATTCTGCTGCGGATTTGTAGGTCAACGCAACTATTTTGAGCTTCCAATGTCAAATGCCTCCCAAGTTATGGACATTCTAAGTTTCACTCGGCTGGACAGCAGTAAAAGCAGCGTGGCTACAAAGGGAGGGGGCGTGTCCTTGCCTGGATGGGGCTGTGTGTGTGTTAGTGATTCTCAGCCAGGGCTCCGCGGATCAGTCCCAGGGGTTCCACCTTGCCACCCGCACTCACTGCTTCCTGGCTCTCCCCCTCCTCCTCCTCCTTCCCTCCCTCCCCTCTCTTAGGAGCGCGCTGCAGTCCTCGTTGCCTGAGGGATGGGATGGGAGATCTTGGCCTGTGAGCTACGAGGGGGGTGGGAGGGAGAGGGGGATCCTTGGTGTCAGCGGAGAGCTGCTGCTTCTGTAATCTTTGCATGTGAGCTACAGGAGGGGGGAGAGGCTGCTTCTGTAAACGTTCTGTGTGTGTGTGTGTGTGTGTGTGTGTATGTCAGTGTGTGACTGTGTGTGTGTGTGTGTGTGTGTGTGTGTGTGTGTGTGTATGTGTGTGTGTGATTGTGTGTGTGTCGGTGTGTGTCACTGTGTGACAGTGTGTGACATGTGATTGTGTATGTGTGTGCTATGTGATTGTGTGTGACGTGTGTGACATCTGATTGTGTGATTGTGTGTGTGTGTGTGTCACTGTGTCACTGTGTGTCACTGTGTGACTGTGTGTGTGGCTGTGTGTGTGTGTGACTGTGTGTGTGTATAAGACAGTGTGTGTGTGTGTGTGTGTGTGTGTGTGTGTGTGTGTGTGTTGTGTGTGTGTGTGTGTGTGTGTGATTGTGTGTGTGTCGGTGTGTGTCACTGTGTGACAGTGAGTGACATCTGATTGTGTATGTGTGTGACATCTGATTGTGTGTGTGTGATTGTGTGTGTGTGTGTGTGACTGTGTGTGTGTGTGTGACTCTGTGTGTCACTGTGTCACTGTGTGTCACTGTGTGACTGTGTGTGTGTGTGTGTGAGACTGTGTGTGTGACTGTGTGTGTGTGTGTGACTGTGTGTGTGTATAAGACAGTGTGTGTTTGTGACAGTGTGTGTGTGTGTGTGTGTGTGAGACAGTGTGTGTGTGATGTTTGACATGTGACAGTGTGTGACATGTGACCTGTGACAGTGTATGTGACTGTGTGTGTGTGTGTGTCCCTGTGTGGCAGTGTGTGTCACTGTGTGTGTGTGTGTGTGTGTCTGTGTGACTGTGTGTGTATGTGACTGTAATTAGTAACACAACAGGAGACTCGGGAGAAAGGGAAAACCTATCCACTGTGGGATCGCCAACCATCCTATCAAGCGTTCACACCACAGCGAAGAAAGAGAAACAGCGAGGAGTCCGAGGAGGGAAGCGCCAACAAAGAAAGAAAGAGAACAGGTTAATGATCAGCAATCCAGAAAGTCACAGTATTTTTAATTTATCATCTTTTATATTATCAACCAATCAAATTTCACTCCTAGCCAAGGGCCTTTTATTTGCACCTAGCAGTCTTCCAAACAAATTTGATCTATTTGTTGATTTAAACAAATACATCAGGAAGATCACTCTCATGAGACATTTTATGTTACATAACAGAGACAAACAGGAGATTTTCTCTACACAGGAAGTTGCTTGTATCAATGCAATGACTTCTATACTTGTAGAAAATTCATCACCATCAAAGACCACTCAAATACAGGGGTTAAGTCAGTTGTCAACATATGAATTTGATCTCACATCAATTTCCCAAGTGAAAGTTCCAACTGTGTTAGATCAAGAAATCTTACAATCTACTGTTATCTGCGATGACACTTTTCAAAGTTCTATTGATTCTAGGGCATCAAATTTTGAAGCTATAATTCATTCTCCATTTATACCAAAACCAACCTTTTTTCCCTACCATTCAAAGGGATCTTTTATAGATACCTTTTATGCTATGGTGTTAAAATACTTCGAATCCATGTGTCAAAACACTGTTATTCTTCAAAAAAAGAATTTAACTAAAGAAGAAAATATGGCATTAAAAGAATTGGGTCAAAAGACCATTTTGATTATTAGGCAAGCTGACAAGGGAGGGGGAATTGTTCTCCAAGATAGATCAGATTATTTGTTGGAGGCTCACTGCCTTTTGGGTGATGAGTCATCTTACTGTGTTCTAAGTGAGGATCCTATGGAGGGCTTCCAGACACAGTTTAAGGACTTTCAATCTAAAGCTCTAAATCTGGATATTATAAACAAAGCTGAATTAAATTTTTTGTACATTCGAGCTCCTAGAACACCCATATTCTATCATATTCCCAAACTAGACAAACATTTGACAGTCCCTCCTGGTAGACCTATCGTTTCAGGGATAGAGTCGATGATGTCCAGCGTGTCCCAATATGTGGATTATTTCCTACAGCCTATAGTGATTAAATTAAGATCATATCTAAGGGACACGCTGCACGTCATCAACTCTATATCAGAGATTCCATGGAAACCCACATACAGTGGCGGCCGACCTGAGTCTAAATCACGAGATCCGCGGCTCTCAGATAATCTCGGTCAGGTGCGTTTTTTTTTTGTCTGGAGTGAATTGCGTTATTTTAGCGCTCGTGATATTAGGATTTTATTCTCGCTGTCTGCAATACTGCAATGCCGTGTAAAAACTCAGGGGGGCGTTTGCGAGCTGTTGAACTTGGAAGTCTAATACCTTCGCGGTTCAACCTACGTCAGTACACAATCTGTGTGTGCACGCGCAGTAATTGTAAATTTGCATATTTAAAGTATACATGCATTTGCAGTGCTGTACTGTACAGTATGTCTCATTTGAAAATTGTTGAAACGCATAGACATGTACAGTACTGTAACAGTGTCACATTTCGGCATATACATCTCTCCCACACCATTCTTTTGAACGTGTGAACATGTGTCTGGTTTCAATCACATTCCTGCAGGTGATTACAGAGCATGCGCCTGTAACTTCGCCCACCACTGCTTGCTTGAGTGAGTGACCAAAAAAAAAAAACATTTTTATTATTCTAATTTTTTTATTTTTATTTTCTCCACAAGCCTGCAAAAACCATCTTGATACTGTATTACGATATTCAATCTGTTCTGTAGCTTTTGACTGCGACCCTGTGCGTTTTACTGCACATGGTTGATTTGAGTGCTTTTTATGTACTGTATTTGGGGGTGTAGGGATCATATTATTATGATGAACTGCCTTTTGAAATTAAAGTATGTCATTATCTTTGAACTTGCATCTGTACCCTGTAGCCCCTCCCCCACGAACACACACAAGGCTCGCTCAAGGATTTGAAACTCCACAGAGTCATTAATTTTCTGAAGCTTGACATTGTGTTCTTAATCCGTCCATAGCCGAGCGTCAATCACCTCACTGCGCCTGCGTGTAATCCTCTTTGAGATGGGAGCTATCTGATTACTGTGCATGACTCACCCAACCCCCCCCCCCAACCCTTTGAGGCTTTGTTTACGGTAACGCTTTGGAAAATCCCTTCTCGAATTTGATACATAAATCTGATTTGCACAGCATTGTGAGAATTGAGAGTTAAAAAAATCCATTAACTGATTCATGTTGTTTTGTCATTCATTCTTTTTCTTTGGTGTACTGTAGGTATGTGTGGGGGGGGGGGGTTGTCAATGATTATGATTAGCAGGAATGTAAATAAATATTTATTTTATTTTATCAGGAACCAAAAAATTCAAATATAAAAATAATCATGAATAATACATAATGCAATCTTTATTAAGTTCTTCTGGCAGATTGAAATTGTAAAAACATTTAAAAAACATTTACACTGTAAAACATGGATAAACATGAATAATGCACATTTATAATAATATTATTTAATAATATATAATTTATAATATATATATAGTAATATATTTTTTTCTGTCTTTATCTTCTTCCTCATTCTGTGTACAGTACAGTAGTTCATTGAGAGAGGAGAGGTTTTGTGTACATCATTACTGCTGTTTATATACTGTACACTTGACTGTACAAACAGATTAGACGTACACAACAACCCCCTCTCCCCCAGTCCATCCTTTTTTCCTGAAAAGACAAGAAAACAAAAAATGAGTGCAGTTATGTGCGTACTGTATTATAGCATTGTGTGATGAGAAGTACAGTACTACAGTAGATGGCTGGTGCTGCTTTCTCTGGAAAGAAAAAAAATGAGCAGTTTGGTGAATACTGTATTATGGCATTGTGTACTGTATAGCTACTCCACATTGGACTACAGTAAGGCAGTTAGTACTGTCAAACTAGTCTATACTGGAACTACTGTATACTCTGACTACTGTTAAATACTATGTAACCAGATGGCTGGTGCTGCTCTCTCTGGAAAGAAAAAAATTGAGCAGTTACTGTACTGTAGGTGCATTCTGTATTATGGCATTATGGTATTGTGTATGCAGTTACTACTGTCAAACTGGTCTATACTGGAACTACTGTATACTCTGAATATTAGGAAAGAAAAAATCTGTGCCATACTTACCTTTATCATACTGTACTTACAATACTACAATACAGTACTACTTTCCTGATGTTTGCCCATTACGCGCGATCACAATAGGCAACACAGTCACAATATGGTCAATATATTTATTGCAGCGTTCCACGGTGAGTACATTGTTCCAAAAACTCAGTATGCCTTTCGCCAACTCATCCTTTTTGGAGGGTTTCACCACTTTCCGGATATGGTCCTTCAGCTGATGCCAGACCATTTCGATCGGATTGAAGTCTGGCGATCTGTCATTCGAAAAAAAGGACAATTAGTTTAAGAGATACAGTACACAGTAAAAACAGTGGGAAAAATATGAGACACGGTTACCGCACTTACTCCGCTGGCGTCTTCACCCAGTTGATACCGCGCTCAAGGATATGCGCTCTTGACGCGGTGTGCTTCGGATCGTTTTCCTGGTAGAAACGGTGACCATCCGGGAACTCGCGTGTGATGTATTCCATTATCTCAGGCACAATTTTGTCTTGGAAGAAAGCTTTATTCATGATTCCTATAACAAGAAAAGAAAAGTGCTCAAAAAACTACACAATAGTACAGTAGAGTGCATAAGGCTACATTATATTGTATATATTTTACCTTCAAAGATGACAATGCCTCCTGGTCCACGCCTAGAGATGGCACCCCACACATGCATCTTCATGGGGTGTTTTGACCGCGGCTTCATAGATATGCGACCTTTTTTGTGGAATGCAAAGATGGCAAATCTCTCCAGCGACACAGTAGACTCGTCAGTGAAGATGCAATCCTGGAAAGTTTCCCCACTGTCGATCCATGCCTGGGCCTGGACCACTCTTTTGATTTTGTTTATGTCCCTTATCATAGGGTATGCTCTGTAATGACAAGGAATAAATAATTTTAGCGGTACAGTACAGTTTCCTAAACAACACTTTTTCCTCCTGTACTGTCCAGTACTAACCTCACACGTCCATATTTCCATCCAATGCTGCGTCTCATCTTCTTTATGCTGGTCTCGGATACAGTCAGATTGTGATTTTCCTGCAGAGTGTATTTGACCCTTAATGCACTCTTCTCATCATTCTCCTCACTTATTTTGTCGACCAGAAGAGTTGTCTCCCTGCAATGTAAAGAAAAACAATCCGGTAAGTTACAGTGCAGTAGGCCACAAGCACAGCACATCATTTGGTGTAAAAATAGTATACAATGAGATATTGTTCTATAAATATGCAGCAATATAAAAAATATATGCTGTATACTGTTATAATATAAATCTACCGAAATCACAAAAATATTAGATACAGTAGATCTACAGTACACAATATATTGTTCTATTAATATGCAGCAATATATAAAATATATATACTGTTGTAATATAAATCTACTGAAATCACAAAAATAGTAGATACAGTAGATTTACAGTACACAATTATTTTGTTCTATTAATATGCAGCAATATAAAAAATATATATACTGTTGTAATATAAATCTACAGAAATAACTATAAAATTAGATACAGTAGATCTACAGTACAATATTTTATATATAAAAAAATTAAGTTATATAAATATACTTACACATTAGTTACCCTTGGTGCCCTTTTGCGTTCTCTAGTTTTTCCGTGTGCATGATAGCTCACGGTGGTTGCTGGCACAACGATGCCAGAAGTAGCTAACCAGCGTTGGATAGCAGCAATTCGGTGTCCGCTCGTGTACATCTCCTTAATTCGGATGCTGAGATCCTTGGAAATCTTTTTAACAGGCATTTCTGCGAGTAGAAAGAAATACAAACACAAGAATGTATATTCGATGTTTAGTCGATGTGTATTCAATGTGCAGTGAATCCACAAAATGGATGGTGTATTTATACGGTAATGACTCCCATTAGAGTACGCCCACTTTCAACACCTGTACCTCGTCGCCATGCATAAAAGGTTACACACCTTGCATAGCCCACCACTCGATGATCTTTATCTGAACTTTCCCTTGTCCAGATACTGCATTATGCCATCTGCTTCCATGGATCAACCCCGATTCTATGGACGCAGGAACCCACTCGCCTCTGCCGTGCCTGTCATGCAGAAAAAGCGAAAGGCAGCAGCCGTTTCCACGCAAAGGCCAAAGCGACAGGCTATGGCCAATAAAGAAAACATTCTGCTGACCCCAAAGGCTAATGGTTTTAATAGACGTCAGCCTTATTATGTCAAGAAGAAATCCGGTGATGTACTCTCAACGCAAAACAAATGGCAGCCAACCCATCGAATCCGCAGACCACTTCCTCCCATACTCTTCGACAACTCTGCCGCCGCTGTCCCGGAAATCTTCAGCCCGTCTTCTCCACTACTTGTCCTTAACGCTGCCGCCGCCCTCCCGGAAACCCACAGGCCATCTTCGCCAGTTCTATTCGACGACGCTGCCTCTGGTGCGTCTGAAATCCACGGGTCACTTTCTCCTTTGCGCTTATCGCCTGGCCATTTGCCACTTCTCGCCTGGAAATCCAGAGGTCACTTTCTCCATCCCTCTTCGACGACGCTGCCGCTTCTCCTCTCCCGGATATCTACAGGTCACATCCTCCACCCTTCTTCGATGACGCTGCCGCTTCTCTCCATGGAACCCCCATCTCATCCTCCGTTGCACCCATCCACCCAGATGTCCACAGAATGCCATGCACAAGAAGCAGCTCGTTAGACCGGATGCTGAATGGGATAAGTGTGGATATCCCCGGGAACTCTATTGTGCTGGCAAAGATAGATCTGCTTCTGGAGACCATGCTAAATATGGAGCAACGGATGCTAAATATGGATCAACGGATGGATCGACGGATGGAGAAGATAAAGGCTGACATAGTGGGGATACATCATTTGCTCGGTGTTAATGCCCCTGTTTCCCCGACGCCGGACCAGGAGGGTGGCATGGATGTGATGAATGGGAGCATCGACCACCTTCCATCACCAAGCGCACCCCCTACCCAAGAAGATTTTGTGTACATGTATGCCATTGATGAGGTCATGACAACCGCGTCAAGACCACGCCAGGAGACAACACGGCAACCAAGACAGGAGGAAAGCTTCCTCCCAGACAACCTACCCTCACCCGCCGCCACAAGCACACCCGCTCACAGAAGACCTACATTCGCTCGCATTGATACGTTGCCCGACATCAGCCTCAGGGAGAAGTATAGGGTGATGAGTGCTGGTGCACCCCACAAGTTTGCCTTGTTACTTTTTAAGCACCATGTGTCCTACTTGTTGTACTGCGACTGGGCCTTCAAAGTGAACTACGAAGGAAATCGCGTAAAAAAGGCGCTTCCTGACAATTTAAGAAAGACCATTCTGGATGAATTGCGGCGCTATTTTTCAATTACAGATACTTTAATGAAAGGCGTTCGAGACTGCATTAATGGCGTTTTGCGCCATGCAAGGCATCGGCCATCGAAGGACAATCTGGTGGGGTACGCATTTGAGTGAGTGTTCAACTGTTGAAAATGTTTTGTAAATGTTTTGTTGAAGTCCCCAAGGGCCGCAAACAGGCCCGGTTTTCAAAGGTTACCCTGAAAACCAGGCTTGTTTGCTGCCCTCGAGGACTGGAGTGGTGCAGGCCTGTCTGACTGTTTTGCACACCATCCCACTGTAAATGTTTTGACTTGCCATTCTTTAATAAAGGAGATGTTGCATTTTGTATATTTTATGAATAAAGAATTTTTTTTAATCACATGTAAGACCATACTGTTCTGTTGAACTGTACTGTACATGTTTTGACCTGCTGTACTTAAATAAAGGAGATGTTGTGTGTTTTAACTTGTATTAATAAAAAAATGTTTGTATTTACTGTACACAAGACCTGCACAATTCCAGTCCCCGAGGGCTGCAAACAGGCCCGATTTTCATAGGTTACCCTGAAAACCGGGCCTGTTTGATGCCCTCGAGGACTGTAGTGGTGCAGGCCTCACTGACTGTTCTGCATACCATCCCACTGTAAATGTTTTTACTTTCTGTACATAAATGTTTTCACTAGCAGTAAACCATACACCTGTTGATGTTTTGAATTGCTGTGCACTTAAAATGTTTTTACATTGTACAGTATTTGTAAATAAATGTTTTTGTACTTACTCCACCAATAAAAGAACATGTTGATTTGTTTTAAATTGTTCCATTGGCTCCTTTGGTACTGTACAAGAGTATTAAAATAAATAGAAGACATACTGTACTGTACAGTACCAGTACTGGTACAGTACTGGTACTGTATAGAAGACACATACTGTATGTAATGTAATACATGTAGAATAAATGCATACTTTTTATTTTTTCGGGTTTATTACACAGTATACTGTATATAAAAAAGTATTGTATACTGTACGGTCGGAAAACATCAGCATACTGTTTCAGGTATTCTATCCTAATCAATAACAACGGCCACTAAACTGTAGACTCCGGTACGTGGTTTTTTAAATCTGATTCAGCAATGTGCAGGCATTGTTTCACTAAGTGATATTATCCATTGAAATCCCTCCATTAGCCGTTTTCTTTTCTGAGGAAAAACAAAATGAAAAGTTTTACTGTAATGGTCATACCCCTGAAGAAGTTCCCAGTCAGTCCCACCAATAATTTTCTAGGGGGCGTCTCCTGTTCACATGCGCATGCGCCTACCGTCGATGTAATGACGCATATGCGTTTCAAGAAGGTTCCAATGCGCATGCGACTAGCGTTCCACCGATTGTCCAGTATCTGCAGTACAGTACTGTAGAAGCCGCTCAGCCAATGATATTGCTTACAGGAGAATCGCTTGACTTTTGAATCGCACCGATATTGATATTGTTAAAATAAAAAAAAAACAGAAAATAATACGGCAACAATACTCACCATAGAATTTCCCAATCAGCTGGCGTCGGCGCCGGGCCACTGCCAGTCCAATATTCTTGATCATACACCTTGACAGTTGGCAGCGGAACTACTACACCTGTAGTCAGCTGATGAGGCTGGAAATCGCTTAGGTACATGCAAGCTTGCTCGAAACTGCACGGGAAATCCGGCTCAGGCTGCAGGTATCCGTGCTTGGACAGACAGCAAGGGTTGTTACTGACGGTGGGACCGTTATTGGAAGCCGGTGCTGGTGCTGGCACATTGCTTGCCAGCGACTGTTGTTTCTTAGTTGGTTTTAACACGACCTTTCGCCTTTTGCCGTCTGCATGATCATAGATACAGGAAAAAGCCGGTGATACACACCAATACCCTCCAATAAATTCGGGATCAATACGATAAAAACATAGATCGCTACATAACCTTTTCCTTATTGCACGCTTCCACACATGAGGAGCTGGCGAAAATTTGTAAAAGTCATAGTTTTCGATAAAATACTGATACATTTGAACAACTGTTGCCATCTTATCATCTGTTGCATTAATCGCGGCCCATATCAAATACGTGTAACTTCTGTCGGGTTTTACGGAAAACGGGCTGCACTTGAACACTCATGGTGGCGGGTCTCTGGAGAATAACAGAAACTGGTCTTTGTCTTTTTTTAATATGAAAAGCCTAAATTGATACATTATTGTAACCTCTTCCTTCAGTCTCAAGGCCAATTTACAATAGCACACTGTGGTATCTTTTTTAAACGAAACACCTGCAAGTCGACACATTACTGAAGCGCATGCGCATTACAATTCATGAATATCTGCCATCTGGCGGACACGCGAAAAATTGCAACCTATTAAATCCGAACCATTCTCAATAAACGCATGAACCGCCCATCAACCGCGCATGGCACGTACTTGACCCGCGGCTGAGAACGCAACATGAATGCGGCATGCACTCGGTGAAGTGCGTCGCATTCGAGAAAAAATCCAGGAAAAATGCGGTGATGTTTTAGAATAAAATGGGCCGCAGCAGTATATCTGGGCAACATGTGACGTAGCATCCCTTTATACCTGCATCAAACATAACAAAGGTTTAAAAGCAGTCAAATATTTCTTGGATCAAGAGGACAAAATTAGTAATATTTAAACTACATTTATTTTACAGGCCATACAATTTATTTTAAATCACAACTATTTTTTATTTGAAGAATCTTTTTTTTACAGACCTGTGGGACGGCCATGGGAACCAGGTTTGCCCCCAGTTATGCTAACCTCTACATGGGTTGATGGGAGGATCTCCATGTGTGGGGCAATGCGGGACTGGGGGCAAATATGGTGTTCTATGGCCGTTACATAGATGATCTCATTATTATTTGGGATGGACATCAGGAAGAACTTGAGGTACAATTAAAATCATTTAACATCAATAACATGGATTTAAAATTTACCTTCGAAACAAGTAAGGAGAAAATGGTCTTTTTAGATTTAGAACTTAGTGTCAGTGAGGAATTTAAAAGCAATACAAAAACACATTTCAAAAAGGTCGCAGCCAACGGTTATCTTCACAGTTAAAGTAATCATTACAAAAAATGGTTAGACAATATCCCCAGGGGCTAGTTTCTTAGAGTCAGAAGACATTTTTCTCTTGACTCTGATTATCTGGCCCAGGGGGATTTGCTAGTCAAAAGATTTCTATCAAAAGGATATGATCCACATGTCATACATGAAACTTTCAGACAGGTCGGTGTACTCAATTGCACCTCCCTGCTTGAAAAAACAATAAGAAATAAATCAAAGACTAAAATAGTAGGTGAATCAAAATCATTGAATAATTCTCCCCTTTTTATTACTTCATACAATAATGCTGCACAGGGTATAATATCCATCCTTAATCGACATTGGAGCATAATTCTGAGAGATACAATTATAGGCAAGAAATTACCATCAAAAATACCTGTGGTCTTACAGAAAGCAAGAAGCTTAAAAACAATACTAGCCCAAGTCGCTTAAAACAAAATGTGGATTATCCTAATAGTACAATACTAAAAAATGGAAACTTTCCCTGTGGGCGTACAAGATGTTTGACATGTAGACATCTAAATAAAGTAGATCAAATTACATCACATTTCAATAAATCAGTTCATACTGTGAAGGGTCATGTTAATTGCCTATCCACATTTTTAGTTCATGTCATCACATGCATGCCCTTGTGGCTACCAATATGTTGGCAGGACAGCGCGTACTTTGAGTATGCGTTCCCTGGAACATAGGCGCAATATTATTCATGGCATGTCCACTCATAGTTTGTCAAGACATTATCTTGAAAAACATAACAAAGATCCTTCCTCATTCTCTGTATTAGCATTAGAGCTTAATCCATCTAAATTGTTAAGTGGTGACAGATATAAGAGATTAAACACTTGAGAGACCTATTGGATTTATGTACTCGATACATTGAGTCCAAGAGGCCTCAACGATTACATTGATACAAGCACCATAGTGTAGAGAGGTCCATTTATTCGCATCTCCAATAGAGGGACAGAGGTCTGGTTTGAACATGTTTAGCATGTTCCCTCTGTTCCTTGTCTGGGAGTGGCTTTAGGGTTTTTTGGCTAGGTACACAACTAAACTTACATTTTCACAAATGTATTTATATTGTTGCATGATACTATCAAATATTTCATTTGTACACATAGTTTCACATAGTAAATTATTTATCTTTCACAATCACTATATAATAAGACAGGTTAAATTTATATCATTCACAATTGTTATCATCTTCACAAACACATACACAATTCATACATTATTTAATTATTTTTCATATTCAAAAAATAAAAACACACAATTCACAATTATAACATCACATTTATTTATTTTAATTACTAAATAAAGATTATTGAATCAATATCGTTTTATGATATCTAGATTGTCTGGTTTTGTGACTTGTCCTCTTTCTTTCTTTGGCGATCCCTCCAACGAATTTATAAATTCCAGATATTTACATAATAGAATTTTTATACTATACCATCCATCTATTGGAGTTTGTATGTCTTCATTTGGTATGCATTGTAGACTATAAAACAACAGGGCAATCACTGGGGAACTATACTATTCTCTAATACCTTGGTACGGTTAACTAGTGGTTTATATAAATTAGATTGAGTCTTATCTATTGATACTGTCTGGGACAAGTCTTGTGGTATGGTCTATCTCATGTCTTTATATTTTATGTTTTATGATTATGGATATGAATTAATCATCTATGCCTACTCCATCTCTTTCAGCACGAGTTTCGAATGAGGTTTTCTATTAATATATTATTTTATTATTATTATTATTTTTTTTTTTTATTTATTATCTTTTTCATCTTGTTTACCTTTATTAAACAGTATTAATATATCTGTTTGATATATCCCACCAGTGTTTCTTAGGTTTACATTTATGTGCATTAATGTTCAATATATTTTTATCAGTTTTATTCTCAGTTGCATTCATTGTTTCATTGAGGTTAAATTGATTATTCACAATTGTATATTTTTTCATTTTTGATTGAATATATTGGTAATCCATGTTCATTTTCACATTCATTTTTCTTTTATCTTTTTCTTTTCTTTTAGTAATTGAATATTTATAATTGCAAAAATGTTATCGTAAATTAATTCTATGTAGGAATTAGCAATCTAGAACAAAATACAACCTTATTTGTTCACAACTATTCATTACTAACATTATTTTTATGTTTAATCATCACATCTATACTATTCCATAAAGCCTATCTCATAATGATACAATAAATGACATTTTAGTATTCAATTATTTTATTGGTTATATCAAATATGTAAAAGTAAAATATATATACAGTATTTGGAACTAAGAAAACATTTATTGATCCTTGACATTTGATTAGCAATTTTTTGACATCTTTGTAATTGCATAAAATCTAGACAATACAAATACAATGTGTTGCTATATATATAACTGTAAATTGCTATTAATCTATATTCACTAAAGGTTGATAATTAAATACAAACCCAGCTATTTAAAAACAATAGGGCATTGTATATAAAATTACAGTTGTATATATATTAATGTTTATAATTAACATGTAATTATATATTTTTTGCTATAATTTCATCTTTCTTTCTGTACTATTATAACATGCACACTTTATAAGTTGTTATTTAGCATTTAGTTGGTATTATAATCAATTACTGGTAGCACAGATGACCTAATTTATGGTAAATTGGGCGCATTTCATTCTCAAGCAGCAATTGGACAGAAACACTCTTAAGTAGCAGCCCAATGAGAATACACGTTATCCCCTGATGAAATCCGTTACCGGAAGAAACGCATAGGGCACGTGGTTTTCCGGAACTACGGTGGTGGACTAGCTCATTGTCTTTTGCCAGTAAGGGGAAGACATTCCCTGAGCCGCACGAAATATCCAACACAACCTGCCAGGAACCACGGGCTGTTCATCTGAATTGCCGGAGGGACGATTCTTTGTGACACAATGACAGCAGTGAGGTCTGACGTAACGAAGCAAGCGGTCGGATGCAAGCTAGGTGCAAATGAGAGGCCCTGGGCTAGGAGTGAAATTTGATTGGTTGATAATATAAAAGATGATAAATTAAAAATACTGTGACTTTCTGGATTGCTGATCATTAACCTGTTCTCTTTCTTTCTTTGTTGGCGCTTCCCTCCTCGGACTCCTCGCTGTTTCTCTTTCTTTGCTGTGGTGTGAACGCTTGATAGAATGGTTGGCGATCCCACAGTGGATAGGTTTTCCCTTTCTCCCGAGTCTCCTTTTGTGTTACTAATTCTAAAAAAGAAGCAGTGTGTGATTTTTTAGTTGTTACAGATTCAGAATTAGATTTAGAGTTATCTCTCGTTTGAACTTTGGGTATGGCTCCCTTATTTTTATCCTGTTCTTTCTTATCTTCCACTAATGTACCTTGATCTTGTGATACTTTCTTATCTGTAATACCTCAAATTTATTTTCCACATGACCTGCATTGTGATATTTTGGGTGTGTTTTCATCCTTTTGGATTTAACTTTATCAGTAGTCTTTGATGTATGCGCATGTCCTTGATCCCTACTGTTATCTCTATATTTGCCAGATTTGGCATATTTGTCATGTCTATGTGGAGTATAATGTCTAGATTTATCTCTTCTTCATGAACGTCTCCAGTCTCTTACTTTGTCTGGTGCATAGACTCCTCTGTCTCCCCCCCCAAACCTCCCCCAAAAAAAAACATCCCCAGGGCAATCCACGCGAACCCCCCGCTATCAACAAAACAGTACCAGCGCCACTCCCTCAACAACAAACCGGAGACGAAACAACAACCAGCTACGCGATATCCACAGCCGCGCCGCCCACCCGAGACGACCCCCACGCCCCCGAGGGCCCCCCTCCTTCGCGCCACGGCACCGCGACCCAACCCCCCCAACACCCCTCACGCATCCCACCCCCCAACACACACACCCCCCCTCCTGCTACTTCATTCACTACCCCCCAGCCCACCACTCCCACCACCAACCCCCCCCACCTAAACCGCAAACCAACCTCCTCACCCAACCACATCGCTTCACCACCGCGCCCGCACAGCCGGACGTCACTCTAAACCGCACCCGCGAAACCAGACACAATACATACTCACCACGCGCACAACCGGCGCCCCCCAGCCCAACTCCTCGAGAACGGCTAACAAGCTCGGTAGACCCAAGAACCGCAACCTCCCTAAAGTCCCCCCGCCACAATCACAGGACGGCAAATCCACCCCCAAACAACCCCCAAGCGAAGCCTCAGAACCACGCATCAACTGATATGACCCACACAGGGCAAACCCTCTCCCGTCCACCGCTGGGACGAAATTACCAGACCCGAGCCGCCACGGGTGGCACCGCGGCACACCAGACCTCCCTTCTCTCTCGTACGCCTGAAAAGACAGCCCTGGCCCTTACCTATACCCCAAACTACCTCCCCAACGCCCACCTCGACCGCACCCCCTAACCGTCTACCCCTCCACCCCCCTCTCTACAAACACACTCTCGCGGCTCCTACACCACACTCCCCAGCGACCCACCCACCCTCCCCCTCTCCCACCCACCTCGCCCACCCTCACCTCCACACCGCTCGCCCCTCAAGCCAAGATTGCGCACCGACTCCCCAGCCCACCCCCCCTCCACCCCCCCCCACCCCAACGACCCGATACGCCTCCCAGCAAGCTTCCATCGTCCCCCACCCCGTGTCCGCCACCAGCCCGAGGCCGTTCAAGGGAGCACCTCTAACAGGGCGCCCAGTGCCAGGCCCAACAAGCGGGCGCACTCTTTGCTCACGCAAAACAATACAAGAGCGACGGGCAGGATCGCAAGTGGCGACCTACTGCAGAGCATTCTGTGACATTAGAGTCCTCCAGACGGAGACAGATTCGCCGGCGGGAGGCCCACGTCTAGAAGCAAAGCTAGGTAACCCATCAAAGAACCCACGGAGATTCCGAGAACCAGCCTCCTGGGGTAACGAGATCTGGAAAGATAATAGACCATCTCACACTCCAGCGGGATCCTGGACGGTGGAACGAGGACGAGGGTGGAAGACCTGAAAAGAGACTTCGGGACACTCAACCCTCCCGGACCACAATCGCCAAGGCTTATAAGTCCACCAAAAAAACAACGCGCCCCACCCCCCGAAACAGACCTCACCCCAAGCGCCCCCCCCCCGCGTGGCAGCCGGTCGCCGCCACCCCAGACCTCCACAACAAAACGCCGCCCCCCAATACCATCGGCAACACACACCGACACCCCCCCACCCCGCGCTTCCCCGAACGAGTGCGTCCCGCGGAGGCACCACCCACACCAGCCCCCCCTGTATACCCGGGCCGCAGCGTTCCACGCGCCGGGGCCCTATCGCCCAGCTCTCCTCCCCCCCCCCCCCCACGCCCACACCCTCCCCCACTCCCCCCCTCTCCAACCCATGCCCGGCATCCCGCCCCTGGTCCACCCCTCCCCGACTCACTCTACCGCCGCCTCCCCGCCTCCGACACGCCCTACTCCCCCCACGACCCCCTCTCCCCCCGTCGGCTTTCGCCACACCCCCGCCCCCCCCCCCCCCCCCCCTCCTACATCGACACCACACCCCCTAACCCTCCCCCCCCCCTCCCACCACCCCGAGAAGCCCCCCCCAAACCCCTCTCTCACCCACCCCCCCCTCCACTCCTCACCCTCCCCCCCCCCCCCCCCCCAACCCCCCCGCCTCAAACCAACTAAGACGCCCCCTTCCTCCTCCCCCACCATTCACCACTCCCGATCGATGCCCTACTCCTCAACCGCGCCCGCCTCATCCCCCACCCCCACCCCCCCCCACCCCCCCAACCGCCCCGCACCCCTCCCGCACAATCGACTAACCCCCCACCCAACCCCAACCCCCCCCCCCCCCCCCCCAACCACCCCCAAACCCCCCCCCCCCCCCTCGCCGCGACCACCACCTCAGCCTTCACACTCTCATCATCTTCCTCCCACCAACACCACCACCACCCTCTAGACCCCCTCGCCCCCCCCACCACCCCTCACCCCCCCCACCCCACCCAACACCGCCAACTACCCACTACCCCCAGCGGCCCAACCAGCCCCCCCCCCCACTCCCCGACAACCCCCACCTCCCCGCTATCCAATAACCTCACCTCCCAAATCACCGATATCGGGACCCGGCTCGAACCCATCCCCACCTCCCACCCTCGCCATTCGCCCCCTCCCACCCCCCCCCCCCCCCTTCCACCTCCCCCCCCCCCCCCCCCCCAGACCTCCAACGCCACCGCCAACCTCCCCCCACCCACCCCCCCACGGCCCCCTCAATCATACTTACATTTTCTTAACCTTCTTAATCTTTCTCTTTCATATTGTTAGTTACCCCCTTACATCAACAACTCTGATTCACGTTCTAGCGAATTCTTCACTCTCGACATTGGTACCAATGTTTCTTGTATCTGTTCTTTTCTTTGGCTATATCCAACATTCCCCTCCCTATTAGATGAGTATTTAACTCAAAATGAATAACATGTTTTCAAAGCACCTTCATTGTAGTCAAATACTTTCTACATGTGTTTGACGCGGCTGTTTTTTTTGATATCCTAAGCTCCTCTAGGACCATCTTTATTATCTAAATGATTTTGTAAGTGACACATATATCCAACAGTGTTTCATTTTCATCTTTCGCCACCTTTCAGTCCTCAAAAACGCTGCTTGTTTTAAATCTATAACTATCCTCTTAGTCGCTACTGTCATATCAATCTCTTGCGGAAATTGTATATTTTTGTTTTCTATAAGCCTTTCTTTGCTAGTTTTCATCTAGTTGGGCGATTTGTTTCCAAAAAGAGATACTCGTGTAAACTGCTTAAACTTACCTGCTGCCATCAATACTGTAGTTGCAAAGAACAAAGAGATACAATGTATAGTTTGACAGTGCCCTCTATGTGTACCCCAGCCTCCACAGCTCACTCTTGATGCACACCGACTTCGTCGTCAAAAATGTTAACACAGATGAACCTGTGTATGTTTTATAAATTACAAACAGTTGTATATATATTATGTTTATATTACCTATTATGTATATTTTTTGCTATAATTTCATCTTTCTTCTCTGTACTATTACGCATGGCACAGTAGTTAGGTTGTTAGATTTAGCATTTAGTTGGTATTATATCACATTTTACTGTTAGCACAGTTACCTAATTTATGGTAAAATCTGGGCCGCATTTCATTCCTCAAGCTGCAATTGGACGAAACACTCCTTAAATGCAGCCCCAATGATTTTACACGTCCTATCCCCCCCCCCTATCCAAAAAAAACCATGACCAAATCATTATCCAAACTAAAAACTGCGCTCAGGACCCGTGTTTCAGAACTACGGTGGCTGCGATTCACGCTCATCTCTGTCTTTGCCAGTAAGGGTGAAGACATTGCCTGCCTACCGCCGACGAAATATCCAACACCAACCTGCCAGGAACCACAGCTGTTCTCCTGAATTGCCGAAGGGCTACTTCTTTGTGACCACACCGGCAGCGAGTTGAGGTCCTGACCGTAAATAGAGCCAAGCATGCAGGCGTGGCGCAGAGCAGACACACATGTTGGTGCATGGGTTTACCCCATACAATGCTTATATTGCCATTGACAAATTGTGAGTGTGCATTTGTCTTGTCATTTTTTTATTAAAACTTTGTATTTGGATTTCTTCCAATGGATCGGTGGCGCTTTTTCCTCTCTTTGTCTCATATATATATATATATATATATATATATATATATATTAAGCAGAAAATAGCCGTGTTAGTCCAGTTGCGATAGTGCAGAATAAATGGTTCTCCAGTATTCGGTGATACCTTTTTTTATTGGACTAACAATTTATGTCATAGGACAAGCTTCTCTAGAGTTATCCTCTCTCTTCACAGGTCAGCAATACGATATACAAATGAATCTTGGCTAAAACAGTGTGGAGAGGGAAAAAAAAAAACACCAGATATTCTACTATAGATAAGGTAGGGTGTTAAGTGTTTGAAGCCAGGGGCGGATGTTCAAAAAGGTGGTGGAGGTGAGGATCTGGGGTGGGGCGTGGGGGGGGGGGGGGTGGGGGGAGAAAGTGTGGATAAGAATAGAGGCAATCAGGATGATTACAAGCAATTTTGATAGGGTGTGGAAACCCATGTCCGCATTAAGTCCTTTGGTTTTGCTTATTATTCACGGGCTCTGATTTGCTGTTAGTTAAGGCACCAGTTATACAGACACAGCTGCGGGTTAATGCATCTTTTTCTATATGGTTTTCTCATGGTTGTTCTTCATATATTCCCTTTCTTTTCATTGACAATACAGAGCTTAGTAAACGACCCCTTGTGGTCAGAAAACGTACGTCACTCTGCTAGAGTCTTTTTGTGATTGCCCGAATGTATATCGTGGATAAACAACTTTTAATTTTGAGTGTGCTGCGGATCTCTATCTTTTTGTATAATAATTATATATATACCCTTCTTAATCACCCATTAGATAGTGAGATAATCTATTGGAAGTCATACTCTAGAAGTCTTTTTTACTCAGGTAAAAAACCTTCATTTTTCAATTAATACGCAAGTGGACAACATGTATCCTCGGTGTATAGATCTACCAAGCAATCAATTTGTCCATATTCCTCATATTGTGATACGAATATAATATGATGGTGTGGTGAAGTACCATGAACTACCTTAATACCCCCATGGACCTCCGTCGTATATGTCCCATATAGACAATGTGCTCGTTGGTATCATGTGGACCACATATTCTGATTATACGCTGTGTTTATTAGCACACCCTCTCAATAACGATAATATATGGCATATATCAAGAAATACTAATGGCTAACATAGTTGATTGCTCACCACGATAAGGAATGGGACCCAAATTATGCTACAGTCATATAAACTGCTCATACACTGATGTTCGTGACATGGCGAGAGATTCCTTCTGACCAATTGAACTACCCCACAGTGTGGCAACCATAAAGTACTGTGTCTTTACTAATACATTTTGTGAGTTCCCCCAATCTACATTTATCCTTTGGTTACAGTGTATCGCCATACTGAAATATCCAGAAGCATCTCCCTCTTGTTGAGCATGTTCACCTGTCACACCCACCTCGTGGGTTACAGGAACATCCTCTACACCTGATGAAGGAGGAGTGCTGGTTACCCTCCAATGGACATTTGAAATGCCCTCGGACGGATGGATAAAGAATTCTCGCTTTTGAAGTATCTCTTTAGTGGCACCTCATCCGTATATGGGACAAAATGCAATTCGTGGAGACCCATGAAAAACATTCAAATGGATTTGACACGACCTTCCCCCCCCAGCCCCCTCCCCACCCCCCTCTCGAAGTCACGTGCCTCGGCAGTTGCGGCCTAGCCTGTCGTTCTGCACTCACGCACGACCCCACACACTTCCGACATGCTCGCCCCTCTCCGCTCCCCACCCCGCCCTGCTCACCTCCAATATCACCCATGTCGCGGACCCGATAGCGCCGGCGCCCGCTCCTAAAAACTGACGGCCCACCCGGCCCCCCGCGCCGGCTCCACCCCATACACCCAACTGCCCTAAACGCTACCACATCTTCGGTGACGCGCCTCCTCCCCCGCAACACCGCCCGCCTCTGACATGCGAATGAAATCTCGGTCTACACTTCAAACTACAAACAATCTCTACAAAGAGTTACCAATATAGACTTTTCTATGTAATCCTCAGTTCTATTTCTTTGTGGCTATATCCAAATAGAATCCAACACATTTAACCCTCGGGGCCTCCCTATATGAGATGAGTAATTTAATCAAAGTGAATGAACATGTTTCAAAGGCACCATTCCATTTAGTAGTAAATTCTACATTTGTTTCGAACGTAGGTTTTTTTTTATTAATCTAAGTCCTCTAGGACCATCTTATTATCTAAATAGTTTTGTAATGACAATAAATCCAACCAGTGTTTCATTTCATCTTTGGCCAGCCTTTCAAGCCTAAAAAAGCTGTTTTTTAAATCTATACTATCCTCTGTAGTCTCTGTCATATCAATCTCTGCGGAAATTGTATATTTTTGTCTTCTAATAAGCCTTTCTTTGCTAGATTTCATCATATTGGCGATTTGTTGCCAAAAAGAGATAAACCGTGTAAACTGCGTAAACTTACCTGCTGCCATCAATACTGTAGTTGCAAAGAACAAAGAGTAAATGTATAGTTTGACAGTGCCTGGATGTGTACCAGCCTCACAGCAGACTCTTGATGGCACACAGATCGTCAAAAATAGTTAACACAGATGACCTGTATATGTTTATAAAATTACAGTTGTATATATATTAATGTTTATAATTAACATGTAATTATATATATTTTTTGCTATAATTTCATCTTTCTTTCTGTACTATTAACATGCACAGTTTATAAGTTGTTATTTAGCATTTAGTTGGTATTATAATCAATTACTGTTAGCACAGATGACCTAATTTATGGTAAAATTGGGCGCATTTCATTCTCAAGCTGCAATTGGACAGAAACACTCTTAAATGCAGCCCAATGATTTTACACGTTATCCCCTGATGAAATCCATTACCAGAAGAAACGCGTAGGGCACGTGATTTTACAGAACTACGGTGGTGGATTAGCTCATACGTCTTTTGCCAGTAAGGGGAAGACATTGCCTGAGCCGCACGAAATATCCAACACAACCTGCCAGGAACCACAGGCTGTTCATCTGAATTGCCGAAGGGACGATTCTTTGTGACACACCGGCAGCAGTGAGGTCTGACGTAATGAAGCAAGCGGTCGGCGAGCAGACACATGTTGGTGCATGGGTTTACCCATACAATGCTTATATTGCATTGACAAATTGTGAGTGTGCATTTGTCTTGTCATTTTTTATTAAAACTTTGTATTTGGATTTTACACATGGATCGGGCGCTTTTTCTCTTTTTTCTCATATATATATATATATATATATATATATATATATATATTAAGCAGAAAATAGCCGTGTTAGTCCAGTTGCGATAGTGCAGAATAAATGAGTTCTCCAGTATTCGGTGATACCTTTTTTATTGGACTAACAATTTATGTCATAGGACAAGCTTTCTAGAGTTATCCTCTCTTCTTCAGGTCAGGCAATACTGATATACAAATGAATCTATGGCTAAAACAGTGTGGAGAGAGGAAAAAAAAAAAACAACAGATATTTACTATAGATAAGGTAGGGTGTTAAGTGTTTGAAGCCAGGGGACAGTGTCAAAGAAAGGTGGGGAGGGGAGGGATACTGGGGGGGGGGGGGGGGGGAGAAAGTGTGGATAAGAATAGAGGCAATCAGGATGATTACAAGCAATTTTGATAGGGTGTGAGAAAACCCATGTCCGCATTAAGTCCTTTGGTTTTGCTTATGTATTCACGGGCTCTGATTGGCTGTATAGTTAAGCATCAGTATATACACAGCTGCTGGGTGTATGCAATCTTGTTCTCTATGGTTTTCTCTATGGTTGTTCTTCCTATATATTCCACTTTCTTTTCATTGACAATACAGAGCTTGAGTAAAGACCTTGTGGTCAGAAACGTACGTCACTCTGCTAGAGTTTTTGTGATTGCCTGATGTATATCGTGGATTAAACAACTTTTAATTTTGAGTGTGCTGCGGATTCTATCTTTTTGTATATAAATATATGTATATACACATTCTTAATCACCCATTAGATAGTGAAGATAAATCTATTGGAGTATACTCTAGTGAAGTCTATTTACTCAGGTAAAAAAACCTTCATAAGTTCAATTAAATACTGCAAGGTGGACATACATGTATCTCGGGTGTATAGATCTACCAAGCAATCATTTGTCCATATTCCTATATTGATACGAATATATATGATGGTGTGGTGAAGTACCATGAACTACCTTAAATACGCCATGGACCTCGTATATGTCCCATATAGACAATGTGCTCGTATGGTATCATGTGGACCACATATCTTAGTATACGTGTTTTATTAGCACACCTCTCAATACGATAATAAATATGGCATATATCAAGAAATAATAATGGCTAACATAGTGATTGCTCACCAGATAAGGAATGGGACCAAATTATGCTACAATGCATATAAACAATGCACATACATGTAGTGTTCTGACATGGAGAGAGTCTGACCAATTGACTAACAACAGTGTGCAATCATAAAGTATACTGTGTCTTTATAAGAAATTTGTGAGTTCCCAATCTACATTTATCCCTATTGGTTACAGTGTATCCATACTGAATATCCAGAACATCTCCCTCTTGTTGAGCATGTTCAGCCTGTCACCACCTCTGGGTGGGACAGGAACATGCTCTACACCTGAGAAGGAGGAGTGCTGGTTACCCTCCAATGGACAGTTTGTAAAATGCCTCGAGACTGGATGGAGAAGATCTCCTTTTGAAGTGAAACTTCTTTAGTGGCACCTCATTCGTAATGGGACAAAAATGCATTGTGGAGACAGAAAATTAAATGGATGTGACGTCATGAAGTAAGTGCTGGCAGTTGAGGCCGGGCTGTGTTCTGACTAAGCCCGACCCCAACACTGACATGCTCCCATCCGCTCCCACCCGCCCTGCTAACCTAAATATCACATGCGGCGCCGATAGCCGCCGGCGCCGCTCCTAACGGCCGCCGCTCCACCCACACGCACGCTAACATGCGTGGTGACGCGCTCTCCCCGCACGCCCGCTGACATGCGGCGGCGGTGCCAGCCCCCGGCGCCACTCCCCCCACCCGCTCAACAACACTGACCACCGCCTCTCCCACCACCCGCCCGCTGACATGCGCCGCCTCTCCCCCCACCCGCTCAACATCCATGATGCCGGTACTGCTGTCACTGCACTGCTGCCAATAAACATGACCCCGCCAATCAAATTTACTCATGCTCTAAGCAGACTCATTCAAAGAGCCACCGCTCCCCCCACCCGCTCAACATCTATGATGCCGGTACTGCTGCCACTGCACTGCGCTGCTACCAATAAACATGACCCCGCCAATCAAATTTACTCATGCTCTAAGCAGACTCATTCAAAAAATTATATTATGTATTTTGTTTCTGTACCGAAGGCGTTGCTGTAAGGTGTGAAAACGTAATAAAATATTTTAAACAAATTTACTATGCTGATTCTTTCTTTGACTAATAAACCTCGTAGAATTACAGAGATGACCCCGCCGATCTGTCCCCGGCCCCTGCATGAGCCGCCCCCCGCCTACCACTGACACTGACCTGAATCTCTTATCCGTGGTCACCAGTCCAATGTCAAACTCTCATTGAACTTTTGATTCAGATGATTACGTTCCGCGCATGCGCTCTATGCGCGAGCGCACGTCCCCTCCAGAACTCACGCATGCGCAGAAATGCGCTAGCGAACACCGCCTCAACTACTCACGCATGCGCAGAAATAAAATTACATTGAGCAGTGATACCTTGAGATTGTGCTCGTGCACAAATCAAATGCCTACTACACTGCCCATACCTATATGTTGAACACAGCAAAAACTTTGACTTATGCTATATATAAATTAATTTCAAATAATTTCATACACTCATAATCTCAAAATAATTTCAAAAAAATTATCTCAAAATAATCTCAAAAATAAAAATGGCTAAGACTAACACAGAAAGAGTGCGTGAGTATCATGCTCGTACTAGAGCTAAGAAAACACCAAAACAAACACCAATAAATCACCTACAACGTAACAGAGAGTGGAGACAACGAAACAAACAACTTGAAAACGTGAAAACAACATCCTCAACTGTGGCTTTATCTTCATGTAGCGTACTCCATCGGCAAGTACTAACAGTAATCCACCACATAATTCTGAAATTACAGACCAGACTTCATTACCATATGACAATTATAATTTACATCTAAATCCTCATCGACACTTTGAAAGAACATTCTTAAACAACATGTTTGGATACGAATGTGACCTTTGCCAAAGATTATGGTTCAAAAATGATATCAAAACACCTGCTGAGAAACATGCTCCACTAAAACAAACTGTTTTTCCACACATCAATGTTAAGGACATTAAAGTGTGTAACAGTTGCAAAGTTTCTCTCGCTAGAAACACCATTTCACCTTTATCTACTTCAAATGGTTTTATTTACCCTAAAGTACCAGCATTTTTACCTAAGCTTGACTTAGTTACAAAGTGCCTAATTTCGCCAAGACTACCATTTATGCAAATCAGATGCTTGAGATACGAATATGGACAATATGCCATTTTAGAACAAATAATAAATATTCCTGTCTCTGTAAATACCATGGTCAATTGTTTTCCAAGACAGCTAAATGATGATCACTGCATTAACGTTCAAATAAAAGGCAAAAATTACACAAGTCCAGCTACTTGATAGGGTTGGTTAACAAGCAAGTGGTTAAATGTTGGTTACAGTATCTCGTACAAACATCACTCTATCGTCTGCATCAAATCACAATTGATCAATCCTTCTTTTATGACAATGAAATGCAAATAGAAACATCTCAAGAAACAATAAGTGAACTCATAACAATTGATGATAGTCTTGTTGCACAACAGCAGACTTTATTATGGAGCGAGGACAAGTATCTGCGCATTGCACCTGGAGAAATGAGCAGACCACACAGTTTATTATTTGACGAGTACGCAGAGAAACTACTGGTATCATTTCCAAGCATATATCTTGGACAATTCAGAACTTTTCCAGATCGTTTATGTGTAATACCATTTATGATGGCAACCAGCAAACTACGCCGTTCTGATCGACGTGCCATCACGTCATATCATCTACTATATGTAGCAATGAAAATTATGTGTTTGAGAACACGCGACTCTCTTACGGTTGCATTCAAATTCATAGGAAAGGACACCAAACTTACACATCACCAAGTTGAATCTAAACAGTACATCAACAACTGCATAGAGAACAACGTAGCTTTCCTACTCACCATTCCAAATTCTACATATAACTGGGCACAACGCAAACGTGATTTGTTTGCTATGATTAGAAAGCTTGGAAAACCAACCATGTTCTTAACTCTGAGCGCTAATGAACTTGGTTGGCCTTGATTACTTAAAATACTTTACAAGTTCCAAAACAATGGTATAGATATTAGTGAGGATGATGCAGCAAATTTATATTTCATGGACAAGACTACATTAATTAATGAGGATGCAGTTACATGTGCCATATACTTCAATAAGATTGTTGATGTTCTTATGAATATACTACTGTCAAAAAGATCAAGCCCCTTTGGAACATTCTATGTCATTAATTATTTTAAGAGAATATAGTTCCAACATCGTGGTAGTCCACATGTTCACATTCTCCTTTGGTTAAATAACGCCCCAGCCGACCCACTTGGTGCAAACAAAACCGACGCCATTGCCATGATAGACCAACTAATATCTGTATCGGCTATCAATGCTTCTGGACATATCAAACTTCAAACACACAAACATACATTCACATGTTACAAGAAAATTGCCACAAATAAGCAACAAATATGTTGTTTTGAAGCTCTATTCATGCCGTGTCGCAAAACAACTATATTAGTGCCAATGCCCAAAACAGACCAACTTCAAAAAAAATATGCTGCTCATTACAAAACAATGTGGAACAATCTAGAGAACAACAATTACCCCAATATAGACACATTCTTTATGGCCAATAATATACATTCATACGACTATTACTTAGATGTTCTCAGAGCTGCATTAAAAGACCCAAAGTTTCCCTATTAAGAGAACCAAGTGAAAAGTGGCACAATCCTTTCAATACTTTCATATTTAATGTTCTACAGTCCAATACTGACATACAATTTATAACAGAAGAATACTCTTCTGTTGCGTATGTCTTAGAATATGTTAACAAACAAATAGAGGTATCAGTAACTTACAACGACAGATAATTAACATCATGAATGAACATCCTGAATTTGATATCATTGAAATTACCAGAAAGCTAAGTATCGACATGCTCAACACCGTTGAAATCACAAGCCAAGAAGCCGCCTGGTATTTGCTACGCCAACCCATGTCTCAGAGCTCAGTAGTCGTAGTTTACATACCCACTGTCTGGCCCATTGAACGACAGCAACTTAAGAAATCCAACGATGAAATTAATGAACAGGACCTCACAGATGATTCCAGTGATATTTGGAAAGACAACTGGTTTGACAAATATGAGAAAAGACCATTACATTTAGAAGATTTAACATTGGCATCTTTTGTTGCAAATTACACATGTAATGCCAAAAGAGTTTACAAAAAACTACAGTTTCCACGCATCATACGCTACCGTAATTATGACATGGCTGAAGATATTAACGAATATAAACGTGAAATAGTTACTTTACACAAACCATTTCACAACGAGGAGGAGGACATTCTATCAGAGATAAAATTTGTTACCATATACAATAATAATGAAGAGCTCATCTTACAACAATGCAAAATATACGAATCCGACTTGGATATATTCGTAAAACTATACAAATATGAAAAGAAATGTGCAGAGAGGAAGGGACAGCAGATCCCAACGAGACATGCCAAAACGACTTAAATACGTTAGTGACTCGATTACAAGAAGACCCCAATGCATTCAAACAGTTTTATGATAATCCTGAAAATGAAATGAATGCAGATCTTAAACTCACCACCCTCAACAAACTTGGTGCTATAGCTTAGATACGTGAGAACTTACTCTGTAAGGAGCAATTCTTCAAACTAATGCAAAATGCAAATGAAAAACAAAAAGGACTCTTGATGCATGTCATTTGGAGCCTACTTTCTCCAAATAGCAAACCACTTCAAATATTCCTTACTGGCCCCGCGGGCTGTGGCAAAACTTTTGTCATACGCCTTCTAATGGACATTTTCAATCGCTTCACTAACACTGATGGATACTGCAATTCATATATTACTTGCGCATGAACTGGAAAAGCTGTCGTCGCAATAGATGGCACTACTGTACACACTGCACTAAAAATATCTATTTCTAAAAATGTACCTCTTTCGACTGAAGTTGTACAACAATATAGAAGTCTTTTCAAATACATCAAAGGTATTATCATTGATGAAGTAAGCATGATAGGAGCTGAGTTACTGTCTCAAATTGATGCCAGGCTGAAGCAGATAACTGGAAATGTTGAAAACAACTTTGGTGGGCAAAGCCTCTTTCTCGTTGGCGACTTACGTCAGTTACCTCCAGTTCGAGCAACACCCATCTACAGTATAAACAAATTAAACAACGTATTGCGGGACCCACTTTGTGGCGTGGACTGAAATACTATGAACTAGATGAAGTTATGCGCCAGTCAAATATAACCTTCTCAACTGTGCTAACCAAAATTGGTAATGGCATAAAATTAGATGAATGCGAGCAAAAACTCATTGAATCACGTTTCTACACCAAGGAAGACGCGGACCATCTATGTGCCAACGGAATACGTCTCTTTTTGCGTAATGATTCAGTCAACAAATACAACCAATCCATCCTGAGTGCCGTACCAGAAAAAACTATTTCAAAGGCAATAGATATCTTTATTGGCTGTAGAAATGCAGAGCAGGAAGCCCACGTTCGACAAAAACTATATAAAATATCTGTTCTGGATACCGGTGGCTTACCCTATGAACTACCGTTTGTCATTGCAAAGCCATATCTCATAACAACTAATGTAGATGTCTCTGACGGCTTAGCAAATGGCGCCTTAGGATCATTACCTCACATCCAATACAGCGATGATGGACAAATAAAACGGGTATGGCTAAAAAAAAATTCATAGCCCAAAGTGGGAAAAATAGCTTGAAAAAATCTGCTCATTACATGCGAGCCAATAACATCAACCCATCTGCTGTGCCAATAACAAGACGGACATCAAGTATAGCACTAAATAAAAATAGAACTATCACGGCTAAACAAAATCATTTTCCATTGATCCCGGCTTGTGCAATAACAATACATAAATCACAAGGTGGCACATTTTATTCCGTTGTCTACGAGTATGAAAAGGGACATGAGCAACAATTAGTATACGTTGCTTTATCGCAAGTCACTGACATCAATGGACTGTACATTGTCGCAGCAAATGGTCAAAAGAAATTTTATCATGGACTTAGAAACGCTACGTCCACAACTGACCTACAAAATGAGTTTTCAAGACTAAAAAACAACAAACTACAGACCATGCAAGAAACTTTACTTAATGTACTCAAGACCCAACTAATTGTTCTGTATTCTCACTAAATTGCCAAAGCCTTCGAGCACACCACACAGACCTCACTGATACAGTTACGCAACAGTGTAACCTATTACTACTTTCCGAGACTTAGTTACACAATAATGAAAATGTTACTATTGATAACTTTGAGTGTGTTGTTAAATTTAAACGCCAACATGTTATAGTCGGTGGAGTTGCTGTATATATCATAACAAACACAACAATAGACATATTATGAGGCCTCATATGCATATCATTGACCATCAGACTACATGGTTAGCAGTTAATGTCCCACCAATTGGAGACATATGTGCAGCAGAGTATATCTTACCTAATGGCAAAATTGTCCACCATCGTCATATATTGTTCCCCAAACCAAACAGTACAGAATATCATCAAATTCATTCATTTCATTCTACTACCGTACTCTATTGAAGGTGAAGGCTTGTTCAACAAACATTATGACAAACTACCCATCATATTAACTGGTGATTTTAACATCAACTTTCTATCTCAAGAAGCTCTACCACTTATTACATTACTACAGTACAAGAAAAATGTAATTTAACTCTCAACACCAATCCAGCCATAACAACTACAACATCCGGATCCACTATTGATGCGGTTTTTCAACGTCATTTAGATAGTTTACAATCGACAATATATGTATCTTACTTCAGTTATCATAAGTCAATTATTTCATGTATTAAAATCGATAGTATGGATTTTTAAAAGCAAAAATAAAACTATACAATTGTAACATCTAAAAATGATTCAATTTTATTACAAACATCTATAACAACATTTAATATTATTGTTACTTTATATGTTGCTGACAACATACAAAGAAGTTTCACTTACTATGCGCGTGCACAGCACACACAGCTTTTTTTTAATAGAACGGACATGTTCCATAATCCTCTTCTTGAGAGGTCTGATTGTCCGTCCAATTTTAAAAAAATTACACCCACATCTCGGGCATATACAACATGACTTGTATTGCAGTTGATGAATGTCTGTATGGATCTTTGTCACTTTGGTTTAACACAATCAATTTTCTTGATAGGATTAGCGTATCCACATATAGCACAATGTCCGCATTTGTGGAACCCTTTAGGAATACCTCTGATTTTACTGAAGCCAATATGCGAGTTAAAGAGGCTAGGGGATAAGGATGTTGCTAATGACTTTGCTTTTCTTAAGACAAACTTGGGTTCCTCTTGTGTCACTGACCTCAGTCTCTTATCCAACTTCAAAGTCCCCCAATGTTTGAAGATAACGGCTCGTACTGCATTTGATTGTCTGCTCTGTTGTGTAATGAACAGTGGTGTACTGGTCATTTTATGAGCAGTGTGTTCTTTTTTATTTACATTATTATACAGTAAGCGATTATGATCCATATCTTTTACTGTTTCTAATTATTCATTGAGTAGTGAATCACTATATCCTCTAGCGCGGAATCTTGTGATTAATTCTCTAGATTGCCTATCAAAGCTTTCCTCAGTAGAGTATAGCCTCTTCAACCTAAGTAGCTGTCCCTTAGGGATTCCCTTTTTTAGTGATTTGGTATGATTACTTGTGGCCTACAAGAATGAATTTCTTGAGTTTGGCGTCCTGTATAGATCTGTTTGAATAGCCCCTGTCACATCAACATAAAGCATAAGATCCAAATAATAAATGTGGTGAATATTGTGTTCATATGTGAAAACAAGATTATAATCATTTGTGTTAAGTATAATGATACATTTCTTTAAAATATGTGCATCACCATCCCAAATAAAGACCATCTATATAGCGTCTAAAGAATTTTATATGTTGCCTTGAAGGGTTGCGATCACTAAAAATAAAAATAGATTTCCACAGCCCCATACTGTAAAAAGATTAGCATAGATGGTGCAAAAGATGTGCCCATAGCTGTGCCCATAGTTGTGCCCATAATTTGTAAACAAAATTGTGAATCAAAATTAAAATAATTATGTGTAAGTAGAAATGTGATGGATTCCTCCAAGAAAGTGCAAAGTGCTGGTGCTAGATCAGAGAGATTTAAAAAATGATTAATAGGGCTTATGCCTTGATGTCGGAAAATTGAATATAGCAAAACCACATCCATTGTGAACCACCTAAAGTTTGTCTCCTATTTTATCAATTTGATTTCTTTAAGCAGGTCATTTGAGTCTTTTAGAAAAGATGGAAGTGACCGTACTATCGGTTGTAGAAATGTATCTACATATCTTGAGAGACCATCTCCCAAAGATCCAATGCTTGACACAATCAGCCTACCAGGCGGATCTGTCAGCGATTAATGGATCTTTGGGAGATGGTAAAAAATGGGGGTCACTGGATGGGTAGAGAACAGGAAGTCAAGCTCTTTTTTTATTAAGGACACATAAAATTTGGCCCATTTCTAGAAGCTGTCTTAACGCTTGTTTAAAAATGCCAGTGGGATCTTTTGTTAATTTCTTATAAGCACTAGTATCATTCAATTGTCTTAGTGCTTCTAGTTTGTAATCTGTGAAGGATTGAATGAAAATTGCTCCCCCTTTATCAGCATTTTTTATAACCAATGATTTATTATTCTTGAGATTTTGAAGTTCATGTTGTTCACTCTTTGTAAGATTCTCCCCCCGGAATAGACTACATGTATTGCCTTCTGCTAGAATTCTTAGATGAAGAGTTCCTTGTTGATCCGGATGGACGCAGGGAACCAGGAAAGCACAGGAACAAGAAGCAGGGACCAAAGGATAATGTGCCGTAAACAAGGTTTTAATCCATCGATGTGACACACATGAACATACAGGTGAGGACAAAGTGTTCCTCTAACATGTTTCGCTCTCTTGCAGTGCATTGTCAAAGAGTGAAACACTTGACTAGTTGCTTCCTGGATATAGCTCGGCAGGATGCCCCGCCCCCTCACATCACATCTTCTCTGCCAATCCAAACGGGGCCCGCATGAGGATCCGGATGGTAAAAAAAGGCTGGAGGGGCGGAACTGAAGGGAGGAGGGAATCCCCGAGCTAACCACTGAAATAAATAATTTTACATGACATACAAGCAAATTACATAATGAAAGGGTGTATGTAAATTGTTTATCCTCACTGTATGTAACATAGCTTTACAGAGCTTTACAAAGCTTTACAAAGTTTCCCCTGATATTATTGAAAGCTCCCCATAAACATTGATGCTGATGCATCTTTGCCTCCATGGTGCTGCAGGTGTTCTTTGGAAAATAGGCACAGATAATTTGTCCGGGATGCCACTCTCGTAGCACAGGGGCTTGTAGCCACAATTTATCATCGGTGTCTGGGTTGTTGGGTGTGATTCCAACCATATGGCTATTGAATGGTGGCACATAGTGTGGGGAGAAGAGGTTTCCTCAAGATCTCTTGATCTCTCCTGCTACTGTGTACCTTTAATCACATAAGGACCCCTCATGTCCCTTGCCATTTTGTACATCATCTCCATATTAAGATAAATGTTTCCTTCCATTGTGTCCAGTCTCTGCTCCAGATGCAGGGCCCAATAAATGGCAGATTTGGCCACAGCTGTACATGAATCTTGTACAGTGGCATTGTAATTGTACATTACAAAGTAATTTACTGTAGCATTGCCAAGCAGCATCTGGCAAGTTACCAGTTACAGCTAGACTGAAGCTCTGCACTTTGTTGGGTGTTCTTCTTGGTCTGAGTTGGACTGAGCTTTGTCTGAGTCAAATAAGTTGTATCTGGGGCGAGGTGAGCTGGTTCCACGTGTGGGGCTGAGCTTGGTTCCATGGTGAAATGAGCATGGTCTGGAGTGGGATGCACTTGGTTAGAGGTGAGATGAGATGGCTGCGATAGTGATTGGTGTACAGGTACCTGGTAAGGAATCAGCTTTTTTTGGGTATATGAATGGCAAGGGTTTTGGCCATCTTCTTTTTCCACATCAGATCCAGAGACTTCCCCTTTGGAGTTTTTGGTTGTACCTTGTTTAATTTTCCCACTTTAGTCTTTGTACGAGTGGTTTTTGCAGTCGTGGGTAGTTTTATATGCACAGGTATCCTGTGCTTTCTTAGGCTACTTTGAGTTGAAAGTAGTACAGCATTAAGAAGGTTCTTGCATCCATAGATGATGAATTGAAGCACAAGAGTTCTGAAAAAGATCAGTGAGTATGGCAATACAATTTCTGTGCGAATTTAAGTACCGTACTTCTGATGTAATGGGGGCAACATTAGTCAGAAGTTGTCGTACTGAGTTGGTAATTGGTTGTCAACTGGAGGCATCCCGGTGACACTACAATGAGTTGAGTATTATGCTCTTGGGCAGACAATTGTTTGTAAGATTATCCGCAGGGTCAGAACCAAGTAAGTATTATGTTGTTTCCTGTAATGTTTTTCTTCACATAGTCACACAGCATGTACTGGGCATTGTGAGAGATTTATGTTGTGGAAGAGTCAAGCCCAAATGCAGGGTTGATTTTTCCCCCTAGATTGATAGAATGTCGATGGATTTATCAATTACACACACAGAGTCCAGATGGTTTGAATGAAGGTTTTATTTTCTCAGCATATATATAAAGTACCAATAAAATGTTCTTTATTTTATTTTTTGAGGTTAAGAATTATAAAAATAGATACACATCACCAAAATAATAAATGATTTATTCACAATTTTATCACCTTATATCATTCAATTTATTGTAGTTAGATAATATATATTAATTTAGTTTGGTTCGCTTTGACCATTAGGGGTGATCCAACCTAGTAAGCATCATTCCTACACAATCACACTGTTTGATTAAAATATTCTGTTCACCAATACTTTCCCTATGTTCACTTATATATTACACCACTAGATAAGGTCACTAGTTTTATTTAGCCTATATCACTTTCACTTTATGATATTTAGCTAATATCATTCTTATACTCATACATATTATTATATTTTATTTCTTTGTTCAATTATATGTCATATAGTTTAATCGCAAGGAAACCATTTATTATGTATTTAATTATTTACTTTTTCCTTTTATATTTATTATCATCATTATTTATTTATTTATTTTATTTTATTTGCATTGCGCATCCATCTGGACCAATTCCAAGTCTTCTGTGGTATCCCAGAGTTTAGACAGTTACTTCTAAACATTCAAAACCGCAACCTGTAAGAAAAAGAGAAGAAAAAGAGTTAAAACGATATATATGAACACAATCAGTCATTCAATACCTTATTCAGTCCTGATTGGAGAATGGGAGGATACACCCTAAGCCATAGAGGGTATAAAAACTAGGAAATACGATTGGGAGTTAGACTCCTCCTTTCTGAAGAAGCATGTCCAATCACGCGAAACGTGTCATACGTCCTGACGTCACAGAGGGGCGACAGCTCATTCCAGGAAACACGGCTAGTATACTGGTGTAAAAACACCACACCTTCCAGGGGATTTTGTATACCGTGTCTGAGACACGGCAACCCCTTGACAATGCCAATAGAGGTCCGCCGTGACCATATTATGGAAGTTGTTTGGGGACTATTATGTCTTTAAGTCCGCCGTGACCTTTCATATAAAAGCTCATTGTGGGTATTGCACACACTGAGATCGCTGAGACTATCAGCGCTCAACACCCCATTGCTCCATATTACTTACCAACCTACATTTACGAAGTGGTACTTGTCTTTTTTTAAAACATCAACATAGACCAATAGAGACATATACATATGTGTGTTTTGTGGATGCTGGATTTTTCCGTAGATGTGATACTGGGGGCTATTATGCCATTAAAACGCTAAACTACATCTACAGATAAAGTGCATATATGTTGCTTATGTCTCAGTACCCTGAAATTGAAATTAATCATAGAGATGTGCATTTAACCTAGTGGTTATCTACTACCATTATATACTGAGTAGTTATTTATCTATACTTGACTGATTACAGTACTGAGCTGTCGGAGTGGATATAAATATACAGACACACATATTAATGTGTTTTTATAGTCTGAAATATAATACAGAGTCTCCCACTGCCAATTCTCTTTATGAACAGGATTTTTAAACCTTTTTTATGTTTCACAAAGTCACTATTGAATTTTTTTGGATGTAATAAAATTTTATTATTTTTTGGTTTTAACAGTCCTCACCGATTTAAAAGCCTACAATATATATGTATTTTACACACAAATGATAGAGAGTGCAAACAGAGGAATTCTTTCTATCCTTCTTGGATAAAATTTGTATGTACAGGTACCTGGTAAGGAATCAGCTTTTTTGGGTATATGAATGGCAAGGGTTTTGGCCATCTTCTTTTTCCTCATCAGACCCGGAGACTTCCCCTTTGGAGTTTTTGGTTCTACATTGTTTAATTTTCCCACTTTAGTCTTTGTACGAGTGGTTTTTGCAGTCGTGGGTAGTTTTATATCAACAGGTATCCTGTGCTTTCTTAGGCTACTTTGAGTTGCGAGTAGTACAGTATTAACAAGGTTCTTGCATCCATAGATGATGAATTGAAGCACAAGAGTTCTGAAAAAGATCAGTGAGTATGGCAATACAATTTCTGTGTGAATTTATGTACCGTACTGCTGATGTAATGGGGGAAACATTAGTCAGAAATTGTCGTACTGAGTTGGTAATTGGTTGTCTACTGGAGGCATCCCGGTGACACTACAATGAGTTGAGTAGTATGCTCTTGGGCAGACAATTGTTTGTAAGATTAACTGCAGGGTCAGAACCAAGTAAGCACAGTACTGTATATATTGTTTCCTGTAATGTTTTTCTTCACATAGTCACACAGCATGTACTGGGCATTGTGAGAGATTTATGTTGTGGAAGAGTCAAGCCCAAATGCAGGGTGGATTTTTCCCCCTGGATTGATAGAAAATGTTCCCGCAGAGAACACTATTTCACCACTCACTGTTGCATTCTACCCAAGATGATCACTGTTGCTAGGATGAGCACCAAGAACTGGACTTACACACACCCAACCTCTGCAGATGAGAGATGCTGAGGATTTCTTAAAGACCTGCTGTGTGAGTCATGCTTGGTATGGTGTTAGAGATGATTGGCAGCACCCACTCAGACTGAGTGGGAGATACAGATCAGCAACATTGGGCTTGGACCATCTTATGAAGTCTTGAGACCACTGTTTTTGGTTATATGTGTATTTGATATATTAACATTGTAAGGGCATAATCGTTATCTTGAATTTGTACTTTTTCAAGTAAACGTTAATATACTATTGTGTGTCTTTTGTTCTTTTTCCATGCACTATGCATCTGTACTCTTTCATTTTCCTAATTTTGTCGTTTGCAGTGAAATGATTCGGCTGGTGGATGAGATAAGTCTAGAAAATGATGAGCAGTCTGATGCAGTGGATTGGGATATTCTGTAGAAGAAGCATTTTATTCCAATGTCTGAGATCAGTATCAGACTAATGAGATGTGATTTTGACTGGACCGTTGGACGTGTAAGGTAAAGTATATACATTATGCATTATACATGTACTGTTTATACAGATGCCAAGCGATGTGCATGGACATTATATTATTTTTCACTCCATCCTCCTAACCATTTTTTCTTATTATTGCAGAGTATTAACCATGATAAGGGATGTTAACAAGATTAAAAGAGGTTACCATGTGCGTGCATGGATTGAGAGTGGAGAAAAGTTTGAGGAAGTTATATTTTTTGATGAGACATCAGTTTCCCTGGAAAGATTTTCCACCATAGCATTCCAAACAAAAAAATTATTATCCCTGAAACCTTGACCTAAGCATCCACTCAAACTTCATGTGTGTGTGTGTGTGGGGGGGGGGGGAGTAAAGTCTAGACTTGGACCAGGACCCATAGTTGTAGTTGAAGGTAAGCATGCTCCGGTTTCAGTGCTGTGATCAGTAGTGCAAATGGAGGATACTACAGCGCTCCCTTCCCAGAATATAGGGGTACCACCCCTGTCCTGGCTAGTTAGTACAATCTACAGTTACAAAAAATACAACAAAACGAAAATAGTAAAAATGAAAGTAGTGATACTAGCCCTTCGTAGACTTGGCAGCTCAACCAGGAGAAGATTATCCCTTGATCCTCAAATGTTAGTGGGAATGGTGGAGGTGGTGAGCGCACATGTAAAATGGGTATACAAAAAATATATAGTACAGTATCAGTCAGGCAATGTTTAAATAAACAACACAGCAGTACATGACTATAGCAGCAGTCCTGTAGTGAGTAAACCTCACTCAGGGATCAAAGGATTGAGTGGGTATATAGCACTATAAATATATACTCACACTGCCATGTGTGAGCCCCTTACTCAAAGAATATATCTTTACATGGATCTTCCGTCAGCAGAGTGTCAACCCGCGATCACAAATCTTGTCCCATATTCTGTGGGTTGTCCCAACAGAGATGATATGGACAGCAAATTAAAATAGTGTAAATTATTAAATAAAAAAGCAACCATGAACTCACATAGTTAATAGAACACTGCAGCTCCAAGCAGCCGTCTAGATCTGGTCAGGCATGGTGTTCTCCTGCTTCTGCGTCAAGTAGCTAGGACCACGTCAGGCAGACACATGACAGCTATGCTGGCTCTCAGTGTGCAAGCTTCCAACACACAACCGACCAGGAATTACGCGTTTCGGGAATTGTTCCTTCTTCAGATTCCTGCCGGCTGCGTGCGCATCTCTCCTTCTTATAACATGTTCAATGAATTACACAGCTGATGGTGTACCATCTAAGTGTAATCACCCTACTTAGCAGTTAGCTAATTAAAATCAAAATCCTGCACATAGTCTCAACACTTGGGTCAGTATCATGTCATACAGTGCCGCCCCATATTAAAAACAGGAACCGCTAAGGAGACCCTAGTTCCTCAATCAGAAAAAAAAGCTCTGAGGTGGAAAACGCAAGAGGCTAATCGCCGGTAGTCCCCCATTCATGCCAGTATTTACATACTTGACCTAAAATGACTCTGTCACATGGTGTACTACAACCAATCAGATACAAATGTCCCGCGTCACGTGATCGGGATATCTCCATGCATAGGAGATACTGAACCAGCACCCCATAAAAGGGGCCTGTATCTCGGGAAGCAGGGGGTCCCTGGACATCAAACCAATGCGGTTCTGCTCCGGAGACCCCCTGCACATATACAATAGTATTAAAATGTATATGAAAAAAACATAATTTTCGGGAGATTTTTTCACATGCGGCTCTCTCTCAGCAGCTCTCTCTGCAGCAGAAATGAATCGCCGGGTAAAGCCTTTTCACATGGTCGATCTTATCGCTGGCAGAAACTCATTCATTTTGGGAATTTTGCTATGACAGATAATGAAGGCTTTCTGAATACCGTCATAGCAACGCTCCAAAAACGGCTATATAAATGTCCTGGCGATATTTTTTTTTAACCTTTACTGCATAGGCCCCTTTGTATTTGTACAGATGCGCTGCAATTATTTTAAGAAATCACAGTACTGTTTTCGTGTGCGCTGCTGTACTCCACGCGGCATGAACGAGGCCAATCGCCCCAGGCAAACGTGTTTATCTTGGTTGCTTTGTTTGAATTTCATGGATTGTGTGCAATTAAATACAATGAAATGAATGAATTGTAATGTGTACAGTACTGTGCTACTGCGCTACTGTGCTACTGTGCTACTGTGCTACTGTGCTACTGTGCTACTGTGCTACTGTGCTACTGTGCTACTGTGTCAATTTCAGGTGTTTAAAAGCCAGAACACTAAAATGCCATTTTATACACTGACCTGCACTCACATCTTAAGGCGGTACAGTTGGAAGCAATTCCGCGCCGTGACATTTGGGTATTCCGAGGTATACACCGCGTGATTTGTTAAAATAATGGCTGTGCATCTGTGTACAGTACATTCTGTTAAATTGTCCTGAAGAGGTACTTGTGTGTTTACGCATGTGTTTGGGGATGAGTGAGATGTAGCTTTATTTAAAACACATATGTAGCTTGTTACAATGTTATCATTTCTGTTATTTGTCTGCATTATTCTATATGAAATATTCTTTCATCCGGATCTTTAAATGTGTTATTTCACTGTTTTAAGTGTCTTGCTGGTAGAGTAAACATTCCTTTCCTAGCTTAAACTATTTGAGTCAACAAACAGTAAAAATGGATTAAGCCACAAAAGCCAATTACATATTTTTAACACCTCTGAGATACAGTAAAACCCCTTTTCAATTGAAGAGAACAGATGCTTGCCTTCAAATGCTATTGCTACCACTGGGACATTGCCAGCAGTAACTCCAACCATCTGTTTCTACTGCTCCTTTAAAGTAATAACTGGGATGCTCATTTTGTTTTCATACCTTATGCTAACCAAAGGGGTAGAGGGAGGTCCTTCCTGCATAGGGATATGTACTGTAGCTCAATATCACTTCTAGATGTGTATAATAAAAAGCCAGATCCTTTTTTTAGTTTTGTTTACCTCTTGGTGTGGTTTGTATCAAGATGGTTCAATTAGCTCCAAAACAGGCAAAAGGTTTCAACTGAGTCTCTTTACAAGAGAGAGATATGTACCCTATGAAGCTCGTTAATCTTGTTTCTTACTATTGGTCTAGTTCTCCACTTACTGTAAAAGGGTAATGTAACTGCAGACATAATACACTTATTTATGACAAAGAAAATGACAACTGCATTGATTATGGTTATGGGCGCAGCTTTTGATATATTTATCTTCTGTATACTGCCCAAAACGGTCACTGGTGTAAGTAAAGAGCATTTTTTATAAAATGTATTATTGGGAAGGAAAATTGAATCAAAATAAACAGTGGATAGCTGAGTCACCTACTATTTGCAGATGGCATTGTTATTTTTTTCCAAAAGAAATTTAGCAATAAATAAGAGAAATCGCCAAAGCAAGTAAGAAGGTGGGCCTGCATATGAATTTCAGCAAGACCTAAGGGATGTTCAACAAATGTGTAAACTCTGAAAAGATCAAAATAAATGGAACAGAACTAGACGAAGTTGAAGTCTATGGGGCCTATGCTATAAGCGTTCATAAAAAAAATCACTGGGCCATTTAAATCGCAGGTTTTTTTAGCGTTGCTATCATAGTATTCAGAAAGCCTCGATTACCTGTGATAGAAAAATTCCCAAAATGGGAGAGTAGCCGGCGACGTGATGATCGCCTCTCTGAAAAGACCTTACGGCGATTTCTTTCAGCTGCAGAGAGAGCTGCTCAGAGAGAGCTGCTCAGAGAGAGTCGCCTCTCCCTGCACAAATCTCGCCCGAAATTAATGTTTTTTTAATAAAAAAATTATTACTAGTGTACGAGAGAAGGGGGTCTTCAGAGCAGAACCGTGTTGATTTCAAGTCCAGGGACCCCTGCTTCCCGAGATACAGGCCCCGTTATGGGGTGCAAGTATCTCCTATGCATTTTATTCCCACGGTCACGTGACACTGGCCATCTAAATGCATAGGAGATACCGGCACCCCATAACAGGGCCTCTATATCGGGAAGCAGAGGGTCCTCAGACCAAAAATAAACAAGGTTCTGCTCTTGAGACCCCCTTCTCATGTACACTAGTAATAACATTTACATTAATAAAGCTGCTATTCACAATAAATATTAAAAACACGACATCATTAATACCCACTTCTTCTACCACCACACGATAGATTTCAGGCGCTGTGGGTGTCCGGGGCTCTCAGGTGTTCCTTGCGGGTGTCTGTGGGCCCTTGTGTGGTCCACGTAGGTGTCCAGGGGTACTCAGGTGGTCCCCGTGGGTGTCGGAGGTCCCTGCATGCCTGTGGTACAAATCATGTGGCAAAATTATTTTGCTAACATTTAAGTAAATATACCTCCCTTCCCCCCCCCCAACACATACAGTACAGTAATGGGAAAAATAACTATTATCCAGATATGGATAATAGTTCATATGCCCATTATTAAATAAAACATTAGCTTGCCGGCATAAATAAAGTAAATAAAACTTTATACTTACCTGCCATCATGAAGGGTGTCCTCATCAGCATACTCCAGGTTCATGTCCTCCATTGCCAGAAAGAGTACAAGAAAAAATACAATCTACAGACGAACCAACGAGTATTCTAAAACTTGCCTGAAACTTGCCTTAAACTAGCCAGTCTAGGTGCATGCTGGGTACATTTCAGTGACATTTCTGCAGAGGCTAATGGCCCATCGGATGAACACAGCAGGGGTTCCTGGCTGTCCCAGTCAGTTTGAATTGTACTGCCAGGGACCCCTGCTGTTAATCTGATGGGCCACTAGTCTGTCTGCAAAAATGTGTGACATGTTGCAGCATGTACCCAGCATATACCCAGCATGTACCCAGCATGTACCTGGGTCTTTTTGGAGATTGCCCCAGGTTTGTTTTAGAATAATCGTCGGCACTACTGTAATGGCCCCTAACCCCCTAATCACCTTAGCGGTTAGTAACCGCTATAGTAATTAAGGGGTAAATCCACCCTCTTTCTTTTCTTTCTTTTCTTCTAGAGCAAGGGAGGTGGCGCAGGATACATCCATCGCAACCATACCTGCCTTTGAGAGTAATACAAGGGAATGTAAGTTGAGCTCCACCTTCATTCGTCCAATTAAAAATCAATCGATAAATACTTACATGAGATTAGTGAAAGCAGATCTTACCAAATATGCTAGATGTAATTCTAAAAGTACATATAATATGACTTACAATGAGAGACAAGCCCTTAAAGCTCTAACAGAAAATAAAAATATTACTATCCAAAGAGCGGAAAAAGGGGGAGCGTTAGTCGTTCAGGATTACGTCAATTATAAAGGGGAGGCGCCACTCCAACTCTCTGATACCGAGAGCTATATTACACTAACTAGAGATCCAACATTTGAATATGCCCGTGAGATTAAGGGGATTATAGAAATGAGTCTTTGCTATCGTTTGATAACTGAGAAGGAGGTGGAATTCCTTTATATGGAACATCCTAAGTGTCCGGTATATTATATGCTACCTAAAGTGTATAAATGCATGGTTAATCCTCCGGGGAGACCCATTATTGCTGCCACTTATTCACTAAATCAGCCGTTGGTGATTTATGTGGATAAGATTTTGCAACCAGTGGTCTATCAGGTGCCTTCGTATCGTAAGGATACCTCGAATTTTTTGAAAAAGTTGAGAACTATACCTAAGTCTGAGGACAAAATTATTTTAGTTACTATGGACGCGGCCAGCCTCTATACAATCATCCCTCATTACGTGGGTTTAGAGGTGGTCAAGGCAGCATTGATATCGCATTTTGCAGACACCGTTCCCACAGAGTATATTATGTTGCTATTACATAAAAACTATTTTAAGTTTGAGCAGCAGTTTTATCTGCAGATCAAGGGAACGGCGATGGGTAGCAATGTGGCCCCGGCCTATGCTAATTTATTTATGGCACATTTTGAAACGGAGCATATTTACCAATTAGAATATTATTCTTATATGCACTGTTATTACCAGTATATAGATGATATTTTAATTCTATGGAAAGGAACCGAAAGCCAACTGACTTCATTTTTTGATTATTTGAATCAATTGGCTACACCAGTATGTTTTACCAATGCTTGAAGCAGTACATCGATTTCATTTCTTGATGTCTTGATTAGCTTAGAAAATGGGGTTATTCACATGGACGTGTATAGGAAACCTACTGGTCGTAATGCGATGATAAGGGCGGATAGTTATCATTCTTCTTATTAAAGAACTCTCCTATTCACAAAAAGTATGATTTTCTAGGATATCCGATAGACCTGAACGGTTGGACCCTGCCATTCTAGATCTAAAGGAACGGTTTATGGCTAGGGGTTATGCCCCTGAAACTTTAGTGGAGGCATTTGAATGGGATGTACCAGTTGTCGGTCATAAGAAAGACTCTAAGGACAGGATAATATGTCCCACTACCTATAACACGGGGAGTAAGTTCCTACGTTCTACTATAATGAAACATTGGTATATATTGCAGCATGATCAGATTTTATAAGAGGTGTGTCAATAACCCCCAATGTTGGCTTACAAATGTGGGAGGAATATTTCTGACACACTGATTAAATCTGATGATAAAAAATTCTATCAAAACACTAGTTTTGTAAGTTTGGAAAACCTGGTAATTTTATTTATTTATTTATTTATAAAATATTTTACCAGGAAGTAATACATTGAGAGTTACCTCTCATTTTCAAGTATGTCCTGGGCACAGAGTAAAACAAAATAATACATGGTTACAAATACAGTTACATAAATGAACAAGGTATACATTATATACAAGACATTGCGTGCACAGTTAAAGAAAATATATATTATGAGCGTATGAAACAGTTACAGACCAGATTAAAGTGTGAGACAGCCATAGATTTGAAAGAACTTAACCAGTCAAGCAAGGAATGGTTGTGCGATTTCAGGTTTGTTCGTGTGGGTTGGGAAATGAGTTGCGATAGGTTAAGCGATTTAATTTGTGTGTGGATTTTGTGGTTTTTAGGGTCAAGCCAATTGAAGTTAAAATCCCCAAAAACTAGCAGCTTACTCTTTTCATTCAGAGAGGAAATGGAGCCAAGAAACTGGATGATATCAGTCAGGGATTGTAGAGGGGCTTTAGGGGGGCGGTAGATGCCAGTAAGCAAGATGGGCTTGGAAAAGGGGAGGCATATTCTGCCAACTAGGATTTCAAAAGAGGGTGGGCTTGGGGGGTAATTTAATAGTGTAAACCAAAGGTGTCTGCAATATAAAATAACACCCCTCCTCCTCTCTTTGACCTATCTCTCCTAAAAATGGAGTATCCCTGAATGGCAATAAGTGCATCAGGGGTTTTAGGGGTTAGCCATGTTTCTGTAAGAACGATGGCTTTTGGTTTATGCATAAGGCACCATGCTCTTAGTTCGTCCAGTTTGGGCAGCAGACTCCGGATATTTATGTGGGCGACAGATAGACCTTTTTGGAATTTGAAGGGGGTATTCTCAGGAGTATGGGACAGAGTTGAAGTGGGAGGGCCTGGGTTAGATTCAATATCACCTGCTAAAGAGAGTGATAGTATGAGTAGAAATTTGAGTAGTTGTTTGCAAGTTGTAACTTTATGATTTTTGCCAATTGAGTGTGTGGTGGTTGGAGTGGTGGTTTTCAGGGTTCTCCACCAACATTCAGTAGATAGTGCAAGGCTTTTGAGTAATCCAGGGTGTATGGTGATGTTGGGCGTGGGCCAGGAGGGGGGAGTGTGTAGTGGATAGAGAGAGTAACATTTCAATGAGACCACGAGAAAGAACAAAGTGGAGGTAAAAAGCAGGGTCATTATGCCAGAGGTAGGTAGCGCTGCATGGAGCTGTTTTGAGCCAAGTGTGTGCGCAGACTAAACAGCAGGGATCATAGTGTTGTCAGAATAGCTCACAGTTTGTTGCCATGTGTAGAAGAGTTTGCAGATGGATGCAGTCCCCAGTCACCTCTAGTCAAACTATAGTCTAACTACAGTGGCGACACACTTTATTCGAGCTCGGCTAGTCCCACGAATTCGGGTATACACTCGGTTTATGAGGTTTGTGACGTGTTTTTCTGCCCGAGTGCATTGCGTTATTTTCCAGGCAGGGATTGAAGCATTTTATTCCCGCTGGCTGCAATACTGCACAGTATATATATATATATAATATATATATATATATATATATATATATTATTACTGCATTACAATTCATGAATTTATGCCATCTGGTAGACACGCGAAGCATTGCAGCCTATTAATCCTAATCATTATCATTTAACAGATCACCGCCCGTCAGCCAGGCATGAACCATGGCTGGGGAAGGCAAACGCAACGGGGCTTGTCTGAGGTGAGGAGCGGCGCATTCCAGTATCTGCAGGTACATACTGGGTATTTGCTCGAATAAAGTGTGTCGCAGCAGTACGCAAGAATCTCCGTTTTTCGTGAATTACGGCTTTCATCCAAGTCGGCTTCCAATCTCCACACTCCCTCAGGAGTGCCAGCAGCCGATAACGGGTAACCATGCTACAGAACTCATGGATCAAGATCCAATCCGCACTCCTTAGGGCAGCTCAGAGTTTCGAATCTCAACAGAATCGTCATTGTCAACAGGCTCCCAATTACAAGCCAGGGGACCGAGTCTGGCTTTCAGCAAAGAATATAAGACTGAAGACTCCTACCCGAAATTGGCGCCTAGGTTTTTGGGGCCTTTCTTGATTCAGGAACAATCAATCCTGTCACATTCCGCTTACAGTTGCCTTCATCCATGAACATTCCAATGCGTGCATAGTGTTACATGATGCACAGATTAATTGCATCATGTACACACTCCAATGCAATTGTTTGACATTTGATATATATATTTGTCTAGCTGCTTGTCTGTTGGGAGAGGAGATATCATTTATTTTTAAAAGTGCTGCTGGATTAATTTTAAGATGCAATGTGCTGCTGGTTTAATTTTATTATGTGATAATTATGAGATTGATGTTTTTATTTATACATTTTTATGTAATCCTTACCCATTTATTTGTATATTGGTGTTATATATATATATATATAACACTGTACAAATGAATGGGGGCAGGGTGGGTTAACCCCTTAATTACTGTCTTGGTTATTACCCGTTAAAGTGATTAAGGAGTTAACTGGAATTTGAAAATATTTGCTATGTTTTTTTTAGCCAACGGTGGCCGTTTGATGCCCGGATGCCCACCATTGCCAGGGGGTAAGTAGAACACAATTTATTTATGCTGATTTATGTGTTTAATAATGGGAAAATAATCTATTATCCATATCTGGATAATAGTTATTTTGCCCATTACTGTATTGTATGTGTTAGGGGGCGGGGGGGGATGTGTGTTGTATATTGCTACGTTTATTGGGGGCAATTGTCCCCAATAAACATGCTATTGTGCCTTAACCCCTTCATTATATATACAAACACAAACTGGAAGGGGACCTAGTGAGCAACCCTTTATAATATAATATAACATACGAGCACACAATAATAATGATAATAAAAAAGCACAGGGTGGGGTGAGAATCACTAGGAGAATGAACTTAGCAGCAAAGGTAGCAATGTGCTACATATTGTGACCATTTGTATCACATTACTTGCTAAATTTGTAGCTATACCCAATACTGCTTTACTTCTGACACTATTGCGGTTTATTTGAGCCATGACGATTGATTTTCTATTGTCTATTCATTCCCCCTATGCACCTTTGTCACCATACATTTATACTGTTAAATTGAGCTGTAGCGAGAGTCCACTTTCCCATCCTCCTCCCTTTCCCTTTACTATTATCACTGATTTTATACAAGCATCGGGCGCTTTTTCTTTTCTTTTTTCCAATAGATATCGTGGGAGGTTGGTGAGCCCAAGAGAGAAGCAGCCTGGACTTTATTTTTTCAGTAAAAAGGACTCTTAAGGACATTTAAGTACCATTCATTTTCCTATTTCATGGTTTTTTATTTATGTATAATGTGTTAATATTTTTATCATTGCCACACATATTTTTATATTTTTTTCTTCTTTGCATATATCACATTTTTGGTAATTAAGTTACATATATTTTTTACATTTTTTACATTTTACGGTTTTTATTCCATTTTTTATTTTTTTCATTTATATATACAATTTTTTTCTCAATTATCCACTGTTACCTCACCACAATCCAATTTTATATTGTATTTTAAATAGACATCTGTGCTGGGTGCATCATCTTGCTGCACGAGATCAAAATATAGCAATTTGGGTGTCACTGACAGGGGCGCTGTCTTAATTTCTTTCTATATATATATATATATATATATATATATATATATATATATATACAGTGTTCGACAAATCACCCAAAAATCTACTCGCCTAACCAAAAAATCTACTCGCCACCTAGTCCCGCCCCCAACCCCGCCCCTAGTCCCGCCCCCAACCCCCCCTAGTCCCGCCCCCAACCCCGCTTTAAAATAAAATATATAAATAAAATACATTTAATAAATTCCTAGTCAGAACAACATTCGTTTTTGACATATGTATTTATTACATTATACAACAATTAGTCCTTGTTACGCATATGTGTGTGTGTGTGTGTGTGTGTGTGTGTACGTACACACACACACACACGCACACACACACACACACACACACACACACACCCATATATACACACACTCCCATATATACACACACTCCCACATATACACACCCCCCCACATATACACACACTCCCACATATATACACACACTCCCACATATACACACACACTCCCACATATACACACACAAACACATATATACACACACATATATACACACACATATATACACACATATATACACACACACACACCCATATATACACACACACACACACCCATATATACACACACACACCCATATACACACACACACACCCATATACACACCTATATATACACACACACACACACACATTCTCCCATGCCCACACACAATCTCTCTCTACACACCTTTTGGAAAGGCCGCGACCAGCACCACCAGGCCCCCCCCCCCCACCCGCCCATCTCCTACTCCGCGGGGACCTGAGGGAGCATCCCCGCTCCCATCACCCGCCGCGCTCTCTGATGCGGGACCGGGGGGAAGCGCGGGGGGGGGGAAAGCAGGGACATGAGGGGGCATCCCCGCTCCCATCACCCGCCGCGCTCTCTGACGCGGGACCGGGTGGAAGCGGGGACATGAGGGTGCATCCCCGCTCCAATCACCCGCCGCGCTCTCTGACGCGGGACCGGGGGGAAGCGGGGACATGAGGGCGCATCCCCGCTCCCATCACCCGCTGTGCTCTCTAACATGGGACCGAGGGGAAGCGGGGGAAGCAGGGACATGAGGGGGCATCCCCGCTCCCATAACCCGCCGCGCTCTCTAACACGGGACCGGGGGGAAGCAGGGGAAGCAGGGACATGAGGGGGCATCCCCACTACACCTCCATAACTGCGGGCAGCAGGAGCGCCGGGGAGGGGAGGGAGGTGGGGGAAGGCACAGATAATACTTACTGTGTCCTCCATCCTCCATGGGAAAAGAATGGCTGCTCGTTGGGGGCGGGCTCATATAGAGCCTGGCCGTGCGCCCACAAAGCCTGGGAGCGCGCGCCAATCAGCTGTCAGGTAGGGGGAGTTTTTTTTTTTTTCAGGTAGCTCGAGCAGGGAAATTTCAGCACGATCAGGGATAATTTAAAAAAACAAACACGTGTGCTGCTTGGGCCAATATTTTCTCGCCCGGGGGTTAAATCCACACGCCCCGGGCGTGTAAATGTATAGGATTGTCGAAGCACTGTATATATCGAATATACATTATATGGTATATATATATATATATATATAATATATTATATCAATTATATACACTGTATATTATATAATTATATCATATATATATCTCTATATAATATATTATATCTGTATAACCCACTGTACAAATGAATGGGGGCAGGGTGGGTTAACCCCTTAATTACTGTCGCGGTTATTATCCGCTAAGGTGATTAAGGGGTTAACTGGCATTTGAAAATATTTTCTATGTTTTTTTTCCAACGCTGGCCATTTGATGACCGGATGCCCACCATTGCCAGGGGGTAAGTAGAACTCAATTTATTTATGCTGATTTATGTGTTTAATAATGGGCAAATAATCTATTATCCATATCTGGATAATAGTTATTTTGCACATTACTGTACTGTATGTGTGTGTGTGGGGGGGGAGGGGGGGTTGTATTTATGTATTTAAATGTATTGGACAGGTTTATTTTTTTTACATACAGGGTTGGTTCCTTAGGTCTGCGGGGACCACTGGAGATCACCTGATGTCTCCTCGGATGCACACGGGTACCAGGCTGGTGGGTCCATGGGGGACACCTGCGGGGAAGAACCGGTGGCCCACATCTTCTGTGGGGGCACCGTGGACCTGTAGGGACCACCCGAGGGCCCCCAGACCCCCATGGGAACCACCCAAGGCCCCTCAGACACCTGTGGGTCTGACCCAGGGCCCCCCAGACACCCGTGGGCCTACCCATGGAGACCCCATTGTGGCCCACGGTGACCCGCGGAGACAACCTGGTGGACAACGATGCCTGGTGGGGACCACCCATAGGCCTCCAGACCCTGTATGAAACCTTTTGCTGGGCCATTGTGAGGTCTACATACACCCTTCAGGCCTACTGGGGACTCCCGTGGGTCTGGGGTATCAACCCTGTATGTAAAAGAATAAATCAGGTATTTAGGGGGGGCACAGGGGGTGGGTTATGTAGTGTTTATTTAATATAGTGCTGTTTATTGTGGTTAATGGGGGTGGGGGAAGTGGTATTGTCCCCAAGCCAGGTTGGGAAGGCCTCCTTGTGGGTAGTGGGTGGTTAGGCCTCACGGGGTATGTAGTGGGGAGGGTGTTTATGCCTCCCAAGTGGAAGGTGAGGGTGGGTTAACACCTTAATGACTATTGCGGTTAATGACCACTAAGGTGATTAAGGGGTTAGGGGACATTACATTGGCTATTTTGATTGTCTTGTATGTTTTGCCGCACTGGAGGGACATGGGCAAGATGAAGATAAAGATGAGGATGGCCTTCATCGTGGGTGCCTGGAAAAGGTAAGTGTAATATGTATTTACTGTATTTATTGTGATTTATATGTATTTTAAATGGGCAAATGCATTATTATCCATATGTGGATAATAGTAATTTTGCCCATTATTGTATTGTATGTGTTAGGGAGCGGGGGGAGGGGGGTGTATTTAGTGAGAAATATTGTTTATTTTTTTGGAGGCACAACATTGGTACCGCAGGCCCGCGGGTACCCCGGGACTACCGCGGACACCCGCGAGGACCCCTGGACGGCCGCGGGGACCCCTGCACTCCCGCGGGGACACCTGCTTGGTAAGCAGGGGACACCCGTGGGACCCCCAGATCACCACAGGGTAAGCTGTGGACATCCGCAGGACTCCCGGCCTCCCTCGAGGACCCCCGCTGGGTCAGCCGGGGACACCCGCCGGCCTGTTGTATGGGTGTTGCGCCTGCAAAAATGTAAACAAAGACATTTTTCTAAGTCCTGCTTTTTTTATCACCTGCCTTTAGCTGGTGAGCTGTATTCAGATAAGTTTGCATTGCTTAGTGAATCCCGCAGAAGGGCAGGATTCAGCGCAAACAGCTGATCATACGAGCAAAGTTGGACTTTGAAAACTTTCTTGAAAAAAGTCAGTTTTAGTGCACAAAGTGCCTGTTAGCACGGCTCTGTGAATCGTGCTCGGAGGAACTTCGCGTTCTAAGAGCACTTTGCGCTCTTAAAACGACTTATCACAGCTTAGGCATAGCCCCCTATGTGTTTTTGGAGAATGTGCAACAGATGTCTCAGGTGAAAAGACAGCACAATCTAAGGATCCAACTTCTGATGAGGCAGGAAAGCGTACTTCAGAGGCAACTGCAGAGGCACACATCTCATTTTGTTAATGAAACTACCAGCAATAGATACCATAGAGCTATACCCATCAATTGTTCATGATGTGAGATTTGGCTTTGCAATAAACGAGCTCCATATTGCTCTATTGAGGCCAATTCATCTTGGAAGGCAGCATCACGATGTGCGCTAGCAGGTTGATGATGGCTTAATTCCGGACTCTCAACATCCGTCGTAAAAGACATACATGGGGAATCGTCAAGTCCTGAGATGTGTCCAGGAGATTGAATATCTGTTTGAAAAAAATGAGGACAACATTAATTGATTGTCACATCTAAAATATTGTCCCCATTGTTTGCTGTAACAATGCGTGTTGATTTCATTGTCATTAACCCATTCAATTTTGACATCAGATCCATAATTAATGTAATGTCTGAAATACAATTGTGCATTACTAATTTGACAACATTGAAACTGTATCTATTGAGTTTGAATCCTAACAACATGGACTATTTGTGTAATATCTTAAGTGATTCTGTTGATTGGACACTCAATAACTACATTTATGTGACTGCAACATTATCTATAGTCTGAGTAATTAACAATATATAATTAATGGTACTGTTTGTATATTTTGTAGTTTAACTGTGATCAGCAGCACCTGTATATGTTACATATTAAAAATGTTTGAAATTGAGACATATAATAATTTAAAATACAATGTGAATACTTATACATACTATGTGAATGCAGATATGTATGAAGGAGTGTGTAATACTGTTTGTTATGTGACTCTACATAATACATACTGTTTAAGTATTATTTTGTTCACATACACTATAAAATCATGTAACTATAACATAATAAACAATCTGAATCATTAATGATATAGTTGTTTTAATTTTTAATTTACAACATTCCTAATTAAAATGGTTACTCCGGCAAAAGTACTGATCTGGGGGAAACGGGTGATCGAACATCCCGATATCCCTATCACCAGATAAGCCTTCAACCATGATGGGTAACAATTTTTCATTTAGCTGCTCCTCCAACGGAGTGAGCTTAAATTGTGTAATTGAGGTCCTCCTCCAATGCCGGAAGAATGTAAACGTGCACTTTGTATTTTTGCCTTCAATTTCTGTTTAATATTATCAAATCGCTTTCGGCAGTTATCATGAGTTCTGACCTGATTTCCACAGGCGGACAAAGACAGTCTATTCTGTCCCACAAATACTTTTTGACATGTGAACTGGTCTTGCCTTTAGATACAACAAAAAAAAGATGTTCATGTAAATATGTTATATTGCAATTTATTTTAGAAACAAGTGAGAACACTTACAACATTTCTTTAACATGCTATTTGACAAATAATATGCGTGGCACATGAAATTAAAAAAATTAAAATTAAATGTGGATACATAATAACCAAATGATGAATGAGAATATGTAATATTTACATACAATTATAAAACTGCTCGATTCCTATCCTGGTTGGAAACACTCAATGATAACATGTGTATATATAAACAATGACATTTATATAGAAAAAAGGAAAGAGAAAGCGCATGGCCCATAGTGTGATTCTATTTTAACTTTAATGAATAAAATCAGAGGGAAACAGGCTCAGATCAGGCATGTAGTGATACCATATCACAAAGTACTGCAGCCATCTCGGTAGGTCCCCAGAATCTTTAAGGGTGCGGATCTTGGTCAGTCTTTCTCCTCCTCCAAATGTACCAGCGGAATGGCTTCCTCTATCACACTGACTGCAGACAGGGAAACGAAGTCAGCACAGCTTCCGTCTATCGGCAAATGGGAGCAGCGGAGGATCCGACCAATCAACTTCCAGTACACCTGTAGTGACGTCACTGGCGTCGTCATTGTCCTAGCGCGTTTCGTCTCCTCGTGAGACTTTATCAAAGGCTTGTCAAGGCTGTGCACAATTTAAAGGGACTGGTATCTCACTTTCTATTTTGTGTTTTATTTGTTTTTCTATTTTGTCACATATGTGTGTGTTTTTTGTAACATTGAATGTGTATATATATATACATATATATATATATATATATATATGTATCTAGCTAGTGTTCTATGTGTATGAAGAATACAATAACACAACGCACAGATTATAACTATATTGAAGTATACAGGCGCAGCTTGCTATTTTACTTTATGATATTTATATGTAAATGTTTGTTCAATGTGAATTCCTAAATGTTAGGTCATAGATGGCTAGACTTTTTTTTAAGTCATTGCAATTGATTCTCTTCATCGTTGAAACATATATTTCATATTTTTCTACCACCACCAGACACCCCACCACCACCAGACACCCCACCACCACCACCCCACCAGCAGTCACCCCACCATCACCTCCCTGACTCACACAGGTACTCACATGTCTACTCAGCTGAACACCACCAACACAAGTCACCCCACCACTCACACCACCATCATTCCTCTGACTCACACTTGCACTTCCACACCTACTCACCCAAACACCACTCACCTCTGAACCAGCACTCACCCACCAATCACCCCACCATCACTCCTCTGACTCCCACGCCTCCTTTCCATACCTCCAGCACTCACAAATAACAGATAAACAAATTAAAGACACACTCACAAAACACTTTCAAAATCACAATAACAAAAATGTGTAAATAAAACAAAACACACATTACCAGTAAGCTCAAACCCCAACATTCCCAGTAAGCTCAAACCCCAACTGTGTAACAGTTGTTTGGAGGTAGGTGGCCCCTGTGACGTAGGGGGGGGGGGGGTTGCTAACCCAGTAATAAAGGGGTGACTCCCCAGCTGGAAACCCCTACACCCATTGAGGAGGCGAGGGATTAATGTAATTACAGGCATACCCCGGTTTAAGGACACTCACTTTAAGTACACTCACTAGTAAGGACATATCGCCCAATAGGCAAACGGCAGCTCACGCATGCGCCTGTCAGCACGTCCTGAACAGCAATACCAGCTCCCTACCTGCACCGAAGCTGTGTGCAAGCGGGGAGACTATAGACCGTGTTACAAATGTGTTATTTACATCAGTTATGCACGTATATGATGATTGCAGTACAGTACATGCATCGATAAGTGGAAAAAAGGTAGTGCTTCACTTTAAGTACATTTTCGTTTTACATACATGCTCCGGTCCTATTGTGTACGTTAATGCGGGGTATGCCTGTATGTGTAATAATTTGTATGAATTCCCCTGCTTCAGCACAAAATGTATTCCCCTTTGTATAAGGTCTTACCCTTGGTTTTAATGTGTTCCCGCCTATTCAGTGATTGTACCAAACATATACACTGGGATCAGGTCGGGAGGGCACGGGTTAAATGTATTTGGTTTTCTGACCCTTTGGTTGCTCCTTCCCGCCCTTTGGCCACCATTTGCAGTGAGGTACAGAATGCCATGTATTCCTATGCAAAGTTGAAAGGGCTGCTGCAGTTCCTGTAAAGACCGCTAGGTGGCGTCCCAAGGTACCTCGAGGAATTCGCCATAGGAAACAACGGGGCCATTGGTTAACATAGGATTCCTAGAAATGGCCGCAGGTAACTGTAGCGAGTCAGGGGAAGCCCTAATGTATCTGTGTTGGCAGGCGGCCAAAACCACAGCAACCGAGTGCCGCTACTGTTTCATTGAAGGAGCTTTGATCACTCAATTGCCGTGAGAACTCGGTTACGGCCAAGTTCAACACCTATTAAAGTTTATAACTTTGGTTCTGGGGCAGCTAGCAATAAAATTCTTTCTGCCCCTAGATCGTGGGGACCCCCTCACTCGACCCCAACCGGGTCCGATGGGCAATGCCCACGAGAAAATGGTCGCGCCCGCCACGAGGGTCAATGGCGGAAAAAAGATGCTAGGTTTAAAAAATGTTTAAAACCTGATATTCCTATCTCCGGTTCGGTGATAGCTGGAAGGCTGGAATTTGGCCACCGGGTAGTCATGCCTCCGGCATGATTGCATGGCAGTTTCCAGCCCTCTCAGACTAACCGAACAGAGGGTATTTCATATGTATAGTTTCGGTCGCCGCTATTGGCCGCCATGAGGGAAAATGTTGCCGGTTTTAAAGATTGTATAAAACTTGAAATCATTGTCTCCGGTTCGTTGAGGCCTGGAGGACTGAGATTTGGCCACCCGGTACTCACACCTCCAGCATGGTTGCATGGCCATTTCCAGCCCTCTTAGGCTAACTGAACGGAGTATGGTTAACTGTATAAAGTGTGGTTGCTGCCATTGACTCCAATGGCGGAGAAAAGTGGTTTCTGTAACATGTGGTTTTAAAACCCAATATTGCTATCTCCAGTTCGGTGAACTCTAGAAGACTGACATTTGGCGACCATGCAGTCAGCCCTCCGGCATGATTGCATGGCAATTTTCAGCCATCTCAGATTAACCGAACTGAATATTTTTATATGTATAAATTGTTATAGGCTTACTGTATTTCTTTGCCTACTGTAAAGCCCGCTAAAGTTACTGGCCCATAAGGTATGCTAATGGTCAGAGGGCGTCTGCCTATCTGAGGAGCAAGCTCCGAACAAAGGCTCCCTCCCCCAGATTAAGTATGTAGGGCGGAGAAAGAGCAGGACATGGCTATTCAAGTTAAGTGCCATACTTCACACCTCTGGTCAGAGTTCCCCGGTCCAGAATCCCAAATGGAAGACTTTGAGACGCCAACTTTTTAGTGTGGGGTTCGGGAAATGGGACTCTGACTGAAGGGATGTGCGCATGTGCCAACCACCTGGGGGAAGATACCCTCCTGCTTCCCACGTTAGCTGGCAAGAGTTAATTGGGTCCAGGTAATTGTTATCCAATACCTGAGTCCCAATGTTAAGGGATAGAGCCCAAATCCCATATAAACGATTGCAAGCTCTATGCCCAGTGTCTTCTTTTTGTATCCTGTTGCCTGTTGAACTGCTAGCCTGTGTCCAGGGCTATTTCATCTGTCCCCTTCCCAAGTAAGTGTTATATTCTGTTTGTTATTTGCTCAATACTGTGTGTCCACCTGAACTGTAAAGAATAAAATCTCTTTATTATATTATATCACACTCATTCAATTCCACCCAGATTATAAGGTGTATATTATAGTTCCAGAAAATGGAGACCGCGCTCGTCTGAAACCTTCAAAGGGATTCCTCTGAGATGCCTTTATTCCCGCTGCTCCTTCTCCCTCCGGTGATCAGGCGGCCACAGACAGTCCAAGTACAAAACAAAGGGGAGATGGAGCGCAGAGAAAGAAAATGCCAAGGTAAGATAGAGTCAATTTATTTGAACAACAATGCACAGTATTACTTACAATTGGTTTAAAACAGCATACATGTAGAAGTTCCCACAGAGGTGTGTATAAGCGTCTGTTTGGCACCCCCTGTCCCGACTGTAACACACTGCTACCGAGTCTCACAGGGCTCCTGACCCGGAACCGGAAGTGTAACAACCCAAGGGTGGTAGGCGGGCTCTCGAGCTATGGCAAAGGCTATAGCAATAGCAACAGCCACTTGTGGGATGACAGGGGGATCTCAGCAATGCTGGAATTGGGAAAAATCTACCGTGCTAGAAATGCACTCCTACCCAGGAGTGCAACATTAAAGTATTGAACAACCCTCAACGCGTTTCACGCAGTACAGCGCTTCGTCAGGAGGTAATAGGGCACTACAGGAGGTGGACTTATATAGGTCACCACCTATTTGCCCAACACAAGATACATGTGTTAAACATAATGCAAAAAATTATAGCCCTGAAGCTCCCGTGACACCCCTCCGCCTCGCCAGAGTTCACCTCTCCCATCTTTTAACTTGGAAGGTTTTTTTAATTTTGCTGTATGAACGGATCTACTATGATTGTTTTCTCCCTCTACATAGGTAAAAGGAAATGAGTTTCACAGTTAGTGTTAAGACCCTGCAAATTTGTTAGTACCTTGAACGTTGGTATGGAGGCTTATGACGCCTTTGGCCACAGGGTTTACTAAATAACCAAGAAAATATTATTATTGAAGTATATAACTTTAACTATGTAGCCAGGTTCCCCCCCCTTCCTTGGCGTACCCCCCCTCCTTGTACTTACTCTGCCGTTCGCGGAGAGGTGTAGGGCATGTGAGCGAGCAGCGCCGCCATTGCAAGGGATGCCAGCCTGGTGCCGGGGATGCGGTGTGGCCATTGTCTAAGGCCGTCGGTCTCGCGTTGCGAAGGTCGGTGGCTCAAGGCAGGCGCCGCCGCCATCGCTCAGAGAGTTTGCGCATGCGCAGAAAGAGAAGCGTGAACCCTAGCCTACCAGGATGGCTCTGGGAAGGGACACACGCTCCCCAGACCTTTGCTTCCCACGTGAGTCAGGAGCGCAATAGGGCTGGAGTATCTCCCTGCACAGAGGGATGATACATTTTTGCGGGCTCTGAGCACGTTAGTCAGTCGGCGCCAGGAGGAGCTAGGGAAGGGAGTAGGTTGCAGGAGTCTATGACTCCTGGCACTGAGCCAGCAGCCCTCTAGGCCCCAGATAGCCCTGATTCACTAATAGTGAGAATTGTAGGGACAGGCCCCAGGTCCATGGGACATTGCCCCTTACTTTAACGAGTCAGTAGAAGCAAGCACCCGTATGCTGCTGTCTCATCAGAGGTTGGGCGCAGACCTCTCTTTGGCGGTGCAGACGTGCTTTCCGCATTTGGAATCGGGTCCGGAGGATGGTTCCGGTGTTTCTTCGGGTCACGATCCTTGTGAAGACCGTGCAGGCCCGAGTAACTGGAGTGCTTTGCAGGTAACTCTTATCGACAAGTGCACCAACCTATTACCTATTCTCACCTATTATTGTTTCGGCGAACACTGGCTGCGCAGTTCACACATAATGCTCCCTAAAAGGGAAACGGACATATTGTTGGGGTTGGACACGGGTTGGATCATCCGTGTAGTGGGAGAGTCACTACACTCCGGTATTTAGTGTCTCCTAATAGGGACACCTGTTCATTGAATATATGCTATACGTAAAGTTAGTTCTGTCTTGCCAGTGTTGTTTGATGTGATTGTTTCCTGCGAGGGGGCCTCCCCCACATCGTTGGGATCCTCCCCTAGGTGAGGCGTTGCACCCTGAGATCGAGTTCCATGCATGCTCCCCCCAGGCTTCCCCAGCGAGGCTTATGCTCCTGAAGCCACACAGGTTACACAGCCCGTGAGTAGTGTCTGTATTCACAGGATACTGTTTACACCCTATTACATATATGTTTTGTCAATTGGATGTAGCATTGGGCCTCCCTTGTCTTTTGTTGTAGAACAAAACAACACAAGACAATCTTCAAAATACCACCAACTGTACAACAAAAACTCCAGATGCCTACTCTGCTGTCCTCTCACTCACTCCAACAGCACAGAGAAAGATTACTAAGAAATACACAGCATTTTAAATATGCTCTGCTCGTGAAAATTATTTGTCTCGCAAATTATGGCCCAATTACGTACCGTACAACATCTTATGAAGTGTGGTCGGTCACGCAGGGAGGCAAGCCGGGAATTCTCCCGGCTTGCTAGTTGCCGGCCCCTCGGCGTGCCCGCGCGTCATAGACGCGCGTTCACGCGTCATCGGGAGCGTAGCGCCCCCTGCACGCGTGTCCAGGGCTCCCCGAGGGAGCCCCTGGTGTTCCCGCGATCGCGGGACAGCGGCAGGGGTTCGGGGACCGGCGGACCCGGCAGCGGTAGGGAGAGCGCCCGATCGGAGGGCGCTCTTTCCGCTGCTTTCGGCGCGCGCCCGTCACTCTCGGGCCGCGCCAGGCACTGCTGCGCAGAGAAACGGCAAATGCTCGAATAAACCTGCCGCAGCATTACACAATAACATATTGAAACTCCTCACGCCATTCCCTATTTCTCAGTGAGACAATCATAACGCCAATGGCTACTCGCCATTTTTAAAAAATGTTGCTATCACAGTATTCAGGGCTTTCTTTCTTCATACCGTGATATCAAACGCTTGTCAAAATGGTGATTTAAAAACCCTAGGGATTTTTCCTATCGACTTTTCTGCATGAGCCCCCTATTCTCACTAGGCCTGTTTAGCATCTCTCTTGCTTTGCTTTGATTGTGCTCACACGACTTATCATGTTCCTTTCACTTCAATCCACTTCAACAGGCTTAGTAGATATACTATGCTGCTGCATGTATCTGACGTCTTGCCATAATATCTCACTAACTTCCATGACTACTTTTTCTTCCATTCCTCTATCTCTTTCTTCCTCATCATATTAACCAAAATCGAAAATGCTTATGTTTGATGCAGCAGTTTCCAACATCTTATGGGTTAACAGATTCTTTGGTAAGACTAGTGAGACAACATTTAATCTCTTTTTTTGCTTGCTTTTGGCTTCTGCTACCACCTACCAGCTTGTTCTCATTAAGTAAGGATTATGATTGGTTTAGCTTCCTGTTCTAATTGAATAGTGTCAGCTATCATTCTGTTTGCACATTTGTTACTGCATCTGTTCACTTGTTTGAAACAACGGCAAGAAGGGACTGTTATATTTATCAAATAGGATAAGTGGGAAGGTAACAGGGATTGTGCCTTGATTTAAGTTCACAAACACAGAATTGCATTTCTATCTACTACCATTAGCTATAAAAACCTGCTGTCCTTAAGTACTGTATTAGGTATTTACCATGGCTCTGGCATATTGAAATCCTTTATTCTTTACAATGTGAAGCTTGAATCTTTCGCGGGTTTGGAACATCCTCTTCTGCTGAAGAAAAACACAGATCAATATGTCATCAGGTGTTGTTAAGGGCATTCACAAATTTTTCCGTGATTAAGAACTCATATATAAACGGCAATTTTTCTATCGTGCTAATCTTAAAACAACTGGCTTTCTTTGTAAGGCATTATTTATTCCTTCATAGTGTAAGTTTAAATGTAACAAGTATTTGTAGCACAGGGTAAATGTTGACGTTGCAAGGAAATATCTCGTTGACAGTACCTTGCAGTTTTGTAGTACTAATAAACCAGTGAGGCGACGCGTGTGCGCACGCGCTCGCTGCCGGCACGCCCGAGCCGGCTCTGTGGGTCACGCCTTTGTATTCTCGCCTTCGGGGGGAGGAAGCCGCTCAATGCACCCGGCGGAGGGCCTGTGTCTCTATGGCAAACCGCGAAGAGCACGACTGAGCCACGACGTGGCGGCCGGTGCGGCCAGCGCGAAAGGGGGTGGCAGGTGACGGAAAAGCTTTGAGGGAGGTGGAATGGAGGAAGGAGCCGTTAGGAACGCCCAGGCGGCTTCCCGGATCTCTCTCCCAAGGGGCGGGGTTTCTTGAAGCGAACGGATATTTCAGCGGGGGAGGCTGATGTTGAAAAAGCGGCAGACGGTAATGGAGCTCAGAAGGGGTTGCGCGGTCCTTCCCATTTAAAAGGCACAGAGGGAGGGTGCAGGGGTATTGAGACGGCTGTTGAAAGGCAGTCGCTTGGATTTTCGCCGCTATTCAAACTTAAACCTCGCGGCAGCAGCGGATGGTGAAGGCGAGTGAGGGCCTTGGAATTGTACGGCCACTGGCCTCCGCCTTGTGAATTGCCTCCCCTGCGTGCCCGTTCCGGGCACTTACTACACCGCACCTGCCCCCCGGGGCATATCCCTCCATAGTAGTAGGGAACTAGGCTGCAGGGGAGTTGGGTGAGAATGACGACAGCCGGGGGCAGAGTATGAGCAAGCACAACCACACTACCACACTGTACCAGGGGAGTAAAACGGTGCCAGTAGATGGGGGGGTGGCCATTTGAGGAGGATTGGAGCAGCGCATCAAGAACGGCAGGGGATTGGGACAGATGCCGGGTGGGCGGGGCGCAGTGATCCATTGGATGGCAGTGATGTCATGTGACCCTTGGGACGTGCACTGCCACCAATGAGCACAGGGAGAAGGTGTGTCACAGTCTGGAGCTGCTCAGAGGCAGAGCCTCTGCGCTTGCAAGTGTGACACATCTGTAACAATAAGTCTGTGCAGTGTACTTGCAACTATATATTTATAACATATGCCCAACCTATTTCTGCTTTCCCCCTTCTATTTATTTAGCACCTTTTTATATTTATAAAACAAGAAGCCCCAAGGTCAGGTCAGGAATGACAATGGGAATGTCCCAATTAATGTCTTCATTTTTTAATTTAATTTTAATTAATGTCATAAATTATTTATCTAATTTTCTGGGTTGTGTTCTCTGTCTGGGTGTGTGTCCCTCTTTCTGGGTGTGTGTCTCTGTCTGGGGTGTGTCCTCTGTGTGTGTGCCTCTGTGTGTGTCTCTCTCTCCTCTCCTCTCCTCTCCCCCTCCCTGTGCACCTCTCCATACCTGTCCCACCTAGACCACCTTTCACCTCTCCCTCTCTCCTCTCTCTCTCCACCGGATCCCCTGTCACCTCTCCCCCCTCCCTCCCTGTCACTGCCCATTCCCTCCCTTTCCCCTCTCTCCCGTTTCAACCCCTCCTTCTCCTCCTGTTCACCGTCACCTCTTCCCTCCTCCCTGTCCCCTCTCCTCCCGTCGCCTCTCTCTCCCTTCTCCTCTCTCCCTCCCTCCCTCCCTGGTCACCTCTCCTCCCTGTACCTCCCTCCCTCCATGTCACCCTCCTCTCCTCCCCTCCCTCCCTCCTCCCTGTCCACCTCTCCTCCTCCCTCCCTGTCACCCCGTCAACCCCCCCTCTCGCCCCCCCTCCCTCCTCCTCTTCCCAATCCCTCCACTTTCCCCGTCCAACCCTCCCCCCGTCCCTCCCTCCCTTCCCAACCGTTCCCTATCCGCTGCCCGCGCCCCCATTTGCCCTACCCTCCTGCTTCCCCCCTTCCCACTCCTCCTACATCTCCCTCCCTACCTCCCTTCCCTCTCATCATCGCCACTCCCCGCTCATTCCCGCATCTCTCTCTCCTGCCCCTCCTCATTCCCTTCTCTCCTCATCCCAATCCCCTTCCCCATCTCCTCCCCCTTGCCCTCCCTGCCCTCCCTGCCCCGTGATCTCTCCCTCCCCCTTTCCGCCTCTCCCCCGTCGGTCTCCATCCACCCTCCTCCCGTCCTTCCGCTTCCCTCCTCACCTTTCCCCCTCCCTCTTCCCACCCCTCCCCTTCCCCTCATCTCAAATCTCCGATGGGAGCCCTTTGCCCCTTCCCTACACGTCTCTTCTCTCCCTCCAGTCACCTCGTCATCTCCCCTCCCCCTCCCAGTCACCTCTATCTCTCCTTACCAGTCCCTCTCAGTCCCTCTCAGTCTCTCCCCGCTCCCTCCCAGGTCACCTGCCTCTCCAAGCTCTCTCCTCCTCCTCCCTGGCCCAGTCACCTCTCCTCACCTCCTACCGTCACCTCCCTCCATCCCTCTCATTCCCCTCTCTCTGGTCACACTCCTATCATCCCTTCCCTCCCAGTTTCTACCTCTCCCTCCCTCCCTCCCGTCACCACTCTCTCCCTCCCCTCCCTTCCCAGTCCACCCCCCTCCCTACCCCTCCCTATTTTTCACCCCTCTCTCCGCCCAGTCCTCGCCTCCTTTCACCTCTTTCTCCCCCCTCCCTTTCCTCCAAAAGGCGGGCACTCCCTCCGTCACTCCCTCCCTCCCTGTCACCCCTCTCTCCCTCCCTCCCTGTCACCCCTCTCTCCCTCCCTCCCTCCCTGTCACCCCTCTCTCCCTCCCTCCCTGTCACCCCTCCCTCCCTGTCACCCCTCCCTCCCTCCCTGTCACCCCTCCCTCCCTCCGTCACCTCTCTCCCTCCCTCCCTCCGTCACCTCTCTCCCTCCCTCCCTGTCACCTCTCTCTCTCCCTTCCTCCCTCCCTGTCACCTCTCTCTCTCTCCCTCCCTCCCTCCCTGTCACCTCCCTCCCTCCCTGTCACCTTCCTCCCTCCCTGTCACCTCCCTCCCTTTGGGGGGGGGGGGGCGCATGATTTCTGTTGGCGGCAGTGATGGGGGAGAAGGTAGAGAGAGAATGGGAAGAGGTAGAATGAATAATACAGCATCAATGGTGACACTATTAGATAAATATCATTATAATATTCTTTTTTAGTAATGTTTTTTGTTGTATTAATAATTTTTTTTGTGTCCCGGTTTTTCATTTTCAAAATCTGGTCACCCTTATAGAGGGGCGTGTGAGGTTTAATTGCAGTGTTGGCACTTTGAAAAAAATAAGTTGTTTTGGTTTGCAGTTTGGGCACTTGGGCTCAAAAAGGTTTGCCATCACTGTACTATACAGTAATTCATCCAATCCTATTGATGTGTATTTAAATATTCTAATTTTAATAACTGGGATAAGAGTAGTGACAAGAATAGAAACTGTTGGAAAATTGTGGTAACCCTTATCAATCCTCAGTGACAGATTTGAGTCTATACATACCTTGATTTATTGGAAATTCAGACACAGATTTAACACACCAGCAGAAGTGGGATATAAAATGCATTACAGATTCAGACTTCTTAAGCAGAGAGTTCAACGCATATTCCTGTCTTCTGGTCAGATGTATTTTTACCTTGTTGCTCTAAAGTGTGAGATTTAGCAAAGATAAATCTTGAAAGAGAAAAATAAGGTACAGTATTTGGGCCAATGAGAGTGGTGCTTTAATAATGTAAGCCAAATGTTGCAATGTTCATGAACTGAAATGCACATTATGAACTGACAGGTAGACATTCATTGTAGTTCATGGTCAGTTTAAAAACATACACAATTCCTGCAAGGTCTAACCCAAATACCCACCACATCATATCATATATATTTGTGTTAGAAGTGCTATTGGGTGTGACCGAATGTATAAAACAAAAGACAAAAATTCCCAATGCTACATCCAATATGACAAAAAATATATAGTTAAATACAAGTATGTCTTCTCATAAGTAAGGTTTATTTAGTTAAACTCTTTGACTACAGTATTAAAAGCCCGCAGCCACGTAAAGACCCCTTTGCAGGTCCTACAGTAACACAAACTGAAAATTCTCATTTACCTCTGCAATGGGTGGTGAAATGTCTTAATAGACAAGTCTTCCACAGGTGCATGAAAAGCCTGCTGCTGAAAATTTGTTAGGACCTGCAGAGTGGTTGTGCCATGATGTGGTTGTAAGTTTATAAAACTTTGGCCAAAGAGTTTAACTACAGTAAATAGTGCTGCAATGGCGGTTCGCAGCTCACCGTAGGGGTACGATCAGATACTCTCAAATGCAATTAATAAAAAGGTTGTTTTATAAGTGCATGCAAAATGAACAGTTCTGCCACAGAGTAACTCTGACGCGTTTCGTACAACCAAAAGGACCATTGGACAGTCTCACTCCCCTTTATATGCTACATGGATTTATGGAACTGATCGGAAGCGCTTACTACATTGATATAATTATTGTGGAATTGTAGATTTCATCTACACTATTTGGAGCATCGGTTTATGGAGTTTGTTCTCTTTTTGTATCTAACTACAGTAAATGACAATTTCTTATGAGAAGACATACAGTGAAGTATTTAACTATATATTTTTTTTATCATATTGGATATAGCATTGGGAACTTCATGGTCAGTTTTAGCAATCATTAATAATACTTGGCATTATGCTATTTGTTTAGTTTCTTATATTTGTTGTAAGTCTGTTTTGGGTATATTTATCTCCCTTTAAAACGTGTGATATTTTGCGGAAGCTAGGCCTCCAATGGATATGAGAACTTTCAAAACTTGTGCAAAGAAATTCGGGAAACGGTTTTGAGCGGATTTGTCCATCTCTAGTTCCAGATGCTGCAGTATGTATATGTGATAGTCTATTGATAAATATTTCACACCATTGAAAACTTCAGGAACTCTTAAAAACTACAACATATAATCTGTCGGAGCTAAGGCCTCAATTATGCCAGAAAACGCAGAGCGATCTCGTGAAGCCATCGTAGTGACGTCGGCGCTACATGAGCACATACACAAGAGATTTGCAGCACTATTGCAGAGGAGAAATTACCAGTTCATCACTTCCTGGTTTGTTTAATATGCACTTTGATTGGCTTTGTCAATCACGTAATGAAGCCGTCGCTTGTGAAAATAAAATCTCAAATCTCTTTAGACAGAAGCTTTGCAGTACGTCGCAGCGCTACCGTCGCGATTGGTATGTGAGCTTTCATTGCATTTGATTGTTTTGTTTTGAAGCTGTGCAGCGTCGCAACGTTGCATGCGATGTCTGATATACAGTAATTACTGCCTATCTCTATTTTAACCAGTGTCTCAGGCTACCAACACAGTCACATTAGTGCTAATTATGCATATATATGTTTTAAATATAGAAAGATGTGATGTGTGTTTAATCCACAATGTAATACACACATTTATATGAAAAATATTTCCACCTAAATTATTTTTATCCTTATGTAGCCCATCTACCCCTGCCCCTAAGTGAGATTGGGGTAGGTATGCCCTTTTCTGGCTACACTGTGTGGTGGTGCATACCTGTTGGTAACAGGAGGGCTGAGTGCTCTGCGGTGGTGTGGGGAGAAGCAGGACAGGAGGGACAGGTTACCATGTTCTCAGTAGGTGCAGTGCCTCCAGCCAGCAGGGATCCTCTGTGGTTGTTCAGGGGATGAGCCCCTATTGACATTCCTCCATACAACAGAGACAGGTACAGACAGCATTGTATTTTCTGATGTTTATTGTTGGCAGATGATCACCACCGAGAGGCAGACATTCTTCATAGCTGTATGTTATTAATTGCAGATCATTGCCCTGCTCCAAGCCTTAGACCCAGCTTAGGCCTGTTGTATTCCTTTTCCATCTCCTAGTCAGAGCCCTGACTCAGGCCTACTCCTCTTCCCTCCCATCCCCTCGTGGGTGGGAGGAAGAGACTCCTCTCTTCTCCTATAACTCCATCCTCTCTCAGAACTGGACTGACTCTTAATTTGGGAGAATGTCAGAATTTATAATCTTTGGGGAGTGTCTGTAACTCTGACTCATAACAAGACAGATCTGGATACTGATAGGCCCTCACATACAGGGTGTGTTCCAATCAATATCCACCCCTCAGATTGACATTCTAAAAAGTTGCTAGGCCTGCCCTTGGATACTGATTACATCATCCAAGGCTGTAACACACACACAGGCCTACAGAAGGAATTAACCTTTCCACTGCCTGCACTAACAGGACTGACACTGGAAAGGCCCAGGAAAAAGAAGTAGCTGCCAGGAGACTGGGCTATACTTACAATTAATATGTGACTGCTTAGTAATGTATTTCAGGAGAAAAAAAATATATTGAACCAAAAACTGTAATAAAATATTAATGTAAGCTGTATACAATTTTTCCTGTTTACTTAGGGAAAAGTCACGTGAAGCATATCAAATGCCAGTTCTTTAAATAGACTTAGCTGTTAAAGCATCCACATAAACTTAGTTAATTATAGGAACCTAGGTCCACATTTAGAATGTAAATGTAAGAGAATCATTCCTCTTCATGGGCATTGCATAAAAGTTTCTCTTTATTTATTTATATTTTCTCTTTCTGAAGGTAGTTTAAACACTACAGAAAAAACAATTTATAGCCCTTATAACACTGGGAGGGTAGTAGTTTTGAACGTCGCTGTTGTCCTTTTAATGAAAGATTAAATCCTGTCTGAAAGGCATTGTGATGGTGAAGGGGTTAACCAGGCTCACTAATAAAGGTTAAGGCCACTTGGTTACCCCTGATCCATGTGTTGAGGTCCTAGAGTGTCTGCTCTTGGACCCAGATGTCAAAAATGCATTACTGTGACTGTGTGCAAATTATGCAACAAAGATTTATATGTGTTTTGCCTTTCCTGTGGTGCTGGGACTGAGAGATTTATAGGCTGTAGGTTTCAAGGTGGGGTTGCTGGAGAAAGTCTTTACAGAATGTGTCTATGTATCGGGGTTCTGGAGTTATAGGATACCCCAAGAGTTTGATCCGGGAATCTTAGGTGCTATTTTAAACTGATTAATGAAAAAAGGCTTGGTTGCTTGTATTAAGAATTTTTCATCGGCCTACATAAGATACCACCTCAGATGTTTCAACCTTTTCTTCAACATCTCATACTGGTTCTTTGAGTAAAAAAATAAGAAACTTTATTGAAGATCTATAAAGAGGTCACATACTACTATGTAACTATGTAATAGGTTAAGACAGCACTGAATAGACATGCATATCCCTGCAAACAAATTAAAATAACCCATACAGTATGAAGGAAGTAGAACAATATCTGCCTTGATCTCAATTTTAACATAACATTAAATGTATCATTAAAACATGTATAACAATTAGTCATAAACTCCTTTTCTGTTACACAAATGGTGGACTCAATTTGGATTCTAACAGTTTTGACTTAAAAAATGTATTCTCTTCAAAATTTCATGCAGATTGAAGTACTGTAGGTTGTGATACATTTTCATAGGTATTGGGATACCATCACTGTCCTCTAGGGGCTGGAATATGGCAGCTATGGGACTTTCCAATGCACAGAGAGTTAATTCCCCTAGAGAAGCTAGCAGCAGCTGTAAACTAATTGAGTAGGCTGAACACCTGATTGCTTATGGAGTATTGAATAAACAAGGACGTGTTTTAAGGCAGACACAGAGCTGCCATGCTGGGAGACTGACTGCTGTTCCCAGAGAAAGAGGACAGAGAAGTGTTCTCCCCAGCTATGTGAAGCTGGCACAGTCCCCTAGGCTTGCTGGACGGTGGTCACGGAACCTGCTGGGACTGCCTGGGTTGTTAATCTCAGGAAGAAGGAAGGATGAGAGACCGTGCTGAAGCAGGGATGTCCTGTTCTTATCATTGGACTTACAGAGGAAAGATTTTCTGAGCTCTCATGGGGCTGATCGCCCCTAGGAAGGAAGGATGTGAGACCATGCTGAAGCAGCGATGTCTGCTCCAAAACCTGGTGTAACATATAAGAGAAACACTTTTTTGCTGTTTTCAGAGACGGTACAGTATGTGTTCAGCTATAATAGTACCTGTTTGGGGTAGTAACCAGTTTAGCTGTCCATCCAGGTAGCAAGGGTGAAGCTGAATGTGTAGTTAGTCTTCTAAGAGGAGTAGGAGTTAATTTTATGATTTTGTTTTGATTTAAAGGGACGGTGAGCATGTTAGTGTATTATTTATCCTTGTAAACAAACCCCACAGAGAAATACTATGTTTCCTGCCTTAATCTGGGACAAAAGATCCAACACTGTGACAATTGGTGGTGTTTAACGTGGGCAGTCCAAATGGCACTGAGCAGCGGAAACTGTGGGTTTAAAAATAAATGCGGGGATTTAAAATGGCCACCCATCTGAAGTGAAAAAACAAATTCTGCATGTAAAGTCTGTCCCACTGTTTATGACCAGGTGAGCTTACAGGATACACAGGGAAAGATATGAAGAATTGCAGAAATAGCGCCTCCAAGAGGTCAAGGTAAAGAATACTCCTGGAAGGAAAAATGGTGGACTTAATGTGTTTTCTGTGTAATATGTCTGGCCACATGAAGCATTGCCCTTTGAGGAAGGAGCATCCCTGCAGGGCCCCACAAAAGGAACCACAGATGTGTTTATGGTGTAAAGAGCCTGGCCATACCAAACTCTGTCCCTTCAATCTGCATGATGACGATGAGGAAGAGGAGGAGGAGGATTCCTATGGGGCCCGAAGAAAAGAACAGCCTCAGCAGCTAGAGAAATATTTTTTTCCAGAGAGCCAACTGCATCAGCAAACAACGTGCTGTGGTCACAAGGAAAATGCAGACGTTTTCTTTAGAATGTGCACATTTATTATCACTGATGAGAAAGAGAAAGAATGTGTGCCCAGCACTGCTGATGTATCAGAATCTACCCCAGTAAAGAAACAGAAGAAAAAGATGGCTTGTAGGTTCCTTACACAGGAATCTATAGACATGTTAAAGATGACCCTGTAATGTCAGAAGGGAACCCCGCTGAAAATGCTCTGCTCTGTACCAGACATGAATTGGATCTTTACCATGAACAATTAAATAAAGTGCTTGAAGTCACCCAGAAAGAGATACACATTCTCCGCACAGAACTGGAACTCTAACGCCACGAGATCCACACTCTCAGCACAGTGGTCTGTGAATGAAAGGATCCTGATTCGTTTAGAGACTGTAATAAGAACAAATGCAAGTCTGAGACAGAACAATTCAGACTTGACTGACCCGGTCAGTGAAGGAAAGTTAGAAGTTCAGGAAGCACATCTACTGCAGAGGCAGGTGCAAGGTCTGCGCACCAGTCTGCAGTAGGCCAAGGAGAAACAGATGGACGCTGAGGAAAAGCAACGAGTTCTACAAGAAGAAAGTGTTCAGGCTGTTAACCAAGTATAAGTGCTAAAGGAATGGCTGAGTATCCAGTGTGTCCCAGCAGAGCAGTATGAGCTGAAGGCTACGCTCTGTGTCACCAGAGCATTGCTAGAGACAGAGCTTAGATGCCAGGTGACTCTGTATGAGAGGGAAAAGGTCCAGAAACTGGAGCAAGATATTAAGAAGAAGAGAGGTTGCTCCATACTCATAAGTAAGTACACCCAGGAGAAAGAGGCATGGAAAACAGAAGTAGCAGCGATCCTAGCAACAAAAACTGCAGAGCTCTAAAATATGAAGGAGGCTCTGATGCAAACCAAGAGCAAGTACCAGGAAGAAGTGAAGGCCCTGAGAGGGGACTTTCAGGATCAAATTGAAGAAGTACAGATGCAGATTTCTGAGCGCAAGATGCAGCTCGCCGAGAGGGAGGAGGCGTCTGGCCATCAGGCTGCCTGCCTGACATTGCGCTATAAAACCGAGATGGCCGATACCCGCAAACTTCTGGACCATACGGCCAATGAGAGTGCCCGACTGCAGCTGGAGCTAGACAAGGTTTGGGAGGAGCACCAGCAGCTGCAGGACAGAAAGAGAGAAAAGGAATTAGATTTAAGCCTTGCTTTGAATCTGCTGACAGATGTGGAATCACTACTCAACGCCAAAGACGCTGAACTAACAGCTGCACTGAGTGGAAAAAGAAATCCAGAAGGAAAGCTTCAAGGCCTGAGGAAGGACCTGGCGTCTGAGTGTGCTGGCTGCAAGATGGCAGAGAAACAAAAGCATGACCTAGGCGAGGAGCTCGAAGCTCTGAAGACTTATCGGGATGCAATGTTGGACTCTACTGCTGCCCAGCAGGAGGTTTCTCAGATGAAGTTGCAGAAACCTAAAACAGACACTTGGGTCACAGAAGCAGTAAGATGGCAGTAGAGTTAAAACAAAAGGAAGCTATGTGGAACAGTAATGCACAGGTAATGCACAGGTATCTCCACTACAGAAAAAAATATTGGCCTTGCCCAAGTATCTGTATCCCAGAGAACCTAATGCCCGTGAAGACAAGGTACAGTGAGAGCTGGAGAGTAGTGAGGAAGTTTAAAAAAGGAAGCTCAAAAAGAAGTGGAAAAGTGGACACCATCTACTGCTTCTGATTCCTGCATTAGTACTATGCTGGAAAGGAGTATATCATCCCAGACAGCACATCTCAACACATTACTATTGCTGTGATGCCGCCTTTACTTTTTATATTTGCTGTATCCTCACTTATTTTCAAATTATGCATTTCCTTCCACCAGACTCATCATGTGTCAAACTCTATTCATATTTCGCCATCTCTCCTTACTTCACCACTTCTCAGTTCACATGAACTCCTCTCTTACCTGCGCCCTCTGTCACCACACAGCTATACCCCCTTCACTAAAACACACCCCTACAAATCATCCTCACACATTCTCTTTCTGTCCATGCTTCTCCTCCTCGCTTCTGCGGATATCTCTCCCAATCCTGGTCCCTGTCTTATTTCTACCTGCTCTCGTCCTCGCCTTCCACATGCAACTTCTACTCCTTCTGGTGTTAACCCCTCCAACCTCATACCCATCCCCTGCCACCCTCCCTCCTCTCTTCCTTTCTCCTGTGCCCTTTGGAATGCTCGCTCCCTCTCTAACAAGTTCCTCTCTGTGCATGACTTCTTTCTCTCTCACTCTCTGCACCAATTTTCCATAACTGAGACCTGGCTCACTCAGACTGACTCTGCTCTGGAAGCTGCCCTCTCTTATGGTGGCCTTTCCTTCTCCCACACTCCGCGCCCTGATGGCAGGGGTTGAGGCGTGGGGCTCCTGCTCTCCTCTCTCTGACGCTACCGAACCGTTCCTATTCCTCCCTCTCTTGCTTTTCCCTCCTTTGAGGTTCACACAATCCAGATCTTCTCTCCTCTCCCGGTACATGTGACGGTCATCTATCGCCCACCTTCCTCTACTCATCCCCCTTCTGCCTTTCTCTCTCACTTTGAATCCTGGCTCTCTTCCTTTCTCTCCTCAGACTCCCTTGTTCTTCTCTTTGGGGACTTCCACTGCCACATTGATCACCCCTCTCTCCCTTGGGCTTCCCGCTTTCTCTCTCTAACCTCTTCTTTTGGCCTTTAACAGTGGACTAACGCCAGCACCCACAAGGATGGACACTACCTAGACCTGGTTTTCACTAAAAACTTCTCTCTCTCCGATTTCTCCATTTATCCTTTTCCTCTCTCTGACCATCACCTCATCTTATTTTCTCTCTCTCGCTTCTCTCCATCTCGCCCTCGTTTTTGCAGAAACCTGCGCTCTATTAACCTACCAGCTCTTGATTCCACTTTATGCACCTTCCTCTCCTCTCTCAGTTCTGCTTCAGACCCTGACAACCTGGTCAGGAACTATAACTCTGCCTTATCTTCCTCTCTTGATCTTCATGCTCCACTTCCTCTCTGCCGTCCTCGCTCTTCTAACCCCAGACCCTGGCTAAACTCCCACACACCCATGCTGCGTTTCTCCACTCGTTCCTCTGAACGCCTCTGGAGGAAATCTCAAACTCTCGCAGACTTCATTCACTACAAATTTATGCTGTCCTGTTTCAACTCTGCCCTCTCTCAGGCTAAACAAACCTACTTTTCATCACTAATCAACACACACAAGTCTAACCGACGCCGACTCTTTTCTGTCCTTGACTCTCTACTCAAACCACCCTCTTCTTTCTCCATCTCACCTCAGGACTTTGCTGACTTTTTTAAGGTAAAGGTGGAATCCATATGTCAGAACATCCCATCTGTTGCCTCCTCCCATACCACACTGCTTCCCAACTCTCCTCCTGCCTTTCTTGACTCTATCTCGGAGGAGGATGTGTCACTGCTGATCTCCTCTTCTCCCTCTACCACTTGCCCTCTTGATCCCATTCCCTCCCATCTCCTAAAACCTCTTGCTCCTTCTATAATTCCTATGCTCACACAGATCTTTAACTCTTCCCTCTACTCTGGTACCTTTCCATCCTCCTTCAAGCATGCAACCGTTATACCATTACTCATAAACAGCAAGCTTGACCCTACCTGTCCTTCTAACTATCGACCTGTCACCCTCCTGCCTTTTGCCTCCAAACTCCTTGAACGTCTTATATTCTCTCGATTGCTACACTTTCTCAACACCTATTCTCTTCTAGACCCTCTACAATCTGGCTTCCACACTGCTCACTCTACTGAAACAGCCCTCACAAAAATAACTGACGACCTCCATGCTGCCAAAAACAGAGGCCATTACACTCTGCTCATATTACTCGACCTCTCTGCAGCATTCGACACCGTGGACCACCCTTTTCTCCTTTACATTCTCCATACTCTTGGTATTCGGAATAAAGCTCTATCCTGGATCTCCTCTTATCTCTCCCATCGTACTATCAGTGTCTCTTTTGCTAACACCTCCTCCTCCTCTATAGACTCCTTGTTTTTCCATCCCTATACACCAATAGGGACCACAAAGTATCCACACACACTTTTAGTTGTGCTACAAACTCTCACATTTCCACACCCACCCACGCCATTTATATCCACTCCCACTCCACACACACCTTTTGTAAAGCACTGTATATACTGTGGGCTCTCCATTAATTTTTATTCACACTGATACACATACACACTCTTTCATCACTTGCTTTCAGGAACCTTTTGACACCTCCAGCCATAAAACACATCCACACCGGGGGAAGGACCAGCACAGATAACATTCCAATAGACACTGTTTATAGTATAGCTTTTGCTTGTTTCATTCATTGTAACATCGCCGGAAGAAGAGATCAGTGTATCTCGAAAGCTCGCACAAATAAAAGCATTTCGTTAGCCACAGAACGGTATCAACTATTTATTTTTTGATTATATATATATATATATTACACCAACAACCCCTATACCCCCCTAACATACAGTACATATATGCACAGCAATGATACTATAGGCCGGCGGGGTACCAATTCTGTGCCCCACCAAAATAATTTAAAAACACATACATACTTATAAAGAAATAACCCCCCCCCCTAACACATACAGTATAGTAATGGGCACAATTACTATTATCCACAAATGGATAATAGTGCATTTGCCAGTTTAAAATACACAAAGAACAATAAATACATGAAATACATATTGCTCTCACCCTTGTCCGGCTGCCACGATGAAGGCCACCCTCATCTTCATCACTGTCCATGCCCCCTCCGATGCTGCAAAACATAAACAAGAAAAAAAACAGCCAATGTAATGTCCCCTAACCCCTTAATCACCATAGCGGTTATTAACTGCTACAGTCATTAAGGCGTTAACCCACCCTCACCCACCACTCGGGAGGCCTACATACCCTCCCCCACTACCCCCCACCCCGTGCGGCCTAACCACTCTTACTCACCCAATACCCAGCCGGGAGGCTTACCCACATACCCTTGGGGTCAATACCCCCTTCCCCACCCCCAGTACCCACAATAAAAACAATACACAGCCCCACAATTAACATCATTATATTTATTAAATACATAACCCACCCCCTGTGCCCCCCCATAAATACATGATTTATTATTTTACATACAGGGTTAATCCCCCAGGCCCACGGGAGTCCCCGGTGGGCCTGATGGGTCACCTCACAGACCTACAGAAGCCCCGCACCATGTTTCAAACAGGCACTGGAGGCCTACGGTTGGTCCCCGCCAGATGCCGTGGTCCACCAGGTGGTCTCCGCAGGTCACCGTGGGCCACAATGGGATCCCAACGGGTAGGCCCGCGCTGTCTGAGGGGCCCCGGGTCAGACCCACAGGTGTCTGAGGGGCCTCGGGTGCGTTCCCACCAGGATCTGGGTCCCTCGAGTGGTCCCTACAGGTCCGCGGTGCCCCCACAGATGTGGGGCCACCGGTTCTTCCCCGCATGTGTCCCCCGTGGACCCGGCAGCCGTTTACCCATGAGAAGCCCTAGGAGACCGCAGGTGGTCTCCATAGGTCCCCCTCAGACCTGCGGGAACAACCCTGTATGTAAAAAAAATTAACATATCCTATACATTAAATACATAAATTCCCCCCCCCCCCCCCCAACCAACACATACAGTACAATAATGTGCAAAATAACTATTATCCAGATAGGGATAATAGATTATTTGCCCATTATTAAACACATAAACTAGCATAATAAAATAAATAAAGTTCTACTGACCTCATCAATAAGAAGCCCCCTCGCCAGCAAAATCCGTGTCCTCCATTGCCAACAAAATACATAGCCAATACATTGCAACTACATTCTGATATCAATTAACCCCTTAATCACCTTATCGGATAATAACCGCATAGGTAATTAAGGGGTTAAGCCACCCTGGTCCCATACCCACCCTTAATACCTTATTACCTTTGCGGTTAATATCCGATAAGGTGATTAGGGGGTTAATTGATATCAGAATGTAATTGCAATGTATTGGCTATGTATTTTGTTGGCAATGGAAGACATGGATTTTGCTGGCGAGGGGGGCTTCTTATTGATGAGGTCAGTAGAACTTTATTTATTTTATTATGCTAGTTAATGTGTTTAATAATGGGCATATAATCTATTATCCCTATCTGGATAATAGTTATTTTGCACATTATTGTACTGTATGTGTTGGGGGATTTATGTATTTAATGTATAGGACATGTTTATTTTTTTTACATACAGGGTTGTTTCCTCAGGTCTGCGGGGGACCTATGGAGACCACCTGCGGTCTCCTTGGGCTTCTCACGGGTAAACGGCTGCCGGGTCCACGGGGGACACCTGCGGGGAAGAACCGGTGGCCCCACATCTGTGGGGGCACCACGGACCCGTAGGGACCAACTGAGGGCCCCCAGACCCCCATGGGAACCACCCGAGGCCCCTCAGACACTTGTGGGTCTGACCCAGGGCCCCACATACAGCCGTGGGCCTACCTGTGGGGACCCCATTGTGGCCCACGGTGACCCGCGGAGACCACCTGGTGGACCACGGCGCCTGGCGGGGACCAACCATAGGCCTCCAGACCCTGTTTGAAACATGGTGCTGGGCTACTGCAGGTCTGTGAGGTGACCCGCCAGGCCCACCGGGGACTCCCGTGGACCTGGGGGATTAACCCTGTATGTAAAATAATAAATCATGTATTTATGGGGGGGCACAGGGGGTGGGTTATGTTTTTAATAAATATAATGATGTTTATTGTGGGGCTATGTATTGTTTTTATTGTGGGTACTGGGGGTGTGGGAAGGGGGTGTTGGCCCCAAGGGTATGTGGGTAAGCCTCCCGGCTGGGTATTGGGTGAGTGAGGGTGGTTACTCCTCACGGGGTGGGGGGGTAGTGGGGGAGGGTATGTAGGTCTCCCGAGTGGTGGGTGAGGGTGGGTTAACCCCTTAATGACTGTAGTGGTTAATAACCGCTATGGTGATTAAGGGGTTAGAGGACATTCCATTGGCTGTTTTTATTCTTGTTTATGTTTTGCAGCATTGGAGGGGACATGGACGGTGATGAAGATGAGGATGGCCTTCATCGTGGCAGCCGGACATGGGTGAGTGCAATATGTATCTATCGTATTTATTGTTCTTTATGTATTTTAAATGGGAAAAATCACTATTATCCATATGTGGATAATATTAATTTTGCACATTACTATACTGCATGTGTTAAGGGTGGTGTATTTATGTGTTGTAATTTTTTTTTGGGGTGCACTGAATTGGTAATGCAGGCCTTCGGGGAACACCCGAGGGCCACCGCCAGCCTATAGTATCATTGCTGTGCATCCCAAAAAATGTTCTATATGTAATGGGGGTATAGGGGTTGTTGGGGGCACAGGGGGTGTATGTTGTTTATTGCAATGTTAATTGGGGGCAAGTGTCCCCAATAAACAAGCTATTATGCCTTAACCCCTTCATTGCCTTAGCGGCTATCCGCTATGGTAATGAAGCAACATTAATGTATTTTCATAATATTGTGCGGGAGCAGGGCGTCCCCTGAGCTTAACCGCATTGATTTTTGGATCAGGGCCCCTCTGCTTCCCGAGTTACAGGCCACGGTTTGGGGCATTGGTGCCAGTCGCCACTATCTTTATGCGGGCACGTCGCGTATGGGACAATATAAAGATGGCGGCGACACTGGCACCCGATGACACATACCGGAGCCTGTAACTCGGGAAGCAGGGTGTCCCTGATCCACAAATCAATGTGGTTCAGCTCAGGGGACCCCCTGCTCACAGTACACTATTATTAAAAATATATTCATGCTGCTTCGTTACCATAGCACATAGCCGCAAAGGTAAGGAATGATTGTTTTTTTATATGGGTGTTTTATTCATAGTGTAGATGTGCAGAGGGTCTCCGGAGCTGAACTGCTTTGGTTTTAGGTCCGGGGACCCCCTGCTTCCCGAGATACAGGCCCCTTTATGGAAAAAAGAAAACAGTTTATTAAAAAAGGGAATAAAACATAAAGACCTGTACTTTACAGGTTGAGCTGCAATGGACAGGTACCTCAAATGTCTTGAAGTAGGCTTTCCCTAGGGGATCATGGGAAGAAAATATGAGATCCACAAAAATAATCTGATTTCAGAGTTTCAAAGCTGAGCCTTCATACCAAATTCCTTTTTGATCTGTGCCAGAACAGCATACCTCTGGCAGACCTGCAGGGACGTGTCTTGAAACTTACCTATCACTTTCCCTTAACTATTGATAGTTTTACAACCTGGGGCCTGGGAGAGAGGAATATTTTATTCCAACTTTAATCAAGTAGTTGTGAGGACCTGTAAACAGGGCTTACATCATTCTACAGAGGCCCTCAGTAGACAGCCACACTGACTACACTAACTGACTTCCCACGACCTATATAAATACACATGTCCTCCAGTGCATCCATGCTTGCCATGCTATTGGCAGGTTCTCTGTTTCTCTCTGCTTCTTGGAAGCTTCCTGTTTTGCTGCTGGCTGTTTACAAGCCCTGATACAGATTCTGGTTTGGCCTCTTACTTTATTGTTTTCTTCCTACTCTGACCTTAGCTTGATTGAATACTCTTCTGTTTGCCACCTGCCCAACCTTTGATTGACTAACTACCCCTTCTGCTTGTTCCTTGCTGAACTCTTGGCATATCATGAAACCGTGGATCTGGATTACTGGTTCCAGCTACCAACAAGCATCCCTATTGAACCACTACTACAGACTCTCCCCATGTATTCTCCTTCAAACCTATATAGGAGTATAAAATGCCTAATAACTCTCTCCCAATAACTATCAGATTCTTTAAACGAGCGTCAACATATTCAGGATAACCTCCCGGTCTCACATAAAAGAGGTTGCTTTAAACTTTTTGGGTGATATGAATGATGTGATATTTGTCATAGAAGTGTCTTATTAAATGTTGTCAATATTGGAACAATTATATTCACAGTTCATAGACATAAATAATACCACAAATAGTTGTACAGAAGACAAATTATTTTTAATTCCTGTTTACCTGTAATAATAGAAATATTATGACCATTAGATAACCCTTTACATCTCTCACATTTGAGGTGTCTGGAAAGACTCGTTCTGCCCCTACTGTCATTTAACTCTTTGATTGCAGGAGTGGCCACAGTACAGCTCTCTCCAGGAAATCACGATCACGTACCTGCTCCTCAGAGCAATCACATGATTGTGGCATCCAGAGTGCAGAACAAGATACTCCTGACGAAGCCGAGAACAGTTCCTGGTAGCTGGGCGAAACGCGTTGAGTAAACCAGCAGACCAATTTTGGTCTTGGAGGCGACCCGTAGTGAACCAACCCTGCAGCCGTGACGTCATACGATCAGACGGGCGCACAGAGGGAGGCTCCGATCCAGGATACAAAGCCGTGGAAGCCAGCCAGATGACCTAAGGGAGGCGTGAGCTGCTCGGGACATCTCAATTTCACATTATGTGATAAATGCTTTTATTCTATTAGCACATTGTAAGTGCGCATTTTTTACCCGTATTTTTTTATATAAAGTTTACATATTGATCGCACTATGTCGTTTTCTCTCTCTTTATACATGCGGTATATGCTGACGGAGAATCGATAGGGGGTCCGGTGCCTAGATACCTTCAAGGGCGGCAACCCAATTTGCCAACTGCTTATATTTACACTTTAGTCCTGTGAGTAGTACAGCTATATGAGCCAAGACACGGCTTAATTATCCAACCTACTGCAATACGTCTGCACTTATATTTGTGTATTTTGTTTTGCTTTCTCATTCCTCTATATGCTCCCCCTGGACGTTTTGAGATACTCCTAAACTTTGGAAGCCGTGAAACAGGTCCCACCAGTGAGGTTTGAGCTGGGGGTTTGGTTACCACATTTATTTTTCATCATTTTTATTATTATTATATATTTCACTCTCTATTAAGCTGTTCGCGCCTTTTGTTCACCTGTTTACACAACCATTAGATAACCCTTTACATCTCTCACATTTGAGGTGTCTGGAATGACTCGTCCTGCCCCTACTGTCATTTAACTCTTTGATTGCAGGAGTGGCCACAGTACAGCTCTCTCCAGGAAATCACGATCACGTACCTGCTCCTCAGAGCAATCACGTGATTGTGGCATCCAGAGTGCAGAACAAGATCTACCCTGAAAAGCAAGCACAAAAAGTGCATGATGTAGCATTATGTCATGCGACCCCTGCAGTGCCAGACCCCTATGACATAGTGGCTAGGTCCTAGGATACCCAAAGGGGGAAGTATTGACAGCTGGTTATAAAAGTGTTGTCGTGATACAACAAAGTATTTCCCTAATAGTTTGAACACAAAGACCACACAGACTAACAAGTTCACCCCGTCTCTGCTGGTGCAGGGCAGTAGCTTAAGTGTACACTTAGCAAAAGGTTAACATCTTGGATTTCCATAAAGTACCCAAAGTTTCATGGTTACTGTATAACGTGACAACCCACTATGTTGGTTTAATAATCCAGTAAATAAACAGTAGTGGTTGTGTATCAAAGTATTTTGGCTGAAAAACTGGAACAAAAAAAACCCACCAAATGTATTAATGAAAAAAACATTTAATTGGGATTTTTTAAATACATTTAGTTCTCTTTCATGCTCCAATTTTGTATTACTTTTGTAGCTGGAGAACGTTGTTACATATCCAATTTATTTTTCTCCTTTTTATTTTGTTTTACAGTACATGCCAAAACAGAACAACACAGCCACAAATCTTTTCATAATTATCATCATAAGTAACATTGCTTCCTCATAAATTTCATGCAGCAGCAAGTAGGTATTTGCAATGCCTGATTCATCACAATGTCACTTTCATTTACTTAATAAAAATACCGCTTGCTCTGGGCATTTGATAAATTGCAGCAAGAAATATTATCACATTATTAATTTAAACTATACAAATGACAGAACAAAATGTATTCAAGTGAATAGTCCTCAAAGATCATTTTAGACTCCTTAAATTGCTAATACTAATAAAAAAAATATATAGTGTTCAGATAAACAGATCATGTTTCAGATTCCAACCACCTTGATTAAGGGGACCAAGAGAATATAAAATACAAGAGAAGGTCATTTACATATTATGATTTTACAAATTACTTGTAACTAGAAATTATGAGCAAGTTTATTCAGCCCACTGCAGTATTTTGGTTATATGCCTTACCCATAAAAATGCAAGTGTTCTCTAACCATATTCACAAAATATATACATGTAGTATGTGAGTATCCAATTATAATCTTACAATTATTTCACTGAACCCACACCAGGTTGAGGTTGATGAAGAGGTTGCCTTATAAAGATGGAATAAAGTTCGAGCTAAACACATTATACAGAAGAATTAGTATTATCTTACTCTTTTCCTAAAAAAACTCACAATCTACGGGCTTATGAACAATATTTGTTTTAAGGACTACAGTAGTTTGGCCCTTGTTCAATTTGCTGTGCCATCTTCATTCAATTAATGAAATTTAAATCTTCCCAACATAAAGGAAGATGTCATCACAACATATTGATGTGGTTACAATTTCCTCTCTAAGGGGGAGTTGTACTAAAGTCCATTGTGGGTTAATGTACCCTATTCCACACTCGCTGCCTTTCAAGTTAATGCCAATTAACACTGGGTTGAGTGCATTGTCCTGCAACAGACCTTAGTGAATCACCCCTTAAAAGCCCCTCACACACTGTTTATTTGCTGACCCATCAAAGTGAAGGAAATTGACATCCTCATAGTAAAATTAAAGCTAAAATACTTTTTGTACAGCCAGATACTCAATTATAGATGTAATTGGGAACAATGATCTGTACTACATCTACTGTACCTTATCATTTATTAAAGTGTCAGTTGCTATGACCTAGGCAATACCATGTCCCTGGTCCCTGCCTTATTTATACATGCTCTTGTCCTCACCTGCCAAATGCAACTTCTACTCCTGGGGTCAACCCATCCAACCTCATACCCATCCCCTGCCACCCTCCCTCATCTCTCCCTTTCTCCTGTGCCATTTGGAATGCTCGCTCCCTCTCTGTGCATGACTTCTTTCTCTCTCACTCTCTGCTCCAATTTGCTATAACTGAGACCTGGCTCACTCAGTCTGACTCTAACTGGAAGCTCATAGTGGCCTTTCTTTCTCCCACACTCCGCGCCCTGATGGCAGGAGTGGAGGTGTGGGGCTCCTGCTCTCCTCTCTCTGCCGCTACCATACCCTTCCTATTCCTTCCTTTCTTGCTTTTCCTTCCTTTGAGGCTCACACTGTCCAAATTTTCTCTCCTCTCCCTGTCCACGTGGCGGTCATCTATCGCCCACCTACCTCTACCCATTCCCCTTCTGCCTTTATCTCTCACTTTGAATCCTGGCTCTCTTTCTTTCTCTCCTCAGACTCCCCTGTTCTTCTCCTTGGGGACTTCAGTTGCCACATTGATGATCCCTCTTTCCCTTGGGCTTGCCGCTTTCTCTCTCTAACTTCTTTTGGCCTTCAACAGTGGACTGCAGCCAGCATCCACAAGGATGGCCACTACCTAGACCTGGTTTTCACTAAAAACTTCTCTCTCTTTGATTTCTCCATTTCCCCTTTCCTCTCTCTGGCATCACCTCATCTCATTCTCTCTATCTCACTTCTCCTCTTCTCCACCTCCATCTAAACCTAGGTTCTGCAGAAACCTGCACTCTATTCACCTACCAGATTTTGAGTCCACTTTACGCTCCTTCCTCTCCTCTCTTAGCTCTGCTACAGACCCTGAAAACCTGGTCATGAACTATAACTCTGCCTTATCCTCCTCTTTTGATCTACATGCCCCACTTTCTCTCTGCCGTCCTCGCCCTTCTAATCCCAGACCCTGGCTAAATTCCTACACGTGCATGCTGTGTTCTTCCACTCATTCCTCTGAACGCCTCTGGAGGAAATCTCATACTCTCGCAGACTTCCTTCACTACAAATTTATGCTATCCTATTTCAACTCTGCCCTCTCGCAAGCTAAACAAGCCTACTTTCCTTCCCTATTCAACACGCACAAGTCTAACCAACGCCGACCCTTCTCTGTCCTTGACTCTCTACTCAAACCACCCTCAGCTGCCTCTTCTTCCTCCATCTCAGCTCAGGACTTTGATGAATATTTTAAGGAAAAGGTGGAATCCGTATGCCAGAACATCCCCTCTGTTTCTTCTTCTCATCCTACACCTCTTCCTAACTCTCCTCCTGCTTTCCTTGACTCTTTTTCCACTGTCTCAGAGGAGGATGTGTCATTGTTGATCTCCTCTTCTCCCTCTACCACTTGCTCTCTTGACCCCATTCCCTCCCATCTCCTAAAACCTCTTGTTCCTACTATAATTCCTACACCTCACACACATTTTTAACTCCTCCCTCTACTCTGGTATTTTTCCATCCTCCTTCAAACATGCAACAGTCATACCATTACTCAAAAACAGCAAGCTTGACCGTACCTGTCTTTCTAACTATCGACCTGTCTCCCTCATGCCTTTTGCCTCTAAACTTCTTGAACGTCTTCTTGCTTGCTCCATTTTCTCAACACCTTTTCTCTCCTAGACCCTCTACAATCTGGCTTCCACACTGCTCACTCCACGTAAACAGCCCTTACTAAAATAACTAATGACCTCCATGCTGCCAAAGACAGAGGTCATTACACTCTGCTCATATTGCTTGACCTCTCTGCAGCATTTGACACCGTGGACCACCCTCTTCTCTTTCACATTCTCCATACTCTTGGTATTCGGAACAAAGCTCTATCCTGGATCTCCTCTTACCGTTCCCATCGTACTTTAAGTGTCTCTTCTGCTAACACCTCCTCCTCTACTGATCTCTCTGTGGGGGTACCCCAGGGCTCTTCTCTTTTCTCTGTACACACTCTCTCTAGGTGACCTAATAACATCTCTTGGGTTTAAATATCACCTCTATGCTGACTACACACAAATTTATTTTTTAACCCCTGACCTTACACCTACTGTACAAACCAAAGTTTCTGAATGTCTCTCTGCTATATCATCCTGGATGGCCCTCCGCTGCCTTAAACTCAACATGGCAAAAACAGAACTCCGTATACTTCCTCCCAAACCTGGCCCTACTACTTCCTTCCACATTACTGTTGGAAGTACAATCATTCACCCAGTAGCCCAAGCACGCTGCTTAGGGGGTCACACTTGACTAGCGTGTATGCACGTCTCTTAAAGGGACAGATGCTTATGGGAATGCCTGGACTAATCTCAGGGTGGCTACACCTGAGTTTCATCCTGCCTCAGCCATCATCAGAAGTCTACCTATATCTGAGCCACTCCTCCATGTTCTCCCTGATTGGTTCTCTTCTGTATTTATGCTTCAGTCACCCTCTGGCCATTACTGAGCATAGTCCTCTCTGTGCACCGTGCTCACTTGCAGCCTGAGTACCTGTCTACGTTACTCTTCCACCTGTTTAAACATTGTTTCAATTCTTTGTAATTGTTGAGTCACCTCAGCGGAGTCCAGGTGCATTGGGCTGAGCATAATGTCACGGATGCTCACTGCAACCTGGACTGAACCGCGGGGCCGAGGTGGGGAATATATAAAACCACTGCCCTAAGCCACTGGGTAGGTCCAGATTGCAGGGTCGTGAACATAGCTGGGTCAGGATAGGAGAATGGAGAGGGTAGCAGGTACTTACCTATGGTCCGGGATTGGAGAGCATAGAATGGTCGAGATCCGTAAGCCGTAGTCGTGGATTGGAGAGCGTAGAGTGGTAGATGTCCATTAGCCGAGTTGGTGGAGAAGAGAGCGTAGAAGTCCGTTAGCCAAGCCAAGGTTCAGGGGAACAAGAAGAGACAGGTCAGGTATAAGCAAGGTCACGACAGGTTTATGGAATAACGTAGACAGGTACTCAGGCTGCAAGTGAGCATGGTGCATAGAGAGGTCTATGCTCAGCAATGGCCAGAGGGTGACTGAAGCATAAATACCGAAGAGAACCAATCAGGGAGAACAGGGAGGAGTGGCTCAGATATAGGTAGACTTCTGATAGGCTGAGGCATTCCCATAAGCATCTGTCCCTTTAAGAGATGTGTAAACACGCCGCACGCGTGCGCGTGATGGGGGCGTGATGCGCCGAGGTGCGCATGCGAACGGAACCCGCTGCGTGCCCCCGGGAGATAGGGAAAACATGCCGAAGGGAGGGGGAGCGACGGAGGAGCGGAGGATGCGGCCGCGCGGACCGCCACGGTAAGGAGGAGCGGGTGAGCGGAGGCACGCAGGGACCGGGCGCACGGTCCTGACACTCTCCTGGCTTCCGATCAAATCCCACATCTCACACTCAATTCTCCTTCTCACTTTTAAAGCTTTACACTCTTCTGCCCCTCCTTACATCTCAGCCCTAATTTCTCGTTATGCACCATCCCGACTCTTGCGTTCTTCTCAAGGATGTCTTTTTTCTACCCCCTTTGTATATAAAGCCCTCTCGTGCCTTAAACCTTTTATGCTGACTGCCCCGCACCTCTGGATTGCCCTTCCCCTCAATACCCGACTAGCACCCTCTCTATCCACCTTTTAGACCCACCTTAAGACACACTTGCTTAAAGAAGCATATGAATAGCACTGTGGATAATACTGGACACATGATACATAAAGCTTGCCCCCTGCAGATGTACTTACCAGAATGCCCTCCTACTGTCTCTGTACGTTCTCCCTACCTACCAATTAGATTCTAAGCTTCTCGGAGCAGAAGCTTCCTTAATGTTACTTTTATGTCTGAAGTACTTATTCCCCTGACCTGTTATTTATATTATCTGTTATTTATTTGATTACCACGTGTATTACTACTGTGAAGCACTTTGTACATTAATGGCGCTATATAAATCAAGACATACAATACAATACAATGTGTAGCAGCGGCTCCTAGAACCAAGAGTCGCACTGCATCTATATTTCTCATAATGTAGCTGTCATATCAGTGTTGTTACAGTAGTATAATCATGATGTGGATGATCACTACATAGAATCAAAGTGTGATTGTACTAAGGAGCAAAGATTACCACTACTCTTTTAAAGAAAAATAATGTTCCCAGCACACAAAAAGATTCCAAAAAAGAGGGGAATATGCCAAAAAAGTTTTAATGAGCAAAAAAAACACAAATCCACATCAATGTAAGTCAAAAACAAAAACACACCACATAAAGGAAAGGCGGGAGAAAAACAAGGAAAAGGGAGTGAGGGGTGGGATTGGATGGGAAAACTAAAAGATATAGGAGATGGGGGGCGGCAATGTTTCGGGGTACACAACCCCTTCTTCAGGCAAAATTTAGGGCTAGAGGGTATCCGGAATCACTCCTTCGGGGACAACGTGACAGGGCTGATGCAATTATGAGACATGCACATTTTGATCAAGCCCATCAAAAGATACCAGCTATTCCTTTTCCAGATACCAGTTTTCAATTCCTTTTGTTTCCACTTATAGCACTCTCAGTGGTCCCATTAAGAACATAATCCTTAAACATTGGCACTTACTTGGGTCTGACCCTCTTCTCGTACCCACATTGGGACTTTTTTCGTCCAAACGGGGCAAGAATCTGAAAGATAGGTTAATTAAAGCTGATTTAGGTGGTACTACTCAGTTCCAAACATTTTTAGGCACGCCAAAAAAGGGGAGTTTCCGTTGCTGCAGTTGCAGTCAGTGTGATAGTCTCCAGGAAGGCTGTAAATTTACCCACTCGCATACGGGACAATCCTTTAACATCCGAAATGTATTTACTTGTTTATCAGGAATGTCATTTACGTGCAGATTAGGTTATGAGGGGGAGACCACACAATGTGTGAAGGACAGGATCCGACAGCACAAAGCAACGATCCGGCGCTGTGATCAAGAGGCACCAGTGGCACACCACTTCACACAGGCTGGTCACAATCCTATTCAACTACGAATTCATATAATCGATGGTGTGTATAAGAGCAGACGTGGGGGTAATATTAATAAACTATTACTTCAAAAAGAGACTCAGTGGATACGGCGCTTGGGGACTATGACACCAGAAGGTATGAATAAGGAAATGGATCTGAGCTGCTATTTTTAATCCTTTATTAAGATGCCATTGTGTCTGTTCCGCCTGGATGCGGTTTGTCCCTTCGCCTGAGTCCAGTCTCGCATAGTAATATACTCTTTCTCTATTCACAGATCTGTTCACCATGACTTGGTTGCCCCCACTTGAACTGTGAAACATGCACCTGCTCTGTCACTCTCATCGTCATGTGCTGTGATCGGTCCTTTTTCACTGTGATCCCCCTCACCGCTGACCGTCCCTCTAGTCGAAGCCTCTCATTTTTCTTTCCATATATTTGACTACCACCAGACTCACTGCATTTTAGATTACATCAAGATCAATTTATCATTACAATCATACTTGTAAGATTAGTGCATTTACACTTTATTTTAACCATGTCTTACGTTTGCCTTTAACTTGGTCTCTTTTTATTTTTTTACATATGCACAATACTGCCTCATGTGGTTCCCACGACAACGATGGAGGGATCAACAGCAGTCTGCGTTACTCCATGTGGGTTCTCCCAGAAAGGCTGTCTTGCTTCTTTTGCCTGCTGCCACTATTTCCCTGGTTTCTCTGACGACAGGGATAGATTTGTTATGCTTGTGTAACGGTGTTTCTGGCCCGGCCTGACCCACCCAATCTCACATTGGCCCCTGTGGTCTAACCGGACCCCATTACAGTGTGAATATGCCTGACGGTGCACCTGCTGGCTACAGGACTCCTGAGTCTCCCGCATGATGGTGTGTGGGGAGAACCCGTCTAGACAGGCAGCTGAGGTAGTGTGTTGAGTCTCACCTATTTCCAGTGCAGCGCCTCCACCTCACCAGGGCCCCTGCGTCCGCATGGGGATGATCCTGCTGAGGAACTCCTCGGTGGTGCTCCTCTCTGTACACTCATTCCACAGATGTACACGAGAGGATTTCTGAATGAACACATCTTTATTGAATGATGTGGGCTAGCTGCCCCTCGCAGTTGAGACTTAGCCTCTCATGATTCTCCCCGCTGCTTCCCTTCAAAGGTGATTCTTTCCTTTAATAGGGATTCCCTATCCCCGCAGGGATCACTATCCTGTGCCAGGTCCCTGGACACAGTCTCCTCTGGAGTTACCGCAACTCTTCCTCTCAGCAGAACTCAGGTCTCATACCAAGACTCTCCAGCAACTCCTGCTGGGCTTGAACTAGAACTAAGAACTATACAGCAACTATACAGCAACTAACTTTCGAGCACAGTGCTGTGCCTTATGTCACTTCTGAGGCTGACACACCTCTGACATCACTAACCATGGAATCAGAGCATGTGACCAGTCCCAGCCATACACAGTTCACCCCACCAGGGTGTGAGGGTAAACCTCCATAATTACTGCTGGCATGCCCACACTTACCAGGCCTTACTGCCAACAGGAGAGATGACTGTAGGCATTTTACATGACCGCTACACTTGTAATACGCTTCACCGGCACTCCTGCATCCCGTGTCGTCACTGCAATGGCGTGAACCAATGGTCACCACGCTGTCGCCCCAGCCAATAGGAATAGACCAGCAGTAGTAATATGACGTCACAACAAAAACGTACTTCAGATGGCGCCGGAGGAACATCGTTCCAGCACTCTGACCGCAGCAGGACCATAAGAGCAACATCACGAGCATTCAAGCAGCAACTTTCCTTCTCTTGGTCTGTATACCTACTCTATTATGTGAACCCTGAACTAGTTGCTGTGGCTACATTTTGCATTGAACTGTTTGCGCTATCAACCTAACACTGCTTGGGGGGTTGAGCTAGAGGACCTTACGAACATACACACTGCAGCTGCTATTTCCTTGTTCTGTGGATATACATCATTGTGTGTACCTTGTACTATTTGCTTTTGCTGCATGTTGCATTGGACTGTCAGTGCTACCATCTGAACACTATTCAAGTGGTCTAGTTGTATGCTTCAAAACACCCTCCCTCTGCATTTGTTCCTTCTCTCCATAGGGTTTACCCTGATATTGTTTTAAGTTGCTGGTAGTTGCTGGACTGGCCTTTGACTGTACCCCCAGTGAAGATATCTTTACTCCCATTATTCGTCACTTCAGGGCTTTTTTTCTGTAGGGAGATTGGTACAGGGATAGGGAAGTACCATTGGACATTTTTTTTTTGTTTCAATTTTTTTATTGTTTTTACCAGAGTACACAACATATAATAAACTTTGCTGTACAGATATTGGGGGAACATTGATGTTTATGTTGGATACAATAGACGTCAACAGTCCGTTATCTTTATTCAGACAGATGTGTATCTTACGGGGCTTATTGCTATTTGCTCATATGTTCCCACTGTTGGGGTTCTAATGGGGAAGCAGTCGCTTCCTCGTGTACCTCTTTTAGTAACAGGATAGAGGAGAGAAAAGAGGAGAAGAAGAAGAAGAAGAGAGGGGGATGGGGGGGGAGAGAAGGGGGAGGGAAGGGGATGTAGGGTTCTGCCTAGCTTTCTGAGTACTCTAGTTCTTCCTTTATAAGTCTGTTACCCGCTCGGCCAAATTTCCCATGTTTTATGGAACTTGTCCATTTTTTGGGACAGTGTTGCCGTAAGGAGTTCCATTGTCTTTATTTCTCGTAGCCTTCGAAGCACAGTCTGTTTAGCGGGGGCATTTACCTTTTTCCACGCAGCTGCCACAGAGCAGCGTGCCGCCATGAGTACGTGCCCCACCATCCTGCTTTCTGCAGTATCTAGATCGTCTATTGGTTTAGCCAGCATCATGGACAGTGAGTCCACCTCAATCTCTACCCCCAGGTATTCTCGGATCAATGTTTTGAACACCTGAATCTTTGGACAATTCCACCAGATATAAGCCATGTCTCCTCTTTGCCCGCATCCCCTCCAACACAAATCCGGAGTCCCGGGGAAGATTTGGCTCAACCTATTTGGGGTTAGGTACCAATGGAATATGATTTTATATATGTTTTCTTTGATGGTAGTACAGATCGATGTTTTGGAAGCTGCCTCCCAGATATCCTCCCAGTCTTCCCTATCAATCTCTATATTTAAATCTTCTGTCCATTTGGACATATAACTATGTTGGGAACAACCTGCTGATCGCGCCAGGCCCAGATATATCTCCGAAATCAATCCTTTGGAATAGTACCCTTTCCTACACAGTCGTTCAAAATTTGTTAACGGTTGGAAAGCCATTTCTTTGGAGACTGTTTGCAGGTAGTGCCTGATCTGCAGGAAGCCAAATATTGGTAGGTTTACCGTTTGATATTTGTTTTCCAGCTCCTGAATCGGTAAAAGCTTACCTTTTCCAATAAAGTCCTCCGCTACCAACATCTTTAACTGTTTAAATTTACTAAGTCTCTGTGGGAGCCAGCCGGGGGGGAACTCTGGGTTACTGAATATGGGTGTTAATAGTGTGGGGTGAGCCGTCAGACCATATTTTTCTTTATTTTTGGTCCATATTTTCCATGTACATTTCATTGCTCCCAGTTTTAATGTTTCCGAGAAGGTCTCCCTGCCCCGCACAGTCCACAGGGTGGCCGGGAGTGAGAGAGGTCTCGTATAGGTAGACTCTATCCCTGTCCAACAACTTGTAGTTGGGTCGTTGTTCCACATTATCACTTGTTTGAGTTGGGCCGCCAAATAGTATTTAATGATATCTGGGACTGCCAGGCCTCCGCATTCTTTTGGTGCTAGCATGATAGTTCTAGCTACTTTTGGTCTTTTGTTTTGCCAAATAAATTGAAAAATTCTATTTTGCATATTTTTTCATTCAGATATTGGGATATCGATTGGAAGAGTCTGGAAGTAATACAGAAGTCTTGGTAGGATATTCATTTTGACCGTGGCTATTCTGCCTAGCCAAGATATCTGGTATCCATTCCAGCTCTGGAGATCTTTTTTTAGTTTCTCAAATAAGGGCGGGTAGTTGTATTGGTATAGTAATTTGTACTCCCATGCTATTTGAATTCCCAAGTATTTGATTTTTGTGGAGCTCCATTTATAATTGAAATTTGTTTGTAGCAGTTTGGCCTCGGGGCTAGGTAAAGATAAATTTAGTGCTTCCGACTTATCCATGTTGATTTTTTATCCCGAGATTTTGCTAAATTTGTCTAATTGCGAGTGTAAATTCGGGAGTGAAGTCAAGGGGTTGGCTAGAGTTAGGATAATGTTCCCTCCAGAAACTCACTAAACATATCCAGTAGATATGGTGCCAAAATCAATTTGAATTTTTTATAATATTGATTGGAGAACCCATCTGGACCTGGCGTTTTGCTTGGTTTTAGTTGGGAGATGGCTTCTAATAACTCTTCCTGCGAAATTTCTTTATTTAGTTCTGATAGGTTACCTTCCGAGAGGTTTGGAAGTTTACATGATTCTAAGTATCATTATAGTTATAGCTTCCTCGTTTGAAAATCTGTTTTTGGGAAAATTTAAGTTATATAATTTGGAGTAGAAGTCTGAGAATTCAGCTACTATCTGTTTTTCACAGTACTTTTTGGTGCCCGCCTTTGTTTGTATAACTGTTATTTGAGATTTGGTTCTCGACCTCTCAATTTGGATGCTAGTAACCGGTCGGCCTTATTCCCTTTGTCATAATATTTTTGCTTGGTCCACCGCAACGCTCTCTCCACTTCGTCTATTTGTATCTGTTTAAAATCAGATCTAGCTTTGTCCAGTACTTTGCGTAGTTGTTTTGAGGGATTAGCTTTATGTTTATGTTCTAGGAGTTGGACTTTCTCCGCTAATTCGTTGTACAATTTCTGTTTTGTTTTTTTCTTGTGTGAGGCTATGGAAATGATATTCCCTCAGATCGTGGCCTTATGGGCCTCCCACAGCATCGCTGGTGACTCCACAGAGCCCTTGTTCAGCGCAAAGTATTCTCTGAGCTTTTGCTTAATCTCTATCTCTACGTCTATTTGGTTTAACAGAGAATCGTTCAATTTCCAATTATATTGGCTATATTTTTAGAAAGGGAGGGAGAGTGTCAGTGATACCGGAGCATGGTCCGACCATGATATAGATCCTATGTCTGACTGGGAGGTTGCCTGGAAGATATCTTTGGTGCCCAGAAAATAATCAATACTTGAATAGGTCTGGTGTGGGGGAGAGAAGTAAGAGTAGTCCCTCTGACCCTGATGCTGCGCCCGCCAAATATCTATCTGCGAAAACTCTTTTAATATATTCCGGAACTCTTTGGCGTTTTTTGCCGTGGAGCGTGGGTGGGGGGTTCCCTATGGGCTCACCCTGTCATGGTCAGGCTCTACTAGCATGTTGAGATCATCTGCTAGCAGTAATGTAGTTCTAGGTTGGGGAGCTAGACTGTCGCATAGGTCCCTCAAGAAACCGGCCTGGCCTTCGTTTGGGGCGTATATATTAACAAGGGTAATCTCTACATCTGATAAGGTTCCCTGCAAAATGAGAAATCTACCCTCTGGGTCTGAGGTCTGCTTTTTTAGTGTGAACTTAACGTTTTGTCTAAATAGAATAGCTACCCCCCTTTTTTTTAGTGGAGAAGGATGCATAATATGCCTGGGGATAATATCTCTGAAAGGTATTAGGGGGCGATATCGTATTAAAATGTGTTTCCTGTAAAAACAACACATCCCCCTTTGTTTTTTTTAGCTCTTGAAGAGCGAGCTTTCTTTTGATTGCTGAAATGAGTCCCCTAACATTTAGTGACACTAGTTTAAGTGTTGTGTTTAGGGCCATTCTTATTTATGTGATGTCTCAGGGACTCTGTCTTTCCCTCCACTTTCCCAAGGTGGTGGGGGTCTCCGCAGTCATACCTTGTCCTGGCGGCTGCGTGGTGTTTCTGCTGAGTCTTGGCTTCCGGGGCTCCTGCTTCCCCTCGACCGTGTTGTCCCTGCTGGTTATGTATGGACAAGGGGACAGGTTTTTGCATATATTTATCTAAGCCTTTCTTGCAAGCAATAACTGATAAGTGTGGGTGCTGATTCTGTGTTGACTTCTTGTTTTCCGTTTGCGGGCGGAAGTGATTGGGGGGATGTGGAGGGGCTGAGGGGTGGTAGGGAGAAGGAAAGAGTAAGAAAGAGGTAGAAGAAGAGAAAAAGAGTGGGCTGTCGAAGAGCCCAGTTTTGGGGACCCTCATCTCCCTAAGGATAAGGGTAGTGGGCCTAGTGCCTCTGGGAGACTTCCCTGAGCACCGCCTTCCAAAAGCCATCAGGAAGGTCGGAGAGCCCTCCTACAAAAGATAAACATTGTATCCAATCATGTACAGTTATATAAAAACTTAATCAACCTCGTAACTTCAGGGGTGCACCTATTGAGTTTTCTACCCAACTTCATCTTGCTTAAGTGTCTTATAGTCCTTTCCTTAGCAGGAAAAGTAGAGTGCTTGTCTGCGGGGGGGGGGTTTGGGGTTTTGTTTTGTTTATTCTTTTGTTGGGTTTTGTTTTTTGTTGTGTTTGTTTTTTTTTTTTTTTTTTTTTTTTTTTTTTTTTTTTTGTTTTTGGTTTTTTTGTGTGGTTCGGGGGGTCATTTTTCCTTGGGGGTTTAGTTTTTTGGGTTTTTTTGGGCGGTGTTTTTTCTTTTTTTTTTTTTTTTGGTTTTTTGGGGGGGGTTATTGTGGTTCTTGGGAGGAGGGGGGTGTTGGTTGGCGGGAGGAATGGGTAAAAGGGAGTGAGGTTGGGGGGGAGGGGGGAAAAAAGAGGGGGGGGGGGGAGGTGGGGGGGGAGAAGAGGGGAGGGAGGGGGGGGGGGAAGAGGTGTTGTTGTGGTGGGGGAAGAGGGTGTGGGTGGGGTTTGGTGGGAGGGGAGGGGGGGAAGAGGGGGTGGGTATAGGGCGGGGGGAGAGCCCGTCTGACTATGGTCTCATTGGTTCCCCTCAGAAACCTTTTCAGCTCTCTAGTGTTAACCAGTACTTCACCATTGGACATTTTGGTGTCTGTTGGGAAAGAAAAAAATTGCCTGAAGAAGGGGTTGTGTACCCCGAAATATTGCTGCCCCCCATCCTCTGTACCTTTTAGTTTTCCTATCCAATCCCACCCCTCACTCCCTTTTCCTTGTTTTTCTCCCGCCTTTCCTTTATGTGGTGTGTTTTTGTTTTTGACTTACATTGATGTGGATTTGTGTTTTTTTGCTTATTAAACTTTTTTGGCATATTCCCCTCCTTTTTGGAATCTTTTATGTGCTGGGAATTCTTTTTCTTTGGATTATCGTTTGAGAGGAAATAGGGTCCTCTCAATTCGAAATTGCACCGCTTATTTATCCCATTTATGCTTGTTTTGCGTGCTGTCTATCTTTAATTATTTTTTACTACTCATTTAATTTCACACCCAAAGTACCACTACTTCACTTACATCTTCAGTAGCTAATTTTAGAAAATAAACCCCTTTCTATTTCTACAGCAGAAATATTGTTTAGATTTAAAATACCTTCCAAAGAGTTTTGCTCAATGTGTAATAAGTAAATGTATTTATTCAAATCAGGCACAGAACCACTACTTTTTTCTTTTTTTCACTCAAAGTCTATTGACATTTTTTTGGTGGGGAGGGGGTAGGAGTATAAAAAAATTAACGTGGAGGGAAGGGATGGGGGAATGGGGTAGCAGTTCCATTACATTTTCTGAATCTCATACAAATACAGACAGTTGTACAGTACATTTATTTGCGAGGCATAGTTACATACAGTACATCAGTTCTATAAGTGTTGACACAAGACCGTTTATCCCTTTACAACCTACAGGTTACCTGTGGATCTAAGAGTGCTATGTTCTATAACATTTCTTGAGGGTGTGTTTTAGGAATGAGGAACGTTTTCCAATAGTATCATATCACGTATGTAAGGAATCAGGGAACACGTCCCTTGCAGCGTTTTCCCTCCTTACCTGCTGCAGCACACCTCCCCACTCTGGTTACAGAGCGAGTGCGCACCTACAGCTCTTCTCTTGGTGCCACGGAGCTTGGCTTTGCCCCCCGGTCGTGTCACGCGCATCTGTCACACGTGGCACGTGCAAGTGATGGCGTGCACTGCTCCCCCGCTGTGTGGCAAGTATTCCTAATTGCCCACTTGTCTCCTGCAGCCTATCCTAGCCTCTGCAGCGGCCGCACCTCCGCTCCGCCTCCCTTGCTATTGGTTCCTGTTTACATTAAAAGACTTTCACTTCCACCTTGCTGAGCATAATCTGTGTAGCCTTGCGTTCACCGTGCCTTGCCTTGTTCCTGTGTTTTTCTCTGCTGATTTCTTGTGTACCGACCTGGCTTTACTTTAGGACTCTCTCTGGATAACTACCCCAGCTTGACTATTGGACCCCCTCTGGATAAAGACCCCAGCTTGCCTCTGACTACCCGCACCTCTCCAGTCCTGACCATGGCTATCGGATATACTACCACTCTCCCGGCTCCAACCCCTGGCCATTGCACAACGGACATTGACCATCCCTCTGGTTCTGCCACTGGACTCCGGCAAGTATCTCAACTAACCCGATCTCTCCAACCCAGACCCAGCTACGCTAACTATCCACTCTCCAGGCACGCCTCTGCTGCTGTGGGTTTGCAGTCTTGTACTTTCCCACCTCAGTACCAGGGTCCTGCCTTGTTCATGGTGAGCGCAAGCGTTACAATGTATTTGTTAATAACGACTTGTCTTGGACGGGAAGATTAATTTTTCCATAAATTGGCTATGGAACATCTTGCACAGTATGTATATGTGATATACATGTGTTGATGAGGACTGGCTCCTTCTATTGGCAAGGCTAAAATCATTACCCTTGGAACCATAGGCATTCTCACCTCTAGTGTTTACTTAATTAGGTCTTGCATATTTTTCCAGAATCTGCCAATCTTGGGGCAGAGCACCATATGTGGACCAAGTCACCTACTCCATCACATTCCCTCCAGCAACTATCCGTATGGCCTTGAAAGATTTGACTCTTTTGGAGCAAGATGCCAATCAAAAAGGAATATTTGCTATATGCCTCGCTGTGGAGGGTTTTTGTCACTTTTTTACCCACCATAACTTAACCAAGTATGGTAAAACCGATCCCTGCTTAATTTTTGCATAGCCAGTAGAACCAACCCCACACTGAGGAGGCCCATTAAGGTCAAAACAGCTGTCTGTGGTGGGTTTGATGGTTATGCATGTTAACCCTGGCTGTGCTCAAAGCTGTGACCTTGCAGCAAGCTTAAGCCTATAGGGAAACCATGTTGAATGGTTTTGAAGCAAAAGGTGGCACTGTGTGCTCATTTGCATGTCATTTCCCAGAATCCCTTGCTGCAGTGAAAGTGCTGTGTGCTGGGTGATAATGGTGAAAGGCGGGGTTGCAAACCTGTCTAAGACATTCAAATCTGCACACAGTAATATTTCCATTTGCTGTGGAGGGTTTTTGTACCTTTTTTTACCCACCATAACTTAACTAAGTATATATATATATATATATATATATGCAAATATAGCTGTATGCTCATCTGCATGTCTTAGGCAGGTCTGCAAACCCACCTTTCCCCATTATCACCCAGCATTACAGCACTTCCACTGCAGCAAGGGATTCTGGGAAATGACATGCAAATGAGCCACACAGTGTCACTTTTGCCTCAATAACCATTTTTAACATGGTTCCCTATAGGCAAGCTTTGCTGCATGTCACAGGCGCCCTTTGACGAACAGCCAGGGTTAAGGTGCCACAAGAAAACCCCCCACAGACAGCTGTTTTCGCACCTTGATGGGTTCATCAGTGTGGGGGTTGATTTAACTGGAACCAAGAGAGGCCTTATGGGATAGGCCAAACCATTACTACTGAGTTAAGTTATGGTGAGTCAAAAAAAAAGTGACAAAAACCTCCACAGGAAAGCAAATATGCAAATAGCTGTATGTCATCTGCATGTCTTAGGCAGGTCTGCAAACCCCACTTTCCCATTACACCCAGCATACAGCACTTCCACGGCAGCAAGGGATTCTGGGTGGAAATGACATGCAAATGAGCACACAGTGTCACTTTTTGCCTCAATAACCATTTTTAAACATGGTTCCCTATAGGCTTAGCTTGCTGCAGTGGTCACACGCTTTGAGCAACAGCCAGGTTAAGGTGCATACCCAGAAAACACCCACAGACAGCTGTTTCGACCTTGATGGGTCTCATCAGTGTGGGGTTGATTTTACTGGGAAGCGCAAGAGAGGCTTATGGGATAGGCCAAACCATCTACTGAGTTAAGTTATGGTGAGTAAGAAAAAAAAGTGAACAAAAACCCTCCACAGGAAGCAAATATGCAAATAGAGCTGATGCTCATCTGCATTCTTAGGCAGGTCTGCAAACCCACCTTTCCCATTATACCCAGCATACAGCACTTCCACTGCAGCAAGGATTTCTGGAAATGCATGCAATGAGCACACCGTGTCACTTTTTGCCTCAATAACCATTTTTAACATGGTTCCCTATTAGCTTAAGCTTGCGCATGGTCACAGCTTTGAGCACAGCCAGGGTTAAGGTGCATACCCAGAAAACCACCCACAGACAAGCTGTTTCGACCTTGAGGGGTTCATCAGTGTGGGGTTGATTTCTGGAAGGAATGCAAGAGAGGGCTTATGGGATAGGCCAAACCCTACTACTGAGTTAAGTTATGGTGAGTAAAAAAAGTGACAAAAACCTCCACAGGAAAGCAAATATGCAAAATATAGCTGTATGCTCATCTGCATGTTAGGCAGTCTGCAAACCCACCCTTTCCCCATTATCACCCAGCTCATTTGCATGTCATTCCCAGACCCTTGCGCAAGTGGAGTGCTGTATGCGGTGATAATGGGGAAAGGTGGTTTGCAGATGCCTAAGACATGCAGATGAGGCATCAGCTTTTTGCATATTGTTTCTGTGGAGGGTTTTGTCATTTTTTTACTCACATAACTTTAACTCAGGTATGGTTGGCCTATCACAGAGCCTCTCTTGCATCCCAGTAAAATCAACCACACTGATGAGACCCATCAGGGTCGAAACAGCTCGTACTGTGGGTGGTTTTCTGGGTATGCACCTTAACCTGGTGTGCTCAAAGCTGTGACCATGCAGCAAGCTTAAGCCTATAGTGGAAGCGGAAACCATGTTAAAAATGGTTATTAGGCAAAAAGTGACACTGTGTGTATTTGCATTAAGTTCCCAGAATCCCTTGTGCAGTGGAAGTTGCTGTATGCTGGGTGATAATGGGGAAAGGTGGGTTTGCAGACCTGCCTAAGACATGCAGTGAGCATACAGCTATTTTGCTTTCCTGTGGAGGGTTTTTTGTCACTTTTTTTTACTACATACATAAACTTAACTCAGTGTATGGTCTTGCGTGTGCCGTTCATGCCGTAATACCACATGTAGACATAAGTCGCCGCGTTCGTGGGTGGGTTTTGGTATCGCACCTGTACACTGCCTAGTGTCTCAAAGCTGGCATAGCAAGTTATGCCTATAGAGGGATACCTGGATGGCTGCAGGGACTGGGCTGGGTGGAGATAAATTGGGGCAAGAAGCGGAGATGGGCAGTGGGGCGTGTAGATCGCGGATTGCGCAGGGGAACAGCTCGCTTGGGTTCACCCGCGGCTGCGGCCTTCGGCTGATTCGAGAGTGGGGGAGACTCGTGTTTTATAGCTGGTTTGCGTTGCGATAGAATTTGCATGTGTGCTTACGTAGTTTGTCGTTCCTGTTTGTGCATTTTAGGTTTCACGACTACTATTGTATGTGGCTATCCAATAAGCCTCTCTTGCATTCCCAGTAAATACAACACCACACTGCATGGACCATCAAGCGAAACAGCGTCTGGGTTTGAGTGGTTTTCTGGGTATGCACATTAACCCTGGGCTGTGCTCAAGTGTGACGCATGCAGCAGCTTTAAGCCTATTAGGGAACCATGTTAAAACTTGTGATTTGAGGCAAAAGACACTGTGTGCCTCATTTTGCATGTCATTCCAAGCCAATACCCTTGCATGCAGTGGAGTGCGTATGCTGGGTGGATGAAGGGGAACAGTGGGTTTGCAAGACTGCCTAAGACATCCGCAATGAGCATACAAGTATATTGCAATAGTTGACTTTCCTGGGGAGGATCTTTGTATTTTTTGTTACACCTATATATATATATATATTAATTCATTTATTTAGATATATATATGTATAATATGTGATGTAGAGGTATCATACCGTGTTAGCGCAGCTTCAATAATCCAAAAAAATTAAAAGAGATACTGTTGTAGCTAACCTAAATGCATTTTATTTGGGCAGCATTCAGAGATACACTGATCTCTTCTTCCGGCGGTGTTGTTACAATGAATGAAGCAAAGCAAAGAGTTTATTAAAAAAAGTTGTCGTTGGAATGTTATCTTGCTAGTTCTTCCCCCGGTGTGGATGGTGTTTTAGGGCCTAGAGGTGTCAAAAGGTTCCTTGAAGCAAGTGAGTAAGATTGTGTGTGTATTGTGTGTACTCTGTGAGAATATAACATGACGGAGGAGCCAAGTATATACAGTGCTTTCAAAGAGTTGTGGTGTGGCGTGGGAGGGAATAAATGGTGGGGGTAGGTGTGGAAATTGTGAGAGATAGTAGCACAACTAAACAGTGTGTGCGATACTATTGGTCCGCTAAGGTGTAAGGATGGAAAAACAAGAGAGGATGAGATGTGTAACGAGCAGCTGTGTGTGCATAATATAAGCACAAGTAGTACAGACATGGCCTAAGCGCTCTATGGGAAGAGTATTATTGTGCAGTTAATGACTCGATAAAATGTCGATCTTGTTAGGCCAACCACTAAGTGTCCCCGAAGGGCACATAAATTGTATTCATGCCCTCATCTTCTTTCGGTGTTTTTTAAGATACCCTTTGGTTGGAATGGAAACCCTAAGATCGTCATCGTATGGCCGAGGTCAGAGAATGTTCGGCGACAGGAATAAATATTATATAATATTATAGTTTTTTTCCTTTTTTTTCTTTGATGATAGGATAGATATATATATATATATATAATTGATTATATATATATATATATAGATATATTATATATATATATATATGAAATACACAAAAGAAAAAAGAAAAGTGTTCCACTAAAAGCACTCAAGCAACAATAATAAGGAAAAAATGTTTATTGAATGGACATGGAAAACACTAAACAAATATAAATATAAAACAATCCCCAAAGGGTCTCAACAGATGTGAAAATATGAAGGTAATACTAAAATCCTAAGTAAATATAGAAAAAACAGGATCTTACTACTCAGGTAAATCCTGAGATATATAAAGACCGGCTTGTCAAAACAATATTACCACAACAGCTGTGTGCTGTGAACTATTTACTGTTAATAGTAGTTGCCAAAAACAATACCACCTAGGTCACCAAAGAAACAAATAAATGACAAAAATTCACCACTTATAAAATAAAGGAATCATTACATATACTTGCAGAGAATAATGAGTATTTATGTCCTTGTATAGAGTCCTAGGGTTGTGAAAGAACCTGTGCAAGAAATTTGGTATCATTGTTGCAGCAAGAGTTCACAGCCGATAAAAGGGATCCAAAGGGAGTACACACAAAGACAAGCCCGACGCGGCATTTCGCACCCTTTGCTTCTTCAAGGGGCTTAATAAAGTAACATCCAGTTAGGGTTTAAATACACAAAATCAATTAGCATTGACCAATAAGAATGTGAACAGAGAAAATGAACAGCTGAATCATAAGGAACAACGTGATGCTAAATGCTAGTGAGATGGTCTATCCAGCATAAAATGTAATCAAAGTTCCTATTGGTTTGTCAGTTCGCACTGCTCCAATCAAAACCGCCCACAGATAGCACTGTATTTAAAGTCTCGTGAGGGCACCAGTAGTAGCAGTGAATAAGTAATGAGCTACTGAAGGCTGCGGCATGTCATCATGATAAGGCGTGCAGATTCAACAAAATAGACACCTCCCATTATGTCAACCAGGGGAGGGTCCGTTTATAAAATGTAAACAAAGCTCCATTTGATCCATGCCTGCACAAATAACATCAGGTCCGCAGTATCCAAAACAGTCCCGCAAATGCATCAAATGGCAGCAGCGGACATGCGCTATGTCATCCAGGGGGAGTTCCATCTCGAAACATAAATACAGCCGTATTGAAACTATGTCAGTGCGGACAACATCACGCAGCCCATGCTGCACACATCATGTAGATACAGTATCATCCTGAGCAGGGCAATGGAACAGACAGTTCGTTACCACCAGTAAAAGGAGTCATCTTTGATAAGGATTATCACTTTTTAGGAACTTGTCAAACAAGAGGAATTAAGTCAGAAAACGGAAAGGGAAAGGTACAAATCAGTAAAAAATAAAAATAATGTACCACAAGTTACTGCAAGAAAAGTCCACTGCACAAATAAGTGTCAGAAACGTACAGATTCTTTAACTAAGATATTAAATCCGTTAAAAAAAAGAGAAGAGGAACACACAGGAGCTATGAGGTCATATATACAGTATAAATCAAAATGCATTAAAGTGTGATTAAAGTTATACAATTTAAAACACCCAATACTGTGTAATAATAATAAAAGTATAAATACCTAAATATATAATAAATGTGCTGTTTATATAAAAATATAAATATAAAGTGCATGTAATAATCTATTTTTAATAAGGAAAAAATATTTTTCCCATAACAATAACAACTATAAAAAAACAGGTAAGTGTTATATGATAAATAAATCATATATTAATTAAATAGGTTAATAATAAAAGTGCTAACTAAAATAAATTAATACACATAAATAATGCACAATAAAAAAATGTGTAACATATAGGAACCCCCTGGTAGATATATCAGGAGGGGAAAAAGAGAGGACATTCCTTTACAAAAACATGGCATACCCTGTATATTCATTAAGGCCATGAGGGAGAAGAGTGCCCAATGTAAAAAATCCCCCCGCACTCTCTCTGCAAAAGACGCCTCTCTAAATCTCCACCCCGTAACTCCAGAGAAACCTGATCAAAGGCAAAAGCTGATAAAAAGCCTGGATTGGAGTTATGACATTTTTTTAAGTGTCTTGCCACTAAGGTCAATTTCTTACCCCTAAGGAGATTCTGCTCTGCATTTTTGATGTCCCTAACATGTTCAAGGATGCGGAAGCGAACTTCTCACGTCGTCATCCCAATATATGTTTTAGAACAAGGACATGAAAGAGAGTATATTACTGCCTTACTCTTACAGTTTAGAGGCATTTTAATCTTAAATGTCCTTGAATTCTGTTTATTAAGAAAGATAGGTGTATTCATCATATATTGGCATGCTGAACATGTTTTTCAGGCAAGAAATCCCGGGGGCATCCTTTTGGAGAGGAAATGGGTAACCTTATTGACACTATAGTGACTCTGAACCAATTTATCCTTTAGGTTCGGAGCTCTACGGCTTACCAGATCCACTGTGGATCCTAAAATTTGACATAGGTCCGGATCGGATCGCAATAAATGCCAGTGTTTCTGGATAGCCTGGCGATAACACTGCCAGTTCCTGTCGTATGTGGCAATAAACCTGATGTTCTTGTCTGATGCCAGTCGATTGTCCTTCCCTGTAACCAGAAGAGAGGATCGGACCCGGCCTCACTGATTCTCCTGGCTCGTTTGATCGAAGTCTTACTGTTACCACGTTGTAGGAATGTTGATGTCATTTTGTTGGCTCTACTAGTGTAGATTGCTTGTGTAGAGCAATTTCTCCTAAGTCTCAGGAACTCTACCACGGGGTTCCCTTTAATCTGATGGGGCGGATGACTGCTACTTGCATGAAGGATGAAATTAGTAGCAATCATTTTGCGGAAGATGTCAGTCTCAATATATCCATCCCCGCTGAGAGAGATCCTGAGATCCAGGAATTCAACTGATGTTAGACTCGAGACAGACGTGAGCTTAATATTAAGTGAGTTCTGGTTGAGACCATCGACAAACCCCCCAAAATCCTGAGATGTACCATCCCAGAAGATAAGGATATGTCGATGAATCTCAACCAGAGAATAACATCATCTTGAAAGAAAACCTCCCTTTCCCAAAGCCCCAAAAATAGATTGGCATAGGAGGGCACGCATGTCGCACCCATCGCCGTTCCCCTGACTTGTAAATAAAATTGGCACTTAAAAAGAAAATAATTATGGGTCAAAATAAATTGTAACAATTCCAACAAAAATTCTACCATCTCAGGGGCCAGGCCTTCCCTCGATAGGAAGTACCGCGCTGCTCGTAAACCATCACCATGGTTAATATTGGTGTATAGTGATTCTACATCACAAGTAGCTAGCACGGTACCTCCCTCGAGGGCGACCTGGTCCAATCTGAGGAGCACATCAGATGTGTCCCTCAGATGAGATGGCAATGTTTCAACAATAGGGATTAAAAATTTATCAAGGAAACGGCAGATGGGCTCGCACAGTCCCCCCACTCCAGAAACGATGAGGCATCCTGGTGGGCGGGAGGAATCCTTATGGATCTTGGGGAGCATATAAAAGGTAGGGACCACGGGAAACCTAGAGACCAAGGCCGAACTCTGTTTAGTGATAATGATGCCCTGTGAAACGGCCTCCATAATAAGATTATCTAAATCATGATTGAATCTGTCTGTGGGGTCGCCCAGGAGAGTACGGTAACAGTTTTTGTCCTTTAACTGGCGTAAGGCTTCCCTCTCATACATATTCTTTGGCCATCGGACAACATTCCCACCTTTGTCCGACAGCTTGATCTCCACGTCTCCTAGGTCCCGCAATTCCTTAATTGCACACGACTGTCCTCTAGTAAAATTCATGGGGCCACGGAATCTGAGCATCTTGGAGAATTCATTAGAGACCAGGTTCGCGAAGATCTCAATCTGTGAAGATGTCTGTAGGGGAGACAGATTTAGGCACCAGACTCTACAGGACTCTGGAAGTGGTATTGTTAACCGATGGTGCCTGGGAAACCACCTCCTCATCAAGACTAACCTCCAAATCCCTGATCAGGTTACACTCCTGTGTGTTCCAAATCTGTTCTAAGGCCAAATTGGCACCATCTGTCTCAACCGACCTTTTAATAAAAAATTTGTGCAATAAGAGTTTTCTACAGAATAAATGAAGGTCCTTGACCCAGTCAAAAGTATCAGTTGATGACGTGGGTGAAAAAGATAACCCCAATTTTAATACTGTTTGTTGATCATGGGTCAAGGACAACTCTGATAAATTGATGACCCAAAGATCATCTATTTCCCCGATTTGTTTGATTTGTTATAGAAGAAAAAAGGTATAGGCGGTCACTGCATATCGGAACTTAGCCAAGGAAAATAAAATCAGCTTTATTGAACTTGAATGCTGCACATCACAGAGAGCACCTCTGACGCGTTTCGTCCCATCGTGGGACTTTATCAAAGAGTAAAAAGTCTCTCAACACGGGTATCTTTTGTAGGCAAATCCTCTCTATTGATTGGTTTAGAAAAAATCACACTCAGTAGTAGGCAATCAACTAATCATGTTGAAAAGCCATGAAGGGAATCATAGTTGCCTGACAAAAGATAAACCAGTATCTAGACCAAGGACAAACAATACAGATATGTAAAAGAATATCAAAATGTCAAAAAACATATAAAAATTAAAAACAAGAACAAGTGATATGCAGCATCAATGACATAAATTCATATAAACAAAAGAATACACATATGGAATTATAACCCACTGGAGAAGTACAATAAGTGTCACATATTGACAATGTTGTAAATTTAGCAATATATTGATATTTGTTAAAGACATAATAACATATCAACACTTTTGACCTGATGTCATAAAGAATACATATAAAAAATGAACAATGTGTGGAAGAACAATCAATACCTAATAAAGAATGTCCGAGCATGCAAAATGATATATATTGAGATATATAATATATTACATATGATATGATGTACCGAGAGACACACTCCCAAGACTCCCCAAACCACTAACCCTGAAGGAAATGTTTCAACTCCCAATCAAGGTTAATACCATGTGGGTGGAGAGTGTTGAGAGTGTATATCCAATACATCTCTTGTTTATTTAGAACATTTTCCCTGTTGCCACCTCTAGGGTGGCATGATATATGTTCTATAGCTGAAAAAGAAAAATTATTGATACTGCCTTTAGGACATTGGGAAAAGTGTCTGGCCACAGGGTGATTTAAATCTCTCTTTTTAATCAAACGAACATGCTCGGCAATTCTGACCTTAAGGGGCCTTGTAGTACGGCCCACATATTTATGTCCACAACCACAATAGAGGACATAAATAACAAAACTGATATTACAATTAAGAAAGTTTTTTATGTAATATTTTCTAAGGTTCTCATTGTATGTAATGTATCTGGTCTGGATTGCATACTAACACATAGAACATTTGCCACACTTAAAAAAAACCTTTGGGTATACTTTTAACATTAGGGAAATTGGATCTAGAGTCAAACATACTAGGCGATAAGTGAAAGGCCAATGTTTTGGCTTTGCGGTAAGAAAATCTTGGACCACTTTGTACAATATTACGAATGTCCTTGTCTAACAACAATGTATGCCAATGTTTTGATATGATGTTACAAATTTGTTAAGAGTGAGAATTAAATGTAGTAATAAACAATGGACTCTTCGTATTATTGGAGAATGATAATAAATCTCTCTCTCTTTTAGGTAAAAAGTTTTTCTTTTTCTTACAGATAAGGGTTCCTCTATCCATAGCATCCGCCTTGGCAAATGCTGTTGCTATATCTTTGGCAGAATAACCCCTGGTCAAGAATCAGACATCTCTTTTTCTCGGGACAAGAATACTTCATTGTCCGAACAAAGTCTTTTTAATCTGACAAATTGTGCTCCTGGAATGTTCTTAATCAGAGAGTGTGGATGACAACTTTGTGCGCTAAGAAGCGTATTTCTGGAATTTCATTTCCTGTAAATGTCTGTCTGTATGTTCATATCATTGTCAATATACAGGAGCAAATCTAAATAATGAATGTGATTAATATTGTGTTCAAAAGTAAACTTAAGATTATAATCATTGGTGTTAAGATATTCAAAAAAAGAAAGTAGTGAATTTTCATCGCCTTTCCAAATTAAGATCAGATCGTCAATATATCTCGTAAAATAAATGATATTATGACGAAATGAATTGTCACTGTGATAAATAAAACGTGATTTCCAAAAACCCATAAATAAATTCACATAAGATGATGCAAAACTTGTGCCCATAGCCGTGCCCAATTTCTGTAAATAAAACTGTTAATCGAATAAAAAATAATTGTGCGTGAGTAAAAAAGATATGGATTCTAATAAAAAAGTGCAATGTGAAATAGATAAAGTGGATAAATGAAAAAAGTGCCTAATGGCGGCAAGACCGTGCTGGTGTTCAATAATGGAATACCAGGACGTCACATCCATAGTGACCCACCTGTATTCCCTGTGCCAAGTGAATTACTGTATACTGACAATGAAATCAGTCATGTTTCTAATAAAAGACGGTAACTGAAATACCAGGGGTTGTAAAAACCTGTCCACATACCGCGATAACCCATCCCCCAAAGATCCAATACTCGCAACTATAGGTCCTCCAGGAGGGTCAGCCTGCAATTTATGGATCTTTGGGAGATGGTGGAATACCGTAATCACAAGATGTGGACAGGAAAGAAATTCAAATTCTTTTTTATTAATGACATTAAGAATTCTGCCCATATCTAATAATTACTAAGGATTACTCCCAAGATGCTGATAAGTGGTTGTGTCCCTCAATTGTCTTATAGCTTCACATTGATATTGATTTGTAGACATAATTACAAGGGACCCTCCCTTGTCAGCATTCTTGAGGACTATATCATAATCTTTTTTGATAAAAATTAATTTCTTGGATTTCTGTATAAGTTAGATTCCCTGTCTTTACATGAGAACTTGAAAACCCTTTAGCTAGTATGCGTAAATCACGTTCAACCAAACGTTCAAACATAGTAATAGATGGACCTCTATTAAAGCTGGGACAAAATAATGATTTTGGACGATAACCAGAGTCCTCATAACCAAAAAAATGGTTGAGTATATGTAATTAGAGGTTCGCCTTGTAATTCCAGTAAAGAATCCATATCGGAAAGGATGCAATTTTCTTGAAAGTTCAAGGACTGAATATCATTAGTGGGGGGAGAATTAGCCCCTCCTGTTGAATCCTCTAGTATGTTGGTATCTTCTAAACCATTTTTGGCAGCAAACATTTTCTTTAAGGATAATTTCCGTGTGAATTTTTGTAAATCTATTACAGTCTGAAATAATTGGAAGTTTTGGCTAGGCGCAAATCCCAGACCCTTATTGAGGAGAGACAGTTGGTCCAGAGACAGGGCTACTCTAGATAAATTGATAATGTTGTCGGGTACCCCTAGTCGTATTTCTTCCTTTCTCCCTCGTCCACCCTCGTTTCCTCTTGGATCTCCGCGTTCTCCCCGACTTTTTGTTCTCATCTCTAAAAAACCGAAGAGGGTTGCCCAGAGGATTTACTGGCTTTAGATTGGGCAAATGAAGTAGTGGCATTGTTCTCATAATTGGTAGCCCCTCGATCCCTAGAGAATACTCTCTAGGTCTACCAAAAGACACTGAATGGGATCTAAATTCTTGGTCAGAGAAATCAGATTCGAAACTAGATGTCTCTACATGCTTATTTTTTAGAATGGATTTATTAGGGGGATTAGCAGACCATCTCTTGGGTTGTTGTTTCTTGCCCTTAGGGGTACTAGAGCCCATAAGTTCTCTGACTATTATTGGTTTCTGCTAGCAATAAACTTGATTTTTAGTGTAATCAACACGATCTCTTTCAAATTTTAAATGTTTCTTACCACTAATGATATCTTCAGTTATTTCAATATTAGATGATAATTAAGTGTATATCCATGTAGATGTGAGCAACCAGGACTAATTGGAACATGTATAAAGTAAGGAGAATGAACCCCGCAATATCCGGTGCTCCACAACACACACACGACTGTCCGTTGATATATTTGCAACCTCTGACATAAACAATGAGGAAATGGCAACCTTGCTGACACTGAAGCAATATAATAATAAAAGTCAAAGAGGAGGACGGGATACAGACTAAATACCTGGGTGGGGGGCTAGTAAGCAGGGGATAGATAGAGACAGGATGAGAAGCAGCCTTGGGATGCCCCTCTCGTGTACTCATGGATTACTATCACCTGTTTGTTTGATTTGTTGTTCACTTTCCGAAAGTCCGTCCCCGAGGCTCCTTGTGGTTTGCCTCTCAGGGTTCTTTTTGCCTCTTCTGGTTTTAGATCTCCCCTTGCGTGGTCTGATCCTAAAAAAGACTGGTGATCTTGATCGCTAGTCTCCAGACCTCTAATGTCACTGTCTGAGGATTCAATATCAGATGTCACGAATCCTGAAGTAGGGTCTGTGGCAGTTGTCGGGATTCTGGTGAACTTCTTTTTGTTCCTGTTTTGGCAAATTATGTGTCCATCTATATACTTTGTTTAATTTAAAGTCTTGTGAGTTCCTAAAAAAATTCTTCTTTTTAAAAGAAATCAATTCTGCAGTATAAGCCTCCAGATCCTTCTCAATCTGCTTAACACTTGCACTAGCTGTAGAGTCTAGAGTGGTATTTATAGCGTCAATTTGATTAGTTAGTGACTGAATTGTGGTACTGTCATTGGCTCTGCTTGTGAGGGACAGCGTCTTCCTTCTTCCCTTCTGTTCCTCTGATTCATGATCCCATTGTCATTGGGATTTAATTATATATGAAAATGTCTGTTACTATAACTCGGGTCTTTTTCCTATTAGGCAAAAAATAACGTTTATTGCTTTTTCTTTGGAGATTTAATGATTACCTGTTATGTTGTTATCATCATTAATGTGATCATATGTATACACATCATTTGTTTATTTTAGCGAGTTGGTCATTGGTATACTGATGTATATTGTATCTTTTTAAATACTAAGTTTGTAGTGTTCATGTTATATTGTTTATACTGTTCATAATGTTCCAATATAAACTTCAATGAGGCGCGGAGTGATGACATCATCCTCTTGAAGAGTGATCGGTTACAGCAGAGGAGGCACCTAATGAGTGGCTGGCGTGGAATCCTGCTGTCTATGGCAATTGAGTATATCTCATAAATGCTTGATTTTATGCTCTGTTTGTGAGTGCGCTTTTTATATGTTTTAGTCCTATAAAATATTTTTTGTACTTTAACACAATAGAAGTGCGCCTGTTTTTTTCTTGTTTTTTCATATATATATATATATATTGTGACAAACGGCTTACTCCGGGGCTCCGCTGTCTGTCCGGGACTGCTAATACACGGTCTTTTAGGGTAGGTTAAATGACGAGGCGTAACGTGCTGTTCCTTTAAATAGGTTACTGCCTGGTTTATTCAGTCCAAAGCACTGAGACTGCCACACTGAATATAAAAGCAAAACACAAGCAAAACAAAACCCTGCTCATCTGAGCAATAACTCCCCCCTGACTGGGGTTAGGGCGGCTTGGCCGCTTTCAACAAACAAAAAAAGGGAACTTTACAATTTGAGAAAGGAACAGAAGGATTTAACTTGTTTGGGGAGAGGCTTTTCCCCTTTCTGCTTCCAGTCTCCTTTATTACTCTGCATATGGATGTGTTGGAGACATTATCCCAACTGTCTGCCCAATTGTATTCCAAAATTTCCATCTACAAATCTTTTTTCCCAATTTGTCATACATATACTGTATGAGCTTGGGTATGACCAATTGGGACTAATTCTAGGAATATGGCTCATATTAGGCATTTTCTGTTGAAGGATCATTATGCTGACATGAGAAAGATATAATTATTTAGTGTACACAGATAAACATAATAATTAATTGGAAACATTTGCCAATTTTCCTAATACACAATATTATTTCCAAAAATGTGTGTTTTGTAGTTTGCCTAATGAATTATGTTGAATGTGGCCTGTAAAATTATGCAATACACTGACCACCTGTATGTGGGAGAAGATAACATGGACACTTCTTCCTTTGTCTTGAACCGGGTTGAACACATTACGAAAAATACTTTTGTACACAAGATGATTTTAATGGAAGACTTAGCATTATTTTCCTCCATTCCATGAGAACACATGCCATTAGAAATGTCTTCAAACAAGAAACCTTTGTTGTGTTATATCTAATATATAGCGCTATTCAATACCGAACAGAGAAAACAACAACTGTGTCAGAGATATATGAATATATCACTGCCAAATACCCATTTTATACAAATCATCCAAAGCATGGCGAAATTCGATCAGACGAACATTATAAAGCAATGATTGTTTTATTGGGAAGCCTCTGTCTCCCTGAAAGAGGGGTGGCAGTTGATCACTGCATGAATCATGTATGCATATGTTTGCTAATGGAAATTTAAGAAGAAGAGAGAGAATTTTCAGACCCAACTACCATGATATAGGTGCCTGCAGCGGTGCCTTAAATGTTCCGCAAAATTGTTATTCTTTTCAACTGGATGTGTACAACCAATTCCAGAACCATGACAGAGTTAGCTATGACACTAACATGCATACTAACGACCTGGCTCAAGCAGATGAAATGCCACAAAGTAACTATCTGTATCCGCCTCAGTACATGACACAATAGCCAAACTTTTACAGAGCAAGCTCCAACCCGATCGAAATGAACACAGAGAACAACAAATTGATTGACTACAGCAGATACCTCCAAAACACCCCTCGCATGCCTGAAATTAATATGAATGCAATATAATGCAGGTGTTAAGGTCCCTTCAATCGAGGGTCTCTACTGCTCAGATGTGGGCTCCAAATTATGTAACTTAGAGTCTGGGTGCGCACCCTGGATCCCAATAATGACACAGAGTCACGTATTAGTTTCCTCAGACAAGTAGTCAAGACAAGACTGCCGAGTTTTTGTATTACAATCTATTTATATCAAAGTAGGCTAACAATAGCCAATCATTCAATGTCACTCAATGCCATTCAATGCCACACCTATTATGCGGCAAAGCTTATCCAATTATTACATTAGTTAGTAGAAAAAAGGCACGATGAGGGCGGGGGTCTTGTCGGCTGATGCAAGTTTCACAGAAATGACGTGTGTCCTTGCTTTCTGAAGTTAGGTTTCGTTTTCTCTGTAATCAGTCGGCTTTAGGTCACTTTGCTACTTCCTTATTGCGTGGGCGAGAGTCTGTGCAAGCAGAATTTCACGGTCACCTCGGATAGAAAACAGTATTAGTAAAAAGACACAGCAAACAGATATAAATGGAGACGAGTGGTTTCTATAAAGCATAGAGATATGATCTCCATATTTTATCCTTCACACAGGTAACTATAACAATTGTACTGTATACAATCTGCAAATCGCTTCTTTCCGAATGACAAGCATATGCGTTCCAGCCATTACGCATGCGCGTAACATTGCTAAATTCTGTTAAAAGTTTGTAAACATTTCAGTGCCCCTTTTACCTCTTCTCCGTCATCTGTTAATATTACAGAGATCGTGGGTGAAGCGCAAAAGATGCCGGAACAGACTTCTGAAAGAAGGTAAGATCCAGTTAACGAGATCCGTGGCAAGATAGTTAAATGTGCTGTGCAATGGCACTGAAAATCAGAGCTCTTCCAATGCATCCCTTAAATGTCATTCCACAACGTGGGACAAAAAAGGAAAATCATTTTTCATGAGTTGAACAAATGTCATATGTGCAGAAATGCAGTAGATATATTCTTTAATATTGGAGTACTTTGCCTATGGATACATTAGGATATGTTTGATCTGCTCAGTCACTTAGATAAATATGCAGAAATGCAGCAGATTTACAGGTAATATGTAGTATGATTCACAGCTAATTAATGTAGTGAAGCATTGTGTATATAACAATGTTGCAGTGATAGTATGTGTGACACAATACATTTGAGTCCAGGCAGTTTGTGCATTTTAACATGTTTAAAATTCAACTATTTGTTAGACGCTGATTGGTGGAGAGGGCTTGTGACGTCACACACCATCCTAATCGCGGAAGTGAGCTCTTTGGAGGACATGCGGGCTTGCCTAGGATAAAGCATAACGGCATCCAACACTACAGAATCCAGAGTGATCAATTTGCCTGTTTTTATTCGAGCATGTGAGTGTAATGAGCTCTGTGCTATAGAATTGTTTTTGTAATAAATTGTGTTGCACTATATTTTTGTTTTTTCTTTTGCATACTGGAAATTGAGATTACCATTAGCATCTTACCAGATTTCTACTTGATCGACAACTTACCACATTTGAGAAGAGTTCTTGCACTGTGTGTGTTTTCTGTGACTGCGTGACTCCTGTCTGTGATTGACTCTAAATCTTCTCTTAACTCTTCATAGAGTTCCAAGATAGCCGCTGAGCTCAATCGATAGCGGCTGATAACCTCTGCCTCACTTAACCCCTCTAGGAGCATCTTGTTCTAAAGTTACGTGGCGCCAATGTAATTGCCTCTCCCTCCTCTCCCTCCTCTCCCTGCTCTCTCTGCTCTCCCTGTTCTCCCTGGTCTCCCTGCTCCCCCTGCTCTCCATGCTCTCCCTGCTCTCCCTGCTCTCCTGCCACTGTAAAATAATCTCTCTCCTCCTCCTCAATATGAACTCTATCACCGCATAATTGCCTATGACCTCCATTTCACCCTCCAAGGTAAGTGTTTCCATGTATCTTTAAATAGGCAGACATCAACCACATTAGTGTTAACGAGACCACATGTGTTCTATAGTATCTAGAACATGTGAATTTTATTAATCCAAGCAGTCATTATAGTTTGAATGTGATGTGTTGCACACATAATATAAAATGATGAAATCCGAAAATAAACACCATTCAATAATCCACAGTCAAAACGATGATGCGAGCCAATATTAATAATTGTTGTTAAAAATCACACAATCATGACATTTGGATGTAACATGTTCAGTCATGAAGGTTGTAAATCACAATAGGAAATTGGTGTTTTCTAGAGAGGTGTGGCAGAAGCCTTGATTATTGTCAGGTTGTTTTATGATAAGGGGAGTATTGTCCTTTAAATTAACCCCTTCCTAACGTTTGCGGTTAGACTATGAAGTTATGAAGATGGATGTCATGCAATTGTACTTTATTGTGATTCAATAATGGGTTCTACTTCGATTCAATTAATGTGAATGATCTCCATGGACCCCGGGGGACACAGAAATGCCATCATTGTGGGTGCCTGGCAGGGGTGAGTGCAAGATTTATGTACTTTATTTATGCTGATTATTGTTGTATTTAAAATTGTCAAATGCACTATTATCCATATCTGGATAATAATCATTTTGCCCATTACTGTACTGTATGTGTTAGGGGGGAGGGTGTAATTATTTAAGAGTATTGTTTATATTTCTGGGGAACACCATTGGTACCGCAGGCAAGCGGGGACCCCTGGACTCCCATGGGGACCACCCGAGGGCCACGGACACCCGCGGGGATCACCCGGAACCCCTGCAGGGGACACTCGCCAACCTGTTGTATGGATGGTGTGCCTGAAAAAAGATAAACAAAGAATTTTTTCTAAGCCCAGCTTCTTTTGTGCCTGCTTTTAGCTGGCACATTTTTCCAGTGCATTTTTAAAGCACGATTCAGATAGCGCTGTTTAAAGAATCCCGCAGACTGGCAGAAATCGGCATGTTTGCCTTTTTTAGCCTGATCGTGCGGAGTTTGTGCGCAGGTGCGAAAAAATGCCTTTTAAGGCCGATAAAGCGCTGTTATCACTGCTTAGTGAATCGCGTTGCAGCAGTACCAGCCTTAAAAGCCTTTTTGCGCTCTTTAAACGACTTATCACTGCTTAGTGCATTGCTCCCATAGTGTTATACTGAACGTCAAGGTCATGTGAATGTATTTGTTTGGTTGTCTCTGTTATTGAAAAAATTACCTACACACATGACCCACAGATAATGTAAAATGCTAATACTTGGTTATATGTAATTCAGGGCTTTTTTGGCTTTGAATAGTATTTTGTCCCTGTAGATATGACAATTGAGTAACAGTTTGTGTGGTGGAAAGAGAACAATTAAATGAACCTTTATTGCAGTGTTGCTCTGAATAATCTTCTCACATTACTATTCCAAGCTTTGCCTACTTACAGTGGAATATCAGAAAGATAGGGAATATTATAGCAACAATCTATTCTGTCACTGTGATCTAATCTTTGTCTGAATGTAATTGCCTGATTAAAAGATTTGTAAGCTTTCTCTCAACTGCTGCTAAAATAAACCAAGAAACAACCAAACTGGAGAAAGGTAGTGTAGCCGTGGGGATAGGAGGACTACAGAATGAAAATGAAAAATAACCCCATCTCCGTGCTTTTTCAGCTATGCAATGAGAGTATTGGAGACTGCAGCTATTTCTGATGGTAGAAAGGAATATTTCTGACAATTATATGACAATTATATATATATATATATAAAAAAATTGCAAGTTTAGTTAAAGTGCCAGAGGGAGTGCTTATGTACAGTAAATATGAACTCCTTATTTAGCCTAATATACTGTATGTTCTGTGGTATCACAACCAATGTTTGCTGCTTAGTAACTTTATGTCACGGGAGACTAGGTTATTTACTCATTTTTACCAGGATCATTCATTGAGCAAAACAAGGTAATTAAATAAATTAAAGTTTATTCTCACAAATCCGCTTACACACAATGATACACAAAATACAGGCAAACGGGTACACTTACTTTGGGACTGGGGTCGAAAACTAGACTTTCCTAGGTGCATCGAACTCAGTAGATGAGTTTTACCCTGACCGGGACTTAGCCCGGAATTCCCTGGAACTCAAATTGACATGATGTTCCACACGCCACCGGTATGTTTTCTTCTGAGAAATTGGTCCCTCCTGACCGCGGGTTGCTACCAATCCTCTGAAACTCAAATCGGCATTAAATCTGAGCCGCGTAAGCTAAGTTCAATTTTGAGAACTTTGACGCAAAAGTTGGGACATAGTCTCTTGCAGTCAGGCTTTTCAGGCTTAACATCGAAGCTGATGGCTCTGCTATTCACGTAAGAGCAACTTTGAGAAGCCTGTCTGCTCTCTTAATTCCCAGAAAACTCAAAGCTGATTGACTCACAGGTTCTTTATAGTATTCTGAGTTTCATTCACAAAACTCAACAGCCAATCATTGCATGGGAAAATTCCCAGTAACCAATCAGAGCCAAGCCAGCTAGAAAAGCTGGGTCAGTGAGAAATCTGAAATAGCCAAGGGACAACTCCAGACACCAACCTCCTAGGTACATTCTGTTAACGGATTCTCCGTAAAAAAAAAAAAACCATGAAACTCATACCCAAGCAATCCCTGCTTGCTGGCATGCACGGAAAGGGAAAAATACAAAATATACTTTTATTACAGGTAATGCAATGGAAAGATACCATGTTACTTGGCCCAATAGCTAACTCTCTTGAACCCTTTGTGGCGATGGAGGGGTTAATCAGGCCATTAATAAAGACACTATACCCGGCTGATTAACCCCAACTCTCATTGGGAGTGAAGGGGTTAAAAGTATATGCATTACCCTGATGTATTTGCCCCTGTCCCAGCCTTCCTGTCCCCATTTTACAGCCTGTTCCCTCCCTGCAGTAATAAGAATGCATACAAACTGTAGTATTCGTTTTTAGGCACAAGATGGTGCTGTGAGCGCTGAGCCAAGTGCTGATTGAAGAAGTGTGGCTGTGTATGGGAGGTCTGCTTTGAAGAATAGGTATCCATTTTCAAGCACTCGACCTCGCACCGCAAGGTTAATTGAATAAGTGCTTTGCGGTTAAATCTGAAGTGGATGCCCTCAAAATGTATCTCTCATCTTGTTAGCATTCTTAACTTGAAAGGGGGAAGTCTATTGCCGTGAGAACTAGGTTAACCATGGAAACCACAATAGAACCTTTCAATTAAGTACGCTAACTCGAGAACCAAGTGGGCTAGCACTCTGATTTTTGGTGTGCAGTCCAGAATAAACCATACACCCACATATAAAGTTTATTCCCATAGCATAAGCAGAACATAGTTTACTAATAAAATGTATTTTACTGCTGGTTTTAAATACACAGCCAGGAAAGGTTTTTTCTGCAAGCCCGGAAAAAATCCTTTAGTATGTAAATATGCTAAGGGTGAATGAGCTGAGGGTATTTTCCTCCCTGTATTTCAAAGAGCCCCTGCTAAGTGGGAGACTCTGAGTCTAGTGAAGTACAGGGTTGAAAAACCTCAGAGATTCCAAGTGTGAAAATGGTCGGGAAGTTGCTGAGTGCCAGATCCCGGTACTCAGCATGAGCCATTGACACCTTGGGACCAAACCCTAGACTGAGGGTCGCCATGTTTAGGGTGGACCCCCGGTATGTTAAACCGCATAGGTGTCAGGCTGACACATGCGCTTTACAAACCGGAAAGCTCTTTTTTCCCATTCTGCAAAATTCGGGCAAATCAGGGAGTGGTAGGTTAAATGTTCCCATGGAGGGTATTGGGCATGCATGTTAGAGATAGGTCTGTGAACTCTATAAAACTGCCTGCTGTACCCGCTCCACAGTGCTAATCCCCGCTTTCCATGTAGCGAGAAGTGCAGTGAGCCCAAGGACGGCCCGCTAGGCAGCCGCAGTTGCTACTTCATCCGCACTCCCTGGCGACAAGCCCCCCACATCCAGGGAGTCATCGGCATTCTCCTCATGTCCTTGCAGCCCCGGAGCTGGAGGAACCTTCTGCACACTGGGCTGAATAGCGCTCGCCTCCACAGCTGCTACAGGGACTTGCCCCTCTAGTGGGACCATGCGGTCATCATGACGCTCCAAATCCTCCTCCAGTTGCACCTTTGACAACCCATCTGTTGGTAAACCATACTCCGCACATCTCTCTATGACCTTCTCTATGGTCCAGGATCGGAACCTTCCTGAGTGATTACTCATGGTGCTATCGGTGTATGGGTAAAGGGACTGTGAAGTATCTCATGCTCTTTAGAAGTGTGTGTAAGTTGCCACTTGTCTGAGGAGCTCGCAAGCTACGAGGTCCCCACTATACTACAGAATCCCTCAGGAGACTATAGTATGGGTTCAATCAGTATCCCACACGCTGCCACCAGTTAATATAAAGCCTGTCACGTTGGACAAGAACTTATCAACACTTTTTATATTTTGGGATTCTCGATTGAACACAACAAGGAGCAAAATAAATTGTGATTTATTTCCTTGCTAGACAAACACATGACAACTTCAGAATACACTTAAAACAACACTTATTGGCATGGGAAAATGAAATAAATTGTCCTTTGCGAGAAAGCGCAAGAAATGCAGTCTCTGTTTAAAGGTCCTGTTGGCTAGATCGCAAGTTGCCGATCTAATAACTTGGCGAAATCAAAGAATTTTGTTAGAGTTCGTAGGAATTCTTTCGGGAGTTACCAGCGCTAACGTATTCAGAAGTTTGGGGTAAATTCTTGGTTTCGATGTTATTAGCCCCTTGTATGCTGGAACCGCTACTGCTGTGCTTGAACGAAGTCCTGCGTAAAGCGTAGTCATATCATGAATCGTATCTGGATCACATGGGGGATAGTCCGGCGGGCACAGTTATAGGGTGATCCAGTCTATCCTTAACATGTACACCCAATCCCCTTCGTGTGAATATGTAACCCACCAATCTCCGTTTTGCTCGCAGTTTGCCAAACCGGGAAAAAAGGCTTTCCGGTGGGCAAAGTGCATGTGTCAGCTTGACAACCATGCAACTTAGCACACAGGGATACACCCTTTTTTCGGCGCCCCTTAGTCTGTGGTTTGGTCCCAAGGTGTCAATGGCCTGGGATCTGGCACTTATCAAGAGTCCGGCTATGTTTACACTTTGGTGCTCTTTTGCCATCCCTGTCACCGCTAGACTGAAGGTCTATGGCTTAGCGGGACCTCTTTGAAGTGCAGGAAGGTAAATACCCTCAGCTCATTCACCCCTAGCATATTTACATGCCAAAGTATTTTTTTCCCGGGCTCACAGAAAACTGTTCCTGCCTGTACATTTTAAATTCACAGTATTACAAACTTTATTAATACATTATGTTCTGGGTGTGCTACAACTGTAATTTTTATATGTATGTGCATGTTTTATTTCTTTATACTTGCACACCAAAAATCAGGGTGCTGGCTGCCTCTGTTCGCAAGTTAGCTCCCTTAATTGAAATGCTTGCTTGTGGGAAGTCAAGTTCACCTACTTCTCACATCAATTGACAAACTTCCCACAGCAATAGACTTTCTGCCTTTCAAGTTACGGGGCTAACAAGGTACGGATACATTGTATTGGTAAAAGCACTTCAAATCTAGCCACCAGCCACTTATTCAATTGACTTGTGGTTACGATTTTGAATGGATAGAAATGGATACCCATACTTCAAACAGACCTCGCAACCGCAGCCATGCTTCTTCAATCAGCGCTGGCTTCGGCACTCACAATGCCATCTTGTACCTAAAAAGATTATAGCACACATTGCATTTACTTCTATTACAGCAGGCAGGGAATAGCATGCTAATGGGATAAGAAGACTGGGACAGGGCAAAACAGCAGTGCAGTGCAAATACTTTCAACCCCTTCATTCCCAATGCGAGTTGGGGTTAATCAGCCGGGTATAATACCTTTATTTAGGCCTGATTAACCCTATCCTCACCACACACAATTTGAATATGGAGAACAATTTTGGGCACCAATCCTAAGATAATGGAACAAGAGAGAGTGCAGAGAAGAGCCACCACATTAATAAAGGGGATGGACAATCTAACTTATGAAGAGAGACTAACTAAATTTGATTTATTTACATTAGAAAAGAGGCGTCTAAGAGGGAATATGAAAACTATATACAAATATATTCGGGGACAGTACAAGGAGCTTTCAAAAGAACTGTTCATCCCACGGGCAGAGCAAAGGACTCAGGGCCATCCCTTAAGGTTGGAGGAAAGGAGATTTCACCAACAACAAAGGAAAGGGTTCTTTACAGTAAGGGCAGTTAAAATGTGGAATTCATTACCAATGGAGACTGTGATGGCAGATACAATAGATTTGTTAAAAAAAAGGTTGGACTTTTTTTAGATAGGAAAGGTATACAGGGATATACCAATTAAGTATACATGGGAAGGATTTTGATCCAGGGATTAATCCGATTGCCAATTCTTGGAGTCAGGAAGGAATTTATTTTTCCCCTTATGAGAGAGATATCATTGGATGATATGACTCTGGGTTTTTTTGTCTGAATTCCTCTGAATCAATAAGTAAGTATAGATATAGGATAAAGTATATGTTGTCTAAATTTAGCATAGGTTAAACTTGATGGACATACGTCTTATTCAACCTCATCTACTATGTAACTATATGTAACTATGTAACCGTGTGAAGGCACCCCTGAACCCTTTACCGGTAATAGGGAAACCCTTCCAGCGGGTAGCCATGGACCTTGTGGGACCCCTCATGATTCCCAGTTGGTTAGGGAAGCACTACATCCTCACGGTGGTGGACTTTGCCACCCGGTACCCTGAGGCAGTAACGCTTGCCACCTTTGATGCTAGGGCAGTAGCTAAAGTCTTGATAACTATTTTTACTAGGGTAGGTTTATCTAGCAAGATCCTAACCGATCAGGGGTCGCAATTCATGAGTGAATTGCTCCAGTGTCTCTGGGATGCGTGCTGGGTGAAGCACCAGCGCATGACCCCTTACAACCCCCAAACCAACGGACTGTGTGAGAGGTTCAACGATACCCTGAAGCAGATGCTGCAATCCTTTATAGAGGCAAAGAGAAAAGACTGGGAGATTATGCAGCACTTGCTGTTTGCATACCAAGAGCTACTGCAAGAATCTACCGGCTTTTCTTACTTTGAGCTGCTATATGGTCGTACGGTACGGGGACCACTGGACCTATTCCATGAGGGTTGGGAAGGGGAAACTACCAGTACTGATGCTTCTGTGCTTCAGTATGTGGTAGATCTCAGAGACTGGTTAGAGATGCTCATGGAGTTGCAACAGGACCACCTCAGGGCTGCTCAGATCAAGCAGAAGACTTGGTATGATCAGAATGCCCGTAGCAGAGAATTCATCCCAGGACAGAAAGTATTTGTTCTCAAACCTACTCGAGAGAACAAATTGATGGATGCCTGGTCGGGACCGTACCGGTACTCCGAAAGATGAATGAGTGCAACTATGTTGTACAGGTAGATGCTGAGGTAGAGAGGAACAAAACATATCATATCAATATGCTCAAAGAGTTTGTAGCACCAAGTGTGGCATCAGTGCTGGCCATTTGTAGCCCACCAATGCTTGCCCTAGGGGTAATTGCACCATCCCAGAGCCCTTGGGCTTGTCCTGTAGTCCTGGTACCTAAGAAGGACGGGACCACCCGGTTCTGTGTGGACTACCGACAGCTCAACGCAGGAACGGTGTCAGATGCTTATCCCATGCCCCGCATGGATGAGTTGCTGGATGAACTCGTGGGGCAAAGTATCTGACCACTATGGATCTCAGTAAAGGTTACTGGCAGATCCCTTTGACCCAGGAGGCTAGGGAGAAGTCAGCATTCATTACCCCGAGTGGCCTCTATGAATTCCTAATGATGCCATTCGGGATTAAAAATGCCCCGGCTACATTCCAACGCCTGGTCAATCATTTACTGGAGGGAATCCAGAGGTTTGCACGGGCATACCTGGACGACATTGCTGTCTTTAGTAATTCGTGGGACTCACATTTAGTGCATGAAGCTGCGGTGCTAGCCTTGATTAGGGAAGCAGGACTCACCTTGAATCCCACCAAGTGCTCAGTAGTGCTACTGTAACTGGGGTATAGGGTGGGTGGCAGGCACCTCAAACCAGAACCAGCCAAGGTGTAAGCGATAGTGCAGTGGCCCGCTCCCAAGACCATTGCTTTTTTAGGCACCGCAGGCTACTATAGGAAGTTTGTCTCCCAGTATAGCGCCATTGCAAACCCCTGACTGACTTGACCCAGAAGCGACAGTCTGTGCTGGTAGTTTGGTCTCCTGCCTGTGAGGTCTCCTTCCAGGCATTGAAGACTGCACTGGCCAGTGCCTCTTTTCTAGCTACACCAGACAACTCACAAAAGTTTTTGGTGCAAAATGACGCCTCAGACTATGGCATCCGCGTTGTACTCAGCCAAGTAGGGGAGGAGGGCAATGAACACCCAGTGGTGTATCATTGTCTCAAGTTGCTGCCCAGAGAATTGGCTTATGCCACCATTGAAAAAGAGTGTATTTCCATTGTATGGGCTCTGAGAAAATTTCAGCCCTATCTCTACGGCAGGCCATTCACTGTGATCCCAAACCACAACCCGTTGAGTTGGCTTCAAAGGGTGTCCGGGAAAAAGCCAAGTTACTGAGATGGAGTCTTGCTTTGCAAGAATTTGACTTCACCATACAGCATAAGAAGGGCAGTGATCATGGCAATCCCTACGAACTGACAACCTCAAGAGCTGTCAGGCCAGCCCAACCACCGAATGAGGTGGTCGGGGCAGAGCCTGCGCTTTGAGTTGGGGGAGTTGGGGGAGGTGTGGGTGAATCAGGCGAAAAATAAAGGTATTATGCCCGGCTGGTTAACCCTAATCCCTGTTGGGACTAAAGGGGTTAAACTGTATTGTCCCCATCATATAATGTTTTCCCCGTGCACTATCTTTTTGTCCCTTGTTTGCAGCTGGGAAGCTAGCTGCAGTTACACTGAATGAATGAAAATGTGCTAACTGTGTTTATGACACAAGTGTGAGCCTCTAGTGCTGAACTAAGCGCAAAGTGAAGAAGCGTGCCTGTGAATGGGTGGCCGCTTTGAAGTATAGGGATCACTTACTAAGCCATAGACCTCTATACCGCAAAGTCAATTGGATAACTTGTTTGTGGTCTAGTTGAAGTGCTGAAATGTATCCACCGGGCTTGTTAACCACTTAAGCTGAAATTGTTGGCGTGTGTCTGCGGTTACGGCTCAAAGCCAGCACGGATACATTGTATGTCGGCTTGTAACCCAGACCGATTATAGGTCAAACCTCAACCCACATCAGAGAGCCCATTCAATTAAGTGGATAACTTGCGTTAGGAAAGAGCTAGCACTCTCATTTTTGGAGTGCAGCTAGGTAAAATGAAACCATAAACAAACATATAAGGTTTATAATTGTTGCATAAGCAGAACATACATTAATAAATAAACTGTATTGTAATGGTGTTTTAAAATGCACAGGCAGGAATCCTTTCCTGTCCTGACTCCATTAATATGCCCATATGTTATGGATGAATGAGCTGAGGGATTTTTCATCTCCAAACTGCAAAAGGCACCTGCTAAGGTGGTGCCCCAGTGTCTAAGAGAAGTTCGGAGTTGAAAAGCCTCAGAGACCCTAGGTGTTAGGGTGGTCAGGATATTGTTAATTGCCAGATACCGATGGGAAATATGGGCACTTCACATTTGGTAGCCAAACCCCAGACTTACTGTCGCCAGGTAAGGGGTTGGGCCCGGTATGCTAAGCAGCTCAGGTGTGAAGTTAGCACATGCTCTGTGCAAACCGGGAAGCAACTTCTGCTCTCTTTGTAAGGTGCTGGCAAGTCAGGGATAGGTGGGGAAAATTATTCCCACAAGAGGATTGGGTGTATATATTAGCCCCAGTCAGTTCCATCTAAGATTCACCTAAGATCAACCAAGAAAAGTCCAAGGTTTATCATCAGCGGTTCCGGATTGTGAGGGGTTAAGCTACATCGTAACGAAGATTTGCACCCTCTTCCAGAATTCGTTTGAGCTAAGGATTCCCGAACTAATCCTGTAAGGATTTAACGTAAAGATTTCCTCCGGTGGAGATACAGGGGTGGCAACTTGCGCCCCTAGCCAAGGATTGTCGCACGGCTCAAATCGCACACCCACTCGCATGCGTGCAGGGGTGCCCAGAGATTTGTTTCCAAGTCAATCGTTCCATGGACATTTTATTTCGTTTCCCCAATCCAGTAAGTGTTTATTAAGTGTAATTGTGAAGAATTGTGTGTTTGTCTTAAAAGGAAATAAATTACAATTTATTTTGCCTGCCTTGTTGTGCTCAATCCAGAATACCGGTATTAATGTGATGATAAGACTTGGTCTCCCGTGACAATGCCCCGTTTACCTTGTCTGGATTATGCTGCACAGGAATCCTGGTAGTGAATCACAAGAACGTTTTCAGGGTAGGAGTTTGCCCGGAGCAATATGCTTTGATATATCCGAGAATCTCACTTGATTCCCTGATACATCGTTGGGATGTCCTGTAACTTTGGAACCTCTATACATAGCCACATTCTGTAAAGACTTTCTCTGGCAAACCCACCCTGAAACTTACAGCCTAAAAATCTCCTGGTCCCAGCACCCCGAGAAAGACAAAACACCGAATAATCTTTAATGTCGCATATTTGCTCACAGTCACAGCAATGCATTTCTGACATCTAGGTCCAAGAGCTGACATTGTAGGACTCCAAACATGGATCAGGGGTATCCAAGTTGGCGTAAACTTTATTAGTGAGCCTGGTTATTCCTTCACCATCACAAAGGTCCAGGAATCATCCTTCAGTGGTAGCTGAGAGTGACTGTTTTGGGCAGAATCTGTCATGTACTGTGCTGCACAGAGAGAGAGACAATAAACTGTTCCTGTTTGCATACACCTCTGGCCTAGTGTTTGATCTTACTGGGGGGAGAGGTAATCGGTTCTACCATGGGAGATCATCTTCAGTTCCCTGGAGCCTACGGCAGATGGAGGCACTGCACTGCTAATGAATACGTAAGGTATGAACCACAGAAGCCTAGTTCTGTGTCCCCACTACCATCGGCGGATGACTCAGCCCTCCTGTTACCAGCAGGTATCATGCACCACATGATCCGTAATGGCCAAATCTCCCACCGGGTGGGGGAAACAGCGTTACACAATAATATCCGATGATAGTCCAATATTTACTGGGCACATTAAGTATTAACCAGAAGTTGAAAGACAATACAAGTAAAAGAGTGAAATCTAGGGGTTCATGGAAAGGTTGACATAACAGAATGTTTTTGAGTATGGATTTACAACCGATGAGGGACTTACTAGAAATGAAATCTATGAGCTGCTACAAGGGGAATAAACAGCCAAGAAAGTTAATAAAGACAGAATTGGATGGCAGATGGCTGGCTGTAGCCTCACATGAGAGATCATTGCCTCTTTACTGCCTCTAGTTTGCTTCACTTTGACATATAGAGAGTCAGCAACTGCATAGCTGAATACTTGAGCTATTGTTGTATAGGAGAGGTTTCCAATATTCCTGAAGTGGATATCAGCTTTGGAAGTATTAACTCTATTGAACCAAAAAAGCATCAATCAGCCAGGCAAGTGGAAGGAATCTGGATTAAATGTACAGATTGGCTTTGCTCTCATCCTTAATGCTTTCTGCTGTAGGCAGGGAAATCTTGGCACTAGGTTCAATATTTAAATATAGTAATTTCAGCAATAGCTAAATGAGAGCTGGGATGTCACCACTCCCCCGTCCTTTGTCTGCTATCAGATCTGATGTCTCCATTCTTGATTTTGCTTCTGTGATCAGCCCAATCTTAGTAGGGAGTTTTAGTTACACTTTACTGCCTCTTTTCTCAAGGTACAACTTCATTAGCAAGCACGAAAATCCTAGGGCAAAAATCATGACAAGGCATTATGGTGTTTAATGGTAAGTCTGCTTTTTTTCTTTAATCTCCATTTTTGTGTTAATTGAAGATTGGACTGTGAAGGAGCATTGCAGATTAACATTTCATGACAGATATTGTAATACTTGGAGCTTAATGAGAAAATGGTTAATTAGAAGGTAATTAGAAGTTGCAAGACCCTCTTGTTTTTCTCCTTTGTGTCATACTATTTGGATGATTGAAGAACAATGTAATGTTTTCTGCTTCACCTATCTGTGTATTATAAAGGGCCCTTTTTTTTCATCATAGTCTTGCTGATCAACACAGCCTAAAGAGAATTTCTCTTTCCTAAGAAAGACAGGAGATCAGAAAATATGGTGACCTACTCTTTATTAAGCTAATTTCTGATACCTACTGCAGTCAATAAATACTGCTTTAAGGTCAGCACAAGCAGCTTTCTGTCTTCCTGGAGGCTTGGTAATACCACAAAGTATGCTTGCTGGATTTTTACGTGGGTGTAAACTATACAGTATGTCAAAATACAGCTTTTCACTAAGTGAAAATTATTTAAAATAATAATATTAAAAAAAAGCTTTAATTCTAAAATATCCGACTTCTTCCCTGCTATGTCCTTGAAGTAGCCCGCAGATGCATGAAGTAGAATTGTTATGCCAAACTTAAACATTATAAACCCCTGAGACTTCTTGCTTTACATACTGTACATCTCCAGCTGGCTATTTTAAACCATGGCACCTGCAGGGAGGATTTAGGGGCAGCTGCTCTGTGTGACTTTCTTTTGTCTCAGTCTGTGCTTGAGGGGAAAGTTGTGATGTCATGTGCTAGACTGCCTTTAAGAAACACACTAATAGGTCATGTACTGCTTAACTGGAGAATCAGGAGATGGGAGAGAAAGATAGCCACACATGTCATGAGTCATGTGTGTCACTTAGTGAAAAATACTTTTTTTTAAAGCATTTCAGTGCAGCTCTGTGACTCAAACTGGATTAGTTGTGCTGTAAATACATTTAGACAGTATGTGTAAATACACCATTGGATATTACTTGTATCTGCTTTATACAAGTGGTAATGCCACTTACTGTAGCAAGCGAAAGATACTCAGGAGACAACAGACCATTTGGCATGCAGCCAAGTAATAATCAGAAAGGTGGATCCACTGCACTCCTCACTAGCCAGAAATAGCACATTGTTAACCCCAGTGTTAAAGACTTGCAGTGGAACCTTAAGGAAGCTGTGCTGCACTTTAACCCTTTCTCTGTCACCAAGGCCACAAACACATTGCAAATTAATGTATTGCAGGATTCTATAGCAGTGAAGGGCTTAAGCTAGCTGTATAATTGCAGTGCTGAAAAGCTCATGTCTGCAAGACAGGGCTAAAAGTGTACATATGTCAAGAGTCAGAACAACCACTTATAATGGGGCAATCAGTTGCACCCACTCCATATCCCTCTTTCCTTTGATTTTTATGTGCTCTAACGGTCATCTTTTTTTTTGTTGGCCTGCAGACTCAACCCTTTTTAAATAGCTGCCATTTTCCTTTTACACTGTACATATGAAGCAGGAAACAAAGCTATAATAATATTGTTTTCCTTATATAGTGCTAACAGTATACTCAGCTCTGTAAATTCAATTTTGCAGGTACAATGAGCCCTTACCCTGTAGAGCTTACAATCTACTTTTGGTGCCTGGGGCAAACGGGGATAAGGTGATTTACCCTAGATCTATAGGAGCAGGCATTGGTATTTGAACCAGACTGCCCTGCTTTAAAAGGCAGTGTCATCGTTTTTAGTGTCAGTGTTTTTACTCACACCTATGCTATTTAAAACGTACTGTTTTTTTTGTTAAGTGCAATACTATACATCACAATGTTTGAATAAAAACACAGGCTCTGAAAAAAATATATGGCATTTATATATTATATAAAAGAGAGTAAATAGCCACAATGCTCACAATCACTCAAGAAATCGTACAAAACTGTAACCAGATATCTACATATGGTTACAAAAGATTATATATTTATAAAATATTTTATCAGGAAGTAATACATTGAGAGTTGCCTCTTGTTTTCAAGCATGTCCTGTGCACGGAGCTATGATTACAATACATAGTTACATTAAATGAACAGATGTTATACAGTACATTCAATTTACAGACATTTCATAGATAATATAGGATTATGGGAATTGTAACAGAGCATCAATAATATCAGCAAATGGCAGGCACCATTTGGCTGCCACCTTTGGTGTGACTCCTGTGTTCTCATATTAGAGAGAGTTCTGAGGTGAAGTAATAACAGTTGAAAGCAAACAGACCCCCCTCACCCACCCCACCCCACCCCACCCCACCAACAAATATGCAAGGTAAGGATGGGGGAGGTGGTGGGGGGGGTGGGGTGTAAAAGATGATCTACATGTTTTTCAAGCTGTCTGTCCTTTCTTGATGAAATTAACACAGTTTACGCTGGCATGGTGGACAGGAGCAGTGAAGGGGAAGCATGGTGGAGAGATGGTGAGCCACCTTTGGGGAATCTTTTGTGTTCTGATAACAAAGTGAAATCCTCAAGTCTTGGTGGTTGGTGGTTGGTGCCTGGTATTCCCCCAAAAATATGTCAATCCCTATTTGTGCATAAGAACGATATTGTAATAGAAAAGCATATCAACAAAAGGTTGGCGTAAAAAAGATCTACAGATTGTAGGAGAGAGAAGTTTTGTGTAATGCAGTAAATGCATGTGTTCGCACTAGTAAAGGATTATGGGAAATCTTTAGCAGAGCATTTATAAATTAGAGCGAATTCACATTACTAGAATAAATAATACAGGCACTCTGGTATAAGATATCATAAACATACAGCTGCAGCGGCCGTTATTCGAACACTTCACGTGTTGTATACCTCGGAATACCCACATCATGGAGCATGATATCTTCCAACCGTACAGCCTTTAGACAGGTGAGTGCAGAAAATGGCATTTTAGTGTTCTGGTTTTTAAACACCTGAAATTGACACACAAGCACAGTACTGTACACATTACAATTCATTCATTTCATTGCACACAAAGAAACAGAATCCATGAAATTCAGACAAAGCAACTGCGATCAACACATGTGCCTGGGGCGTTTGGCCGCGTTAATGCCGCGTGGAATACAGCAGAGCACACAAAACGGCTCAGTGATTTGTTCAAATAATGGCCGCTGCATCTGTATATTGCATTAAAAATAGATTTAACACACTGTGATGTTGAAAGTATATAGATTAAAAAGCACTCTATTAGTGTAATGAAGATAAAAAATGACTGTGGTGCATGGGAACCTGGAGGGACCCTATACCCTCTTCAAAGACAATATAACACAAAGGGAGGGTACCAGCACTCAAACTAAATAATGAAAGAAAGTCGAAATGTCAAAAAAGCAATTATACTAGAGTATAGCCACAAAATACCAGGGCATGTAGCGTCTACTGTGCTGTTACTTAGAGTAGTGTAAATAGCAAAAAGTCAGTTTACATATAGTACAAACATACAATTGATGTGCACAAAGTGGAATGGGAGAAAAACGGGAAGGGAAGGGAGGACGAAAAGACAAGGGAAAAGGGGGGGAGGGAACAAGACAAAAGCACTGTTAAGGATTAGCGTCACCTCTACGGCATCAACTCCCATTCAAGTCAATGGAAGTTAAAGCTGCAGTTCAGTCTATATCCTGCATGTGTGTTTTTTTTAATAAATCAGTTCTGTAGTAAGAAATAATACTTTTAGCATTTTCTGTTTTTAAAAAAACAACTTTGAAAGACCAATTTTCTTGTATTCTATTTTAACAAGCATTTGCTTAGGCACTACCCCTTCATGCCTGTCACAAACCCAGGCACACCCCTTTGTCAGCACTGCCCTCCCTCTCTCTAAACGTGCACTAGCATCTGGTCACATGATCTTCCTCATAGAGTACATTCAAGGAAGCTGGAGAAAAGGGATCAGCCATGCATAGCAGCTCGGATAGGCGATTTCAAACTTATTACAGTGTTTATTCCATTCATTGCACGTGTATATAATGTAAAATTGTAATAATTCCATTTATAGCAAACGTGTATATGTGAATATTATTTAGATGTATATGTATGTTACTGAAATGTGGAGTGAGTGTGTAGGTAAATACACACAATACAATTCCACTGCATATATATATATTATATATTATATATTATATATGTATGTATATGTGAAGTTATGTGAGTAAAAAAGTGACAAAAACCCTCCATAGCAAGGCAAATAGCAAATGGAAATATTACTGTATGCTCATTTGTATGTATATATATATTTATATACACACACACTTCAAATACGGATAGTGATTCACGTAAATGATATATATATTCACTTTCTGGGAGTATAAGAGTGACTGTCCTGTTGTTCCTTTTTTTGTATCCATCATTGAATGGTATGCACCCTCTCTTTACGTTTATTTTATACTAGCTGAGAGACCCGGCGTTGCCCGGGATGTAATATTCCCGCTCCTCTCTCTCTCCTCACCCCTCCCCCTCTCTCTGTTTGTCCCCCATTCACATCAATCCAGTTCCCCCCCTCCCTCCTTTACAGCTTAATGCAGTGTGTGTGCGTCAGTCATTGTGTGTGCGTCAGTCAGTCAGTGTGTGTGTGCGCGCGCGTCAGTGAGTCTGACGCAGAAACACAAACACACAGACTGATGCCGCACACAACACACACAGTCAGTGTGCGTGCGTCGTGTGTGTAGTTCAGCTCAGTCAGTGTGGGTGCGGCAGTCAGTCAGGTCATTCAGTCATGTGTGTGTTGGGTGGTGGGGTGTGCGCTGCGCGCGTCAGTAGTGTGTGTGTGTCAGTCGTGTTGTGTGTGGCGCCCGTCAGTGTGTGTGTGTGTGTGTGTGTGTGTGTTCAGGTGTGTGTGTTGTCAGTGTGTGTGTGTCAGGTTGGTGTGTGTGTGTGTGTTTTGTTGGTCAGTGTGTGTGTGTGTACCATTCATGTGTGTGTGTGTGCTGCGCGCGTCAGTCGTGGTGTGTGCGCGCGTGGGTGGGTGGGCGGTGTGCGCGCGTGCGTCAGTCAGTGTGTGTGTGTGTGTCAGTCAGTGTTTGTGTGTGTGTCAGTGTGTGTGTCAGTGTGTGTGTGTGTCAGTGTTTGTGTCAGCGTGTGTGTGTGTGTCATGGGTGTGTGTGTCAGTGTGTGTGTGTGTGCAGCAGTCCAGTGTGTGTGTGTGCAGCAGTCAGTGTGTGTGGTGGAGGTGTGGGTCAGGGGTGTGGTGTGGGTGGGGGGTCTTGTCTGGTGGTTGTGTAGTGCTGGGGTGAGGGGTGTGCATGGGACTGTGAGGTTGTGTGCGTGGTCGTATGTAGTGGTGTCAGTCAGTGCGTCAGTCATGTGTGTGTGTGTGTGTGCGTCAGTCAGTCAGTGTGTGCGTGCGTCAGTGTTTGTGCGTGCGTCAGGTTCAGGGTGTGTGCGTGCATCAGTCAGGGTGTGCGTGCGCAGTCAGGGGTGTGTTGCGTCAGTCAGGGTGTGTGTACGTGCGGCTGTCGGTTTGTGTGCGTGCGCCAGTCAGGGTTTGTGTGCGTGCGCCAGTCAGGGTGTGTGTGCGTGCGTGTGTCCAGTGGTTTGTACGGCGGCTGTCAGGTTTGTGTGCGTGCGCCAGTCAGGGTTTGTGTGCATGCGTCAGTCAGGGTCTGTGCGTGCGTCAGTCAGGGTGTGTGCGTGCGTCAGTCAGGTGTGTGCGTGCGTCTCAGTCGGTGTGTGCGTGGTGGCTGGTGGTGCGTCAGTCAGGGTGTGTGAGTGCGTCAGTCAGGGTGTGTGCGTGCGAGTCAAGGGCAGGCGTGTGGGGGGGGGGGGTGGGGAAGGGCAGGGTAGGGGGGTGGGAAGGGCAGGGGGAGGGGTGGGTGAAGGTAGGGGTGGTGAGGTCAGGGTTAGGGGGGTGAGAGCAGGGGGGTGGGAGGGGGGTGAAGGGCAGGGGTAGAGGGGGGGGTGAGGGCAGGGGTAGGGGGGTAGGGGGGGTGATGAAGGGCAGGGTAGGGGGGTGAAGGGCAGGGGTAGGGGGGGAGAGGGCAGGGGTAGGGGGGAGGGGGTGAAGGACAGGGTAGGGGGGGGGGGGGGGGGGTGAAAGTGAGGCACAAATTGTTGGCAGGAGTAAATGTCCCCACACACACACACACACACCACACAAACGGGAGTCGAGTAGAGAGGAGGTGGGGAGTTAGCTGCGGATGGGAGAGCGAGGATGCTGGCGTGGGGATGGGGGACGGGGGGTGGTTCTCGCCGGGGGGTAAGGGATGAGCGGGCGGGGGGGGGTGGTAGGGTCTCAAGAGGGAGGGGGGGTAAGGGAGAGCGGGGTGGCGGGGGACGGGAAGGGACTCGCGGAGGTCTGGTAGGGGAGTGTGGGGAATGGAGCATTTGGTCGTCGTGGGGTTGGAGGGCCGCGCTTTACCCCCTTTGTGAGTGTTTGTAGATATAGATATATATGCACCAGCACGCATTCATGCGCAAGCGCACCATACATGCACACGCACACATACATGCACACACGTAACATGCGCACACGCACACACACACATACATGCGCTCACGCACACATACATGCGCACACGCACACAAACATGCGCACACGCACACATAAACATGCACACACGTATACATGCGCACATAACATGCGCAAACGCATATATACACACACAAACATGCACACGTATACATGCGCATATGCACACGCACAACACTGCGCCACACGCACACTAAACATGCGCACACGCACACATATACACTGGTGTGCGCATGTTTATGTGCGTATTATTTATGGTATTGCTTGACCTGAGGAAGAGTAAAACTCTTGAAAGCTTGTCCCATGACACAAATTGTTGGTCCACATAAAAAAAAGGTATCATAAATACTGAAGACATATTATATATTTATATATATATATTTTTTTTTATATATACTGTAGTATATGTATATGTATGTATGGATATATAGCGAAGGTCAGCAGCCAGCAGCGGAGGGAGAGAAGGCACGGCATCCGCAGCGAAGCTCGACAGCGGCAGAGGACAGTAGCGGCGGCGGAGAGGGAGAGAGGACGGCAATCTGCGCGAAGCGCGCGAGCAGGCAGAGGACAGCAGCCGGCGGCGGAGAGAGAGAAGGACGGCATCCTGCAGCAAAGCTCGGCAGCGGCAGAGGACTGTACCGGCGGCGGAGGGAGAGAAAGGACGACATCTGCGCAAAGCTCGCAGCGGCAGAGGACAGCAGTGGTGGCGGAGGGAGAGAGGACCATGTGAATGGGACAGAAGCAGGAAAGGAGGCGTAGGGAGGAGTTACCTTGTAGCAGCGGCAGACACTGGAAGTCAGAGAATAACTTCTGTCAGACCGCTTGTGGTGTGTGTGTACACACACACACACACACAACAAGCGGTCTGACAGAAGTATTCTGACTTCCAGTGTACACACACACACACACCTCTATCTAGACAATCACCCAAAACCTACTCGCCCCAGTCCCCACCTTTTAAAAAAGAAATGGAATAAAATTCCTAGTAAGAACTAATAACATTTGTTTTTGACATAAACGTTTATTTTATTGTATTACATTTATATCTTTACTTCAACTTGTCCTTGTTACTGTACATAGTTCCTTACTAATCTAATAAAAAAGCCAGATATACAATGATGAGGGATGTGGGGTTACTCTTTTAAGAGGGTGCGGGACAGCTGGACCCTGGGATTGTTAGGACTGTCAGCGATCGCTGTTGATACAGATTGGATCCTCACGTTGCGGATCTTGACTTACATGGGAAGGAGACGAGGGGTGAGGTGGGTGCGGGCGGTGGGGACGGAGACGGGGTTGGAGCGGGCGGTTCCTGGGTGGAGTCGAGCGAGAGGCCGGTACGAACGGGGAAGGAGCGGTGGAGTGGGGGTGGGAGGGGCGGGGGAGTGTGATGAGGGGGGGGGGCCGAGGGTAGTTTGTTGGGGAGATGGGGGATCGGGGGGTGGGGGGGGTGGGGGGGAGTTGGTGAGGATGGGGTGTTCGGGGCGGGCGGAGGGCGGCCGGGGGAGGAGAGAGGGGGAGGGAGGGGGGGGGGAGATTGGTTGGGAGCGTGGGTGGGGGGGAGTGTAGGGGGGCAGGGGGGAGGGGGGGGGAGGGGGACGGGGGGGGGGGAGCACCACGAAAGACATCACACGCACACTAACGCACACAGAGAAGACACCACCACACACACAGAGATGAGACACAGCACAACACAGATGAAGAGAGAGATACACCAGACACACACACGACTACACAAAGCACACACACACACACACACAATACACACACACACAACACTAAACCACACACTACACCACACACACCACACCAACGACAAACACACACCACACATCCAGAGCACACACAAGGATGAGCAGAGAGAGCACAAACAACAACCCCCACACACACACAGAGAGTAGACACTCACACGACAGTCCAGAGAGAGAGAGGAGAGAAACACACAACACATAACACAAACGGGAGACACCACAATCACACACACAAAAACTACACGAGACACACCCAAAACACAGAGAGAGTAGTAGAACACACCTACAGACACACACACACACACATCACAGAGATGAGAGAGAGAAGACACAGCACAGGAGAAACACCACACAACGGGAGACTACACGACACACTACACAGGGAGACACACACACACAACACACCGAGAGAGACACACACCACACTAGAGAGACCACACACATAACAGAGAACACACCACACACCACAGATAGACCACAAGATGAGACACATCACACACACACGACACGAGAGACACACACCACACGATGAGAGACGAGACACCACTAACACACCACCACACAGTAGAGACACACAAAGAGGAGAGAGAAACTACACACACACCAAACACAGAGAGACCACACACAGAGTAGGTGCAGAGAAACAACAAACAGAGAAGACACCAACACACACACAAGAGACAAACACACACACATAGTAAAACACACACACACCAAACATATATAGACACACACACACAAATATATATACACACACATTTATATACACACCAACACACAAACACCACACCACAAGCACCACCTTGCTTGCCACCATGACTCCGGGGACACAAACCACCTGCATCTCCACACCGCGCAGGGAGCAGGCACAGGGATCGGAGCAGAAGGGGGCACATCTCCGCTCCCCCACTCCCTTCCCACCCCCCACGGGGGCAGCGAAACCCCCCTGATCTCCGTGCGTGGACCAGGGAGGCAGGGCACAGGGATTTGGGGCAGAACGGAGAAGCATAACAGCATACCCAACAACCTTCACACCACACCCACAAGGGGGGGGGGCAGCGCAATACAACCCTGCATATACCGCGCGCTCAGGGGCAGGGAGGACATGCACAGGGATCGGAGCACGAAGGGGACACATCTCCCGCTCCCCCCTCCCTTCCCCACCCCCCACAAGGCAGCGCAACCTCCCTGCATCTCCCGTGCGGGCAGGGAGGCAGGCACAGGGATCGGAGCAGAAGGGGACACATCTCCCGCTCCCCCCTCCCTTCCCCACCCCCCACGGGGGCAGCGCAACCCCCCTGCATCTCCCGCACGCGCGGGCAGGGAGGCAGGCACAGGGATCGGAGCAGGAGGGAGACACATCTCCCGCTCCCCCCTCCCCACTGGCGGCACAAGCCCCCTCCATCTCGCGCAGGCTGACAGCCACAGGGATCGGGCAGAAGGGGGCACCACACAGCGGCAGATCGGGAGCGAGCACACGTCACTGGGAGACTCATGAATATTCATGAGTCTTCCACTGACTGCCGGAGGCAAATTATAAACAAATGCCAGCTTTTAATATGTCACAAAAATTTCGCCGATTAATACATGGAGAACGGATTGACTGACAGCTATACAGTTCTTTAGGTAAATAGAGATTGCCCACATGAAGCTATTAAAGTAAAAAAATAAATTAAAAAAAAAAAAAAAAAAAGACTGAACTGCAGCTTTAATGCTGGATCACCTGTACTAACCCGTATCAGTGCTAGCTGAACCTGCACCAATATGTGTGGACTCACAGATAGCTGTGAATCATGTATTCTGTCATTTCCAAAGAGCTGCGATGAAATATATCTGATCCATACTAACGTTACATAATAGAAATTACCGGGTTTCTAATGCAGCAAGTTTAGCAACTCACTAACAACTAACAATTTAGGCCTAGATTGTTCGAGGACTTGTCTGATGTCTATACCATGACAAAACTATCTCCTACAGAATAATGTCTCAAAAGCAATGAATTAATTTCTATCAGAATGTTCTTCTTCAAATTTCACTTGAAACAAATGCATTCAGCCAGAAGTTTGGACCTGATACATTTAAGAATTTTTGTTTAAATCTCAGAATAACTGTATATTCTGCAAGAATAAAAATCAAAATAGAATTACTGTCTATCCTGCATAATTCCTGAGAAGAGTGTGTCAACGCATTGTGAATGACAGAAGTGCATACATATTACGTACAGGAGTATTGCTTAGAGAGATGTATTCAGCCAGATTTGAAGCAAAATAGGGATAGAGACATTTTTTTTCTTTATTCTCAATATTCCAAGATATTTTGCGCCACTTGTTTTTCCCATGTGCACCAGTTTGTGATTTAGTGAGTGTCAATAGATGGAGTTACTCGGCTCACATCATTTTTACCCTTTCATTTGCACCATTGATGACTGAGGTCGCGTAAGCCTGCCTGGTTAACGATCTGCTCCTAATTGAAAAAATGTATATTGTTGGATTGAACCAATAGCAAAAAGTGGAACATGACACAAAAAAACACATTTTCTATGCCGTGATATATTGGGGGATATGAATCAAGTTTCACAAGCTGGAACATAGCTCAACAAACCGGTGCAATCTGCATCATTTAGTCTGTGTCACTTGGGGTTGTTCATTAAATTATTATAGTACTGATCGGGGCACTGTCGCACAAAACCCTCCTTTGGCTTCAATGGGAGTTTCCATTAATTAATGCACTGATGGGCACCATCATAGTTTAATGAATAGCCCCCAATTTATAATGGTGCTTTGCTCAAATGTTGCTTAACCAGCGCAAGTGAGCATTGTAGGTAATGTTTATAGCAGGAGTTAAGGGAGGAGATAAACAATGCAAGTTATAATGAGGAGAATTGAATGTGTACCTCATGAGTGGTGCAGTCTTCCTTTCATTTATTCGTAACCTCTCAACCTCTGTTTTTAGGAGATTAATAAACTTCATATATGTGTGCAGTTGGGTAAGTTTGGGCTCCATGAAAATTATGGAGAAGATGGTTAATATGTGTGGGGTGTGCAAAGGGTGGGGAAATAATAACATAGTTAGAAAGTACCTGCCAACTAAATCCAGGGCACCCATTCAAGGATGATCCACTTCTGGGTTTTGTTTTTTTGTTTTTGGCTGAGAGGACGTTTGCGATTTCCTGCTGTAATAACAATTGACTTAAAGTAATGTCTAAAGAAAGACTGGCATGGATCAATATCCCTCTGTTGACCTGGGGTTAATGGGCAGGTATGAAAAAGGGAGATTCTACCCTTCACCGATTGATATGTATTATACTTAACTCACCAACCTGAGATTTGATCAAAATATAGTTATTTTAATCATTTGAGAATGAAAAAAATTTAAATTGTGGTCTTGCAAGTAAAAACTAACAATTTTGTGTGTTATATATTATGTATATAGAATGCCTATTTTGTGTATTATCCAGTCATGTCTGTTTCCAAGCCCTAAGTGGACACGAGTGGGGGTTATTTATATATAAATGTATTTATATTTTTACTGCAAATAATCCACATTAAGAAATTGCAATTACATTTTGTCAAGCCAGAACATTGTTTTTGCGTCAGTTGGATTTACTGTAATTAACAGTATTATGGCAGAGAGACCTGCAAGGTCAGTAACTGCAGTGTGTGAAATCTATTAATTGATTTCTTCATTCACCTGTATTCATGTACAGCAGCTATTCGTAATCCTCCAAGACAGAAACTATTTCCTGATGATTTGTGTGGTGTACATATTTTTTCTGAAAAAGGGGTCAAGATAGTAAAATACATTTCAGGGAGTTGATTCAGGTATTCAGAAATGTTGGGCAGAGACAAGAGGTCAGTACAGTACAGGTAATAATGCATACTTTGCAATGAAATCCAGTGAAATCCTTTGCAATGAAACTCATTGGTGCAAAATTCCTTGATTTTGCAAAGGCTTTTGATACTGTTGATCATGTTATCTAGTTTAAATAACTACAGTGTTCTGGAATAGGGAAGCATGCTTTAAACTGGTTTCATTCATACCTAAGACAGATCCCAACATGTGTCCATCTCAGGCTCTAACTCCGACCACTTGGATATCACCTGTGGTGTCCCGCAGGGCTCAGTTCTGGGGCCCCCACCTCTTCTCAGTGTTCATCAATGATCTTCCTACACCTTGTAAGGAAGCTTCAATACACATGTATGCAGATGACACAATCTTATATGTACACTGACCTAGCCTGTCCAACCTTGAACACATACTTCAATTATACTTTTTGAGACTTGAAAATTGGATTTCACAAAACCAACTGTTTTAAACACTGACAAGACTGTAACAATGGTATTTGGGACCAAGGCTACATTTTTAAAGCTTCCAATGGCTGAGCTCCAGAACAGAACCAATGCCAATACCACCCTAACTCCTGCTACTAGTTTTAAATGCTTGGGGATATGATTTGACTCCCATTTAACATTTGGGATGCACATGGATACCGTGACATCCAAAACCTACTGTATGCCAAATTAGGTGCACTTTACAGGAACAAATCCTCCCTAAGTCTGCTTGTCAGAAACAGATGCTAATGCCAATTATCGACAATGGGGACATAGTATACGACTCGGCACCCCAAACCCAGCTTAGCAAACTTGATACCCTCTACAGTTAAATATGCCATTTTGTTCTCCAAAGCAAATACAACACATCACTACGAAATGCTCAAAGAACTAAATTGGTCATCACTTGAGTCTAGGCGCAGGAGACTCTCCTGTCGTGCCTTCAGATATTTTCTGGGCAAGCTACCCGTCTACCTCACCCCACCACATGACGCTCCTCACCCCTACCACATGCAGCACTTATCATCTGAGATCTGACTCCAAAAGACTGTTCATGGTCCCAAGATTCAGCAAAGTGTCTGGCCGCTCCTCGTTTTCTTACTATGCACGCCAAAACTGGAACAATCTACTGGAGACTCTCACAGCCACCACCAGTCTAAGTTTGTTCAAAACTAAAGCTGTCTCACATTTTAATCTGGTCTGTAACTGTTACATAATGTACGCCTGTAATATATATGATCTCTAACTATGCATGCAATGTCTTGTATATAATGTATACCCTGTTCACTTATGTAACTATGTATTGTAACCATGTATTATTTGTCATCTTAACTCAGGACATACTTGAAAACGAGAGGTAACTCTCAATGTATTACTTCCTGATAAAACATTTTATAAATATGTAACACCCCTATACCCACCCGGCTGCAGAAGATAGGGTGAACATGCAATCTGTCTCTCTCTTACTCTGCAAACAGGATTTCTACCTGCTTCAGCGTAGTGTCGCCCAGCCAGTTTTACTTTTTCTCAAGGCTTACCCAGTGGATCCAGGCCAAGGCTGTAGTGAGGAGTAAAATAAGTAGAAAAGGATGCCAGGAACTTTTAAAACAGGATGCTTGCTTTTATTGTCAGCAGGATCAGCATATCACAAAGCATAGACAGGACAGGGTTTCAACGTGTGTTTCTTTCAGAAGTTCCCCCTCTGTCAGAAGTTCCTCCCAGGACCCACCCTGACCCTGGCTAAGGATGAAGCAGGCTCAGCCCCAGACCCCTGCAAAGATCTGGACTACAGCCCTGCTCCCTGCAGCATGGGAACCTCTGTCTGCACCGGGCACCTAGCACAGTCTGCCCCAGCACACTCTTTCTCTCTAGGGTGGGTCCTCACCTCTTATACCCTGGGGGTATCAACTTTTCCCCTTCTCTGTCTTCTCTGAGGCATGCCTCATGTGCCTTCGATCTGCAACAGTGTATCCTATCTCTGAGGCAGCTCACATGCAGGACCATGTATAATGGGTTTAACCCCAACACTGCCAGAGTGAGGCCCTAGCCTGCATGCTAAAACGGGTCTGGTTTTAGCAGGGGGCTACAAATAAATAAAATAAATAATATTTTGCTGACTATACTGTCTTCAGCTCTTGGTAATGCTGTGAAAAAATAATTCTGTATCTTTGACATATATCCTCCCTGCTGATTGACAGTGTGTTCAGTGTGCTATATTAACCACAGGGAACAAAATGAGATCCACCAATTCAGTGCTGTGGGAAGAACTGTGCCTTCATTCTCACAGAGACAGCCTGCTGTTGTTACAAGATAGAACAAACTTAAGGAATAAACTGCCTTTGTGCTATGATTTGTTTTAGTAGAAGAGTTCCTGCAGTGAGAGCATTCTGATCACTTTTATGGTCCTGAATAAATTGCATAAATATGTAATCAAGCAAACATTTAATATATTCGCTGCTAGGAGAACCTGAAACAGATTGTTCTGCAAATATAAAGAGATTAAAGGATATACTGGCCATCAAAAGGGATTCTTAAATTCATTTCTCATTTCTACAGATCTTGCACAAATTATGCTGCCTTGAATCCTTTTAATCAGTTCATGTCATCCTATCATAGGCCCTTTTCTATATGGCTGGGAAACGGTTTACACAGAGTTAACAATATATCTATTTAAAGCCATGCCAATGGAAGGTTATGAATTGTTCCCTGTGCATTAACTCTTTCACTGCCTTAACAGTCGGCAGCGCATAGGGTCAACAATGTCTCACAGAATAGGGGCATAGAGAGATTTAAATGATGTCTGGGTATCCACACTACATCTCACAGCATTCTACAAATGACCAAATTGCAATAGAGAATAAAGAGTTAGGACTGGGCTACAACGGTTCACCACTTAATATTGACATGAAATGATGAAAGTAAAACTTGTCATGTTTTGTACCAGATATAAATATAACTAATGACAATGACTTTTTCTATTTTCTTTTCAGTGCTTAGAGGCTAATCCATCAATCATCATTCCTCTGGGCACTTTCTAAAAGAGTGAAAGTGGCTCCATAGCAACAGGCACATCTGGTCATTCTTATTTCTGTGGTGAGAAGAAAAAATATTTTTATTCGAGTTTGAGTTGTCTAGCACATGTTATTAACCTTCAATTATCATGACTCCCCTGGTAGCACCTCTAGTGGCAGTGCCATCATAAGAAGATCATTGGGGATTGAAAACACCCAGTAAATAAGGCCAAATAATGCTGCAAGTTTTAGTTGTCAAAACTAGTTGAAAGCTAGAGCATGTAGGAAATACATCCCCCCTGTCATTTTCTGATGGCAAAGGACAATGTGGTTAATATATAAGCAGTACTGTATGTACAGTTACACCATTAAAATGGCTGCTGTTCAATTACAAGTTATATTGTAGATATCTTGCCACTAAATACCACAGACTTTCTCTGATATGGTGTGACATGTACTGCAATTAATGACTGCAACAGTTTGCAAACATGAAATGCATACCATATGGTGAAACAATGTTATTACCTGTCCCAAGGGCCAGAGAAAAGGGGGGGGGGCACCAGTGAGTAAAGTGTCGGCCTACTGGAAGATGTCCTTGGAGGTACCTGTCAAGGAAGCATGCAGTAAACCAGTGGAAGGGAGGCTCGCCTGACAGGCACCTCTGTGGACACACTCTAGCAGATAGCTCTGTAGGCCCCATCCCCAGGCCTCTAACAGGCCCTCAATCTTTGAGGGCAGCAGTTAGCCAGTGGGTACAAAGCTCTGTTCTTCCCATTTCCCTGTTTCCCCCTCTCTCTCATTCCACCCCTCCTCTCTCTCTCTCTTCTCCCCCTTGCTCTCTCTCTCCCCCTCTCTCTCCCCATTCCTCCCCCTCGCTCTCTTCTGTCTCTCTCTTTCCTTCCCCCCTCCCTCTCTCCTTCCCCCCTTTCCCTCCCTCCCCCTTCCCTCATTCCCCCTCCCCCCTCCTTCCCACCCCACTCTCCAAAAGTCCATAACTACTCGCCCCCAGGCCATCATCTCCTACCCTTCCAGTCCCCTGCCTCATTCCACACCCCAATCAGGGACCAACAGTACGCCATGGTGTGGGAGCAGATGGGGGGATTATTGGATGGGGGGCTGCACCTTTAATTTGTCCTGGATCCCAAGATTTCTGTTGGCAGCCCAGGCTGTTCCTAAAGATAACGAGGTTGCTTCCTGCATGTTCTCCTCCTGGAAATCCCCTGCAGGTTTGCTGTTTCTCTACTGGACATGCCAACAGGGAAGAGAAATAATTCCCAAGATTTTGCAGCCTCTTTTTAACTGACTTTGAATTTAGAATACATGCTTTCCCCTTCCCCCAATTGTTTGCCCTGATACAGCTGAATATTATATATGTTAATGTAAATTCTATTTTTGTTCCCTTTGGGTTTTAAAGTGATTGTAATTGTTGCACTTCAAAAGCCAAACGGATGATGATTGCTGCTTCATGAATATACCAAGAGAAACCGGCTTTGATTAAACCTGCTCATTCACTTCATAATTATCTCCATTTTGTCTATCTAAGGAGGAGAGAGTTGGCAAAAACAGTTAATTGAACGCTACTTCAGTTATTTAAACATTGTTTTATGAAGGAAGCAGGATATGTTAAAGGGATACATCTACCCACCCCCTCTCTGAGAAAGCAGAATTATGCCAACAGGCCAATCGCCAGGCCATCTGGGAGCCTAAAGTTTGAGACTCAGTGTAGGTTAGAAAATGGATACCTCCTAGACAAGTAAAATAAATCACTATTCCTTCCAGTTTTGTGATCACACCGTCTCCACTGAAGTTCCTTCTTCTGCCTTAAATATGAAAGGCAGTAAGTGAACTAATTACAAAGGAGTGTTCACATAAATAGGTGGGCCAAGTCATTCTCATCTGAGATCAATGTCTAGGTTTCTACGTTTTTAAAGGTCTTCTACAATTCATTGATTTCTAATTGGGATTAAGACCCATTTCTCTTGATTCACTGCAGATTAAATTAAAGTCAAACAGAAATCCATGGGGTCAGTGAAAGAGCATATCAAATTAAACATGTCTCCAATAATTACTTTGATGGCAATAACTAGATCTGTTTTTTTTTTTTTGCTAAAATGAAAATGTAACACATGTCAATTATTTTTAGTTACAGTACTGTACTGTATATTACGAAGTTTTATTGTGCAAACATTTTGTAAGATATATCGCCTTGATCATACAAGGCCCACTGCTTGGTCCCTAATACCACTAAACGAATACAGAAATGTTCTTTTATTAAAATGTGTATGATCAACATATGGAGAAGGGTACATAAAATTGATATTTTCCCAAAATGTTGTTAGTGTCATAGCTTGCAATGAGTTAAAATCAGAATTGCTTAGTGACAGTAATTTGAATGTGCACCACATAGCACATTAATGGCAAATGGTATGGAGTTTCCATTATATTATGACTATATTTAAAATACTAGCAGTTTCAAAAATAAAATACACACACTTATGTCAAAAGGAATGCTACTGAGCGTGGAAAATGTATACAACAAAAGACAGGGGTGACCAATGCTACATCCAATTGACAAAACATACAGTATATGGTACTAAGTATAAAGTTTAAATACTTCAATAATAATATTTTCTTGGTTATTTAGTTAAACCCGTTGTCCAAAGTGTCATACCACATCAAGGTATAACCAAATTTGCAGGTCCTAACACTAAATTATGAACCCTTCCTTTTACCTCCGTATTAAAAAGTTAAAAAGGTGGGGAGGGGTCCACCTTCCTCCAAACAACTGTTGCCAGTTAGAAATTAAATGAACACACACAATGCCTCGTAAGGTGCAGGCACCCACTAGAGAGATATATAATATAGAGGCTTATAGAGTATATATACTATAGAAGATATCATATTATATATCTATATATATCATATATAAAACAAAAACAGCAGCCCACAGCCTCCAAGCAACAAATGTAAAGTCAAGGTGCATGCTCCATAGAAATCAATATAGAAACCCTGTTCCCATAGAGAAGGCACAAAAGCAGCAACACTCAGATAAAGCAAAAGACAGTTATTAGCAGTTACAAAAAAGCCAGCCATATAAAACCAACGTTTCGGTCCTAGGCAGGACCTTCCTCAGGGGAGGGCTACCAGACAATGACACCCAGAGAACATATATACCCCATAGTTCACCATGTGAGGACAATTAGAGGCAGCTAATTGTACAATCCTGGAGCTCCACAAGTGCAATCAGTGTATGAGGTAGTACGGCGGCCATCTTGGAAATCAGGAGACAGAGCAATGTATGCTATCTCACATGGGCAGATGAGTACAGGCTCCCCCGGTGGACAAAAAAATCCCAGCGTCCAATGTTGCTAGGAAACGCATGTGTGGCGTCATAAAGTCCTGGGAAGTCAGCTCAAAGTAAAGTTGCGCATGTGCAAGGCTCTGTGACAGCACCAAAGTGTCACGCCGATCTGGTACCCCATTCAGTGTCAATTGCATCAGTGTGGCAGCTCCCTAAAGAAAATGACAGTGAAGGAACAAGTGAATCAACACGTATGGGGAATTAAAACAATTTCCAGAGTTGAGGGTGACTGTTTAGATGGCAAGGGGAGGGAGGGCAAGGGGAGGGCGGGCAAGGGGAGGGAGGGATAACAAGGGAAAGGAGGAGGTAGAGCAAAAACATGCATATAAATTAGGCAATTGTAAATGGTATACTGGTTAAATATTAATATTCAGTACTGCACCATTGGGGAACAATAATGCAAAGTCTCGGCAATGGAAACCTAATTATGAGCATCTATGCATTAATGAAGAGAAAAGGACACAGAACAAAAATTCAAAAGATGCAATCACAAAAAACATCCTAATTTGAAATCTTCATTTAGTCCTCGCGGAGCCATTGTGTTCAGTTCTAAAATCATGCGAGTTTCAAGTTGTAACAGCAATTTGCCCCTGTCTCCTCCACGGGGGCCAGCATGTGCTTGCATGATGGGCATGCATCGTAGCGTTGCCAAGCTATGCTTGTGATCTTTAAAATGTCTCGCTACCGGTTGCAGTTTGAGATCCTCATTATTCGTACTGTCAAGTAATGCCTTCCTGATGGAGGAGCGGTGCAAGCTCATACGCTCCTTCAACATACGTGTGGTTTTACCAATATAATACAGGTCACATGGACACCCGATGATGTATACAACGAATTTACTCTCACAGTTCATGTAATCCTTTATTTTAATGGCTTTTCCACTGTGTGGATAGACAAAGCTTTTCCCCAATATCATGTGTTGACAGTTTATACAGCCATGACATTTGTGTACACCGGGAGTTTTGGAGAGCCAATTCGTAGGGCTGGCATACTTGGATACCGGATCTGCCTGTGTCAATAGGTCACCTATGTTTCGGCCCCTGCGGTGACAGAATAATGGTGGTTTGGTGAAGGTTTTCCCAATTTTTTTGTCGTTTTCCAAGATGTGCCAGTGTTTCGTGATACTTCTACGAATAGTACATGATGAAGTACTAAAAGTGGTATTAATCCCAAAATGATCTGAAGTGCTGGTTTGGATGGTTGGTTTGAGGAGTTGATCACGGGAAAACCTTCTTGCCTTGGCTAAGGCCTCTTTGACCTCTTTGTGGTTATAACCTCTTGCAAGGAACCTGTGTGTCATACACTGTAGCGCTTCCTCACACTCGTCACTCCTACTGGTGATCCTCAAGACCCTAAGAAATTGAGAATACGGCAACCCCTTCTTCAGAGCATCAGGGTGGTGACTACTGGCCAGAAGTAGGGTATTTCTGTCCGTTGCTTTATGATGAATCTTCATCAACAGCTGGGTAGGTCCCTTGTAAACAACAGTGTCAAGAAAGACGATCTGCTCATTGCTGTAGTTGAGGGTAAATCTTATGTTTGACGGAATAGAATTCAGGTTTTCCAAAAATTGCAACAGGTCTGCTTCAGAGCCATCCCATATCAGGAACAGATCGTCAATATATCTCATATATGTCCTGATATTATTAACATATGGGGAATCATACAGGATATGGGTTTGTTCATATTGGGACATAAACAGATTGGCATACGATGGGGCCATGTTAGACCCCATATATATATATATATATATATATATATATATATATATATATATATAGCCTAGGTCCCCCTGGTCCCCTGTTTGTCCCCTTACCCTTCCATAGGCAGCGGTGGCTGGGGAGAGTACGGGGGACACACGCAGTAGCAAGCGAAGCGGTGGCAATTAGGAGTATAGCACAGCAGGGGAACTACAAGTCCCGGCAGCCTCAAGGGCTGCAGACCACATGTTGCCAGGCAACCAATAGGGCTGAGAGATGCATGACAGTTAGAATTCTGACATTTGGGGTTCTGCAGTTACGGGGACTGACAGTTGGAGCCAGGACAGAGAAAGGGAAGGTACTGTAGGGTCTGGGTGTCAGTGGCATCCAGACAAGGCCATATTTACCCTTTAGGTCCAAGATAGGCCCCAATCACCTAATCAGATTGTGTCTGCTACAGGGAAACTCCTAGCTAGGGACATTCCCCTGTAGCTGTATACAGTTAGTGTATAGTGCCATTTGAAGATGTTGCATGGCGATTTGCGGACTGTAGTCTGCGGCAGGACCACCACCGCACTATCATAGACTATCAAAGGTGAGACCCTCCTACCGGAGTTTACCCCACGGAGAGGCGGAGGCTGAACTGATATCGACGTCACTGGATCAGTGGATACGTTGTGCTTTCGGCCATACCCGGGGTTTTGAAGCATCTGGGCAGGTGCCTCAAAACGTGCACCAACTATAACACGTTCAGTTATTGTGGGCAGCGCTGTCTCACACATTGGGTGAGTTGACTCTCGTGGACACCAGGGAGGTTGGGTGCCCAGGGACCCCTCAGTACTTTGGGGAAATCCCATCAGGGGTGGACACTACGGTTGGAGAGCACGGTGAGGCTATGGCCTTGCAAGGCCTATATTGTATGTGGGTTAATTATATATTTAGTTGTATCTGTGTTCAGTAAACTGTTATTAAATACAAGTTTGTGATCTTATTGCATTGGGTCCTGTGTAGGGGTTATCTGGCGCTGTCAGGATCCCTCACAGGTGGAGGTGCTGCCACGAGATGGATCAGGTATACCCCAGGCTCCAGGCAGCAGAGGTACAGACCTCCTATGAACCACAGGTAAAGCACCATATACTCAGTAGCCGCCTCATCTCCCATAGGGTGGGGGAAACAGCGCTACATACAGTATATATATATACACATAAATATATATATATATATATGTGTGTGTGTGTCAAAATGAGTGCTACTGAGTGTTCAAATGTATACAACAAAAGACAGGGGTGTCCAGAAGCTACATCCAATTGACAAAACATACTGTATATGGTACTAAGTATAAAGTTTAAATACTTCAATAATAATATTTTCTTGGTTATTTAGTTAAATCCTTTGGCCAAATGGTTTAACTAAACAACCAAGAAATGTTATTATTGAAGTATTTAACTTTATACTTAGTACCATAAATGTTTTGTCAATTGGATGTAGCATTGGGCACCCCTGTCTTTTGTTGTAAAAATAAAATCCAGCAAGAACTTTTGATTAAGAATAAGATGCATGTATGTTATTTCTGATGATCATACTGTGAATGTATGTAGAGAGGCAACACCTTAATAAATTCAGTGAATTTTGGATATTTGCCGCTCACAAAAAAAGTTGTAAATGTAAAAAAAACAAAAAAAAAACACCACCTTCAATATCTGACATTAAAACCTCTTGGCACCAATTTTCAAAAAAAGTCGAAGAAAAAAAGGTGGCAAATATTGGCAAGCAGATAGTACATTTTTGTGAATTTCCCTAATATTGCCTTTTAATAGTGTTCATTTTTAAAACTAGAAGTGGGAATATTTGAGCAAAGACCGGGATATGTGTGCATATCCCTAATTGTAAGTGCAGTCCTCTAGGAAACACATTAATTTGATTACCGCCATTCAGAAAATCTATTCTTCAGGGCCATAGTTGATTCAGAAGTTGCTGGATATCATTGTCACTCATCAGAAATATTGGGCTTAACTTATCAGGAAGAAAACTTTACACTAGAATGTGTATGTATGTCTATGACTGCAAAATATACCCCATGGAAAACCTCTTTTTATTTTATTTATATAGATCAATATTTAAACAATATATAGTACCACATGGTTTCAATATTGGAAATTAATCATTTTAATTATACACATGTAGTCTTGTTTGGCTAATGGCATTACTATTATTAATTTTTAAAGTGCTATGTATTCAGCAATGCAGTACAATGCAAGTGTGAAGGCAATAGCAATAAATGATGCACAAAGTATTTTTTTCACTATTTCAAAATGAATATACAATTCTACTATTAGTAAAAATGACCTGCTCCAAGGAGTGCAGAATTTAAAAGACAGCCATACTAGTAGTGAGCTTAGGTCACTGAAGCTTTCATGTACAGTACAATACTGTATATGTGTTCTCATACTGCAGGTGCATTATCTATCTATTTCCTTCTACAACAGTGGAGAGATGAAAAGGGCACCCAGTAAATTTAGGTCAATAATCATGTTGCTACAAACTTTTTAACAGCTACATTTCACAATAGTTAGCCAGTTCATGGTAGAATTCTTAGACCTAAACAACAAAACAGGTAGCGCTAACCGCAATGTGTGTGGTGTAGTAACTATTACCTTATATATTAAATAAAACTATACATAAGGGGCTGCCTAGGACACAAAGCCTGACCCCCTGGTCATGAAAAATGGTATTTTTAGGACAATAAAATCATTTAATAACAATTAATATTTAATATAATGCACAATTTGCATGGACATATAGATTTAAGCAATTAAAAGTTTGAATAGGTGGTTCAACTGCCCGTAGCCCAATGTTGATGATAGCAATGGCCTACTCACCAGATGGAATAGGTTGCAGGGCAGTGGATATTTTAGAGAGTATCCCTCTCATCTGTGTGCTCGCTCTCTGCTTAGCTGGGCTCTGTCGGCTCTGGGTGCAGCTCATCAGCGGGGACTCCTGCAGCTCCAGGAAGATGTCTGAGCAGATGGAACTCAGCTGCAGCTGATTCAGCACGAGTCAGCCACGGACCACCGTGAGCTCGTCTATCTGCTGCTCAATGCTAGCTGGCGTCTCTATCGCTCGTGGACGCAACTTGTACAGCAGGTACTCCTGCAGGGGGCCAAGCAGGGCGCTTGAATAATGGAAACCGCAACAGCTGGTTCAACCGTCGGCGGCGTATAAGAGATGGTTAGCTGGCAGCTACAGTTGATTCACCGATGTGACGGGGGGTACTACACCAATGTGTGCGGGGCTTGAACCTACCCTACGCCGTTTCAAGAGCGATTGCCTCTCCTTCAGGGAGGTTAGTATGAATAAAAAAGTCCAAAATGTCCTTTAAAATACGACTTCCATATTGGGTAAAAGTTCCCCCCTGTAGCTAATTGCACATGTGCTGTGCTTGTAAAAAGTTGCTATGTGTGTTGCAATCAGACATGCACAGTGAGAATGTTTTGAACAAAAAGCTACTTACCTATTTGTACATACTGTTATACAAATGAAACACATTAAATAAACACAAATACATGAAAACTATACTACTAACAACAATATATTATCCAAACATGACACATACACTAAATGAACAAATATTACTTATACAATATACGATATTGTAGTATATAACAAAATAAATATAAAAAAAAATAAAAAAATAAAAAAAAAAATGCATAATTTTAAGGTAGGACATAAAAAAAAAAAAAAAATTTATTTAATATAATATTGCGAATTTATGATTAGATAAAATGTATTAAACAAGTGATAGTGTGCTTATTATGTAGGAGGAACCTACCGCTATAAGCAAATTACACTAATGTATATGACATGTCACCTTATGTGGATGTATTTGGTACTAACCCACCAAAAAGGATTTCAAATCGAATTCTACATTTGACTCTGTGCATGTAAATAATTATTTGATTGAACCGGTTTAAAATATGTGCTGGTGTGTATGTGATTATTAACTATAGTGATTTCTAAATCTAAAAATCTATTTATTAGTTTAGTGACTATTATTATGATATTATTTTTATTGGTAGGCACTTAGCACCAGTAAAACAGGTTCAGTTATATAGAATAACAACACTAATAATTTAAAATTCACGTTTGTCACTAATACTAATAAAATAGATTTTTAGATTTAGAAATCACTATAGTTAATAATCACATACACACCAGCACATATTTTAAACCGGTTCAACAAATAATTATTTACTGCACAGAGTCACCACAACCCACATGGGTCAAAAACGCTCACCTAGGGACAGTTCATTAGAATGAAAAGAACAGCGTCACATCCAGATACATTTAAAATCAAGCCGAGGATTTAAACAAAAAATTTGTGGAGAGGAAGTACAGTACCACCACTAGAGTTGGATAGAACTATCTCTGAAGTGCCGCGATGGACAGAACCAGTTCTTACATAAAAAATAAAAATAAAAATATTAACTCATCAGGCAATTTGTCATTTGTCACTCAATATAACCAAATGGCACCCAACATACGCAAAACTTTAAGGAATATAATGGCACAATTTGAAAAAGGATAAAGAACTAGAGGGGAATTCTACCCGAATATCCACATATTAGATTCCAACAAAGCATTCTAATATAGGACAGAGACTGGCACCCAGCTGTCCATCGCTGCAGCCAGTTCAAAGAGACACAACACTCTGTCGTGGGGATACTTCCTCTGTAACAAATGCACGGCATGAAAAGTACAAAACAAAATAATTTTTATCAAATAAAACACAATAAACAGTAAAAATTACAAAACACATATTACATGTAGTAGTTTCCTTTGTTATATATTTACTTGAAGTCCGGTGGTCTGCAGTATGGGGTATGACAACGCGAGCTATAAAAAGAGTTGTAGAACATATATACAAATATTAAAACTGGTTAGTCACACACAATGGTGTCTAATCATTTCTTCGGTGCACAATAAAGACCCAAAGGTTAGGTTTGAGGTGCGTAGGAATAGAGCGCATTGTACCACATGGAGAGGAGAGGTTGGTAACACATGAGCCTATTGGGGAGAAGAGAGTCTATTGGATTTATGAGTATGTACTCGTCCCAATGGGCTTAAATGTGAGAATTCGATTTGAAATCCTTTTGGTGGGTTGTCTACCAAATACATCCACATAAGGTGACATGTCATATACATTAGTGTTTAAATTTGCTTATAGCAGTAGGTTCTCCTACATAAATAAGCACCACTATACTGGTTTAATACATTTTATCTAATATAATGTCGCAATATTATATAAATAATTTTTTTTTTTTTTTTTTTATGGCCTACCTTAAAATTATGCATTTTTTTTTTTTTTTATTTTTTTTTTATTCATTATTTTTTGTTTTATATACATAATATATATTTGTAGTAGTATATGTCATTGTTTATTGTGTCATGTTTAAATATATATGTTTGTTAGTAGATATGTTCATTGTTATATGTGTTATGTTTAATGTTGTCATTATGTTAAACAGCTGTACAAAATAGTAAGTAGCCTTTTTTCGTTCAAAGACATTCTCACTGTGCAGTGTCTGATTGCAAACACACTAAGAGCAACTTTATACAAGCACAGCAATGTGCAATTAGCTACAGGTGTGGAACTATTTACCCAAATGGTGTGAAGTCAGTATTTAAAGGACATTTTGGACTTTTATTTATCATATACCCCTGAGGAAGAGAGCGATCGCTCTTGAAACGCGTAGGGTGGAGGTTCAAGCCCCGCACACATTGGTTGTAGTACCCCCCGTACATCGTGTGAGAATCAACGTGAGCTGCCAGCTAACCATCTCTTATAGCCGCGACGAGTGAACCAGCTGTTGCGGTTTCCCATTATTCAAGCGCCCTGCTTGGCGCCCTGCAAGGAGTACCTGCTGACAAGTTGCGTCACGAGCGGATAGAGACGCCAGCTAGCAGTGAGCAGCAGATAGACGAGCTCACGGTGGTCCGTGGCTGACATCGTGCTGAATCAGCTGGAGCTGAGTTCCATCTGCTCGAGACATGCTTCCTGGAGCTGCAGGAGTCCCGCGTGATGAGCTGCCACCACGAGCCGACAGAGACGCCAGCTAAGCAGAGAGCAGCACACAGATGAGAGGGATACTCTTAAAATATCCACTGCCTGCAAACCATTCCATGGTGAGTAGGCATTGCTATCATCAACTTGGTGCTACGGAGCAGTTGAACCACCTATTCAGACATTTTAAGTCTTAATCTATATGTCCATGCAAATGTGCATTATATAAATATTAATTGTATAAATGATTTTTGTCCTATAAAATAACCATTTTCAGTATTCACTGTTTATGTTGTTTACATGTTGTTGGTTTACATTGTTTTCCCTTCTTCAACAGTAAATACGAATCATGGTGGATGTGCTTTCTTCTTTGTTCTTTGTTTTCAGGGCACCCACCGTGAGGATCAACAATCTTCACAACCAACAGGCTTGGTTTTCGTATATCCTTTATAGTGGTAAAATTTTATAGGCGCCCACGGAACTATTCCCTGTCCAGAATTCTTAGACCTGCCCCATTTGTGAAGGAGGTTTGGGAGTTTCAAGTTCAGAATTTAAGTCAACAATAGAATTTGAATAGAGGTGCTACTTTGATGTGAAATCCAAAAAGTCCACCAACGTTGAACAGGTTTTATGTAAACTTGTCACTGTTGAAAAGGTGTAGAATCTTATGAGTCCAATAAAAAAAAAGTACTACCTAAATCCTTATCATTTTTTATTTTACATCATGTGTATACTGGGGTTATACACAATGCTCAACACAACGCTAAGCACCAATATTTCAGAGGGGGTCTGCAAACTATTACACTGGAAGATCAAGGAAACATAATCACATTACAAAATGAGGGTGACGGAAAACAGCTGTTGTCTCCTTTTCTCACACGGCACAGTGATGTTGAAATAAAGTGTATATGTGGCAAAATCTTAAAAGGTACACAATTATGAAATAAAGCATATACGTACAGTACCTCAGATTTCAATTATTTTTTTGCTGCACTGAATGTACTGCATTGTTCCCTTTTAAGCTATAATAATAAGAATGAGCAACAAAGTTGGAGAAATTCAGGGCACTCAAACAATGTCCGGGCAGTCCTCAAACAGGAACCACATGAAAGAACAGGGTACCCAAATATGAAAAATAGAAAAGGCTTTAGTGTCACGGCCCCCTTAAACGTCCAACATCACCGTATTAATACGGGGATGTTTGCTTTTTCAGCCGAACTTGGCCGCGCACCAGCCGCATCTCTTGGCCGCGCGCCAGCTGCATCTCCTGTTCAATGCTAATGGCGCTGAACATTGAAAGCGCCCGCGGCGCCGAAACTAAAGAAAAAAAGCCCGCGTCTGCCCGCACTTTTAAAAATCCCACGGTGGCGGCCGCAGAAGACTAAAGGCAGCCGCCACTGTAGGTGAGTGGCTAAAAAATGACTGGATAGTCCTCCCATGCGTTTCATGCGTTTTTGCGCTTTCTCAAGGAGTATAAGAATGAGTCTGTCTGTCTGGCTGGCTGACTGTCTGGCTGTCTGGCTGTCTGGCTGTCTGGCTGTCGGTCTCTGTGTCAGGCAATCAAAGTAGTTCTCCCAAGTGAGGGAAAGAAACAGCACTCCAGAGGACTTGATAGAAACATATTCAAATAATTTGAAAAATGATCGATGTTTCGGTCATCAACTTAGACCTTTATCGCTCTGTCAGGGCCATAGCTCCAAGACCATGAAAACTAGACACCTGAAACTTTGCATGCATACTTAGGGGGCTCTACGAGTGTGCTCCTCTGTGTTCTTTTTATATTTTTATTTAAACAAAGGAATTCTATGAGTGATTAACATTTCTCTGACAAGCAGGTTAGCCAGTGTGTGTTGAAAGTTGTAGGCTATATACAGTATCTGGCAGGTGACATTATAATGTGCATTGCCTGGTGGCAGATAAGGAGAGTCAGATAGCTATATACATTCAAGGATACTCCATTTCTAGTAGAGATAGGTCAAAGAGAGGAGGAGGGGTGTTATTTTATATTGCAGACACCTTAAAATTTACTTAAATTGCCCCCCAAGCCCACCCTCTTTTGAAATCCTAGTTGGCAGAATATGCCTCACCTTTTCTAAACTCATCTTGCTTGCTGGCATCTACCGCCCCCCTAAAGGCCCTCTAAAATCCCTGACTGATATCACCCAGTTTCTTGGCTCCATTTCCTCTCTGAATGAGAAGAGTGAGCTGCTAGTTCTTGGGGATTTTAACTTCAATTGGCTTGACCCTAAAAACCACAAAATCCAGATACAAATCAAATCGCTTAAACTATCGCAACTCATTTCCCAACCCACACGGACGAACCTGAATCGCACAACCATTCCTTGCTTGACTGGATTCTCTCCTCAAATCCCAGCAGAATCCAATCCTCTGGAATCCTTCCTGACATTTTCAGTGACTATGCAATAGTGTACTGTGTAAGGAAAATTAAACCGCCCCAATCAAGCCCTAAAGTTCTCCTCACTAGAACATTTAGAAACTTTAACCCACAACAATTTCTGGATGACCTTACCAACTGCCCTTGGCACAGAATCGATTTAATTCCCAACCCTGATTCTGCGCTCGACTATTTCCAGTCCGAGTTCTTAAAACTCTGTGATACCCATGCTCCACTACGCAGAATAAGGGTACGGAGTGCCCACCTTCCATGGGTAACACTTGACCTTATAGCACTCTACCAGTTCAGGGAAGCCTTGTGGAAAAGCTACAAAGTAACTGCACTACCAAGGATCTCAATCACTACAGATGCCTGCGGAACATGTGCACAAGGCAAACAAGGCATGCAAAAGCAAAATATTACTCTGACAATCTCCTCCAGAATACATCAAACCCAGCTAACTTCTGGAAGGTTATCAACAACATATTCCAGCCTTCTAACCATCAACAGCCAAGTAATATCACTAAGGGGGATATTACTCTGACAAACCCCACCGACATTGCAAATGCATTCAATGATTACTTTGTGGGGTGTGCCACTAACTTATTAGCGAAACGCAACCCAAACCACAAACCTGAATCTCATCCTGGGAGTACCCATATAGCCCTACCCCCTCCCAACACTGCCCACAATTTTCAATTTGGCCCAGTATCCGAAGAGGAGATTACACAAGCGCTCCTCAAATTAAAACTAAGCAGCCAATGTGGACCTGACCTACTACAATCTATGTTCCTAAGACTTGGTGCCCTAGCAATTGCCAAACCAATTGCTTCCATAGTCAACTCTATCCTGTCTGCAGGCCATATCCCTAAGACCTGGAAAACTGCCAGAGTTGTCCCAATCTTCAAAAGTGGGGACACAAACACTGTCTCAAACTGCAGGCCAGTTTCCCTTCTCCAATCCTATCCAAAGTCATGGAAAAATGTGTCCACTCCCAATTAAGCGATTACTATACCAAGACAAATTTTCCTAGCCAATTCCAATCAGGCTTTCGCTCCAAACACTCCACGGTAACTACCCTGCTTAAAGTTTGCAATGAAATCCAGTGTGGAATGGACCGGGGTCAACTCACTGGTGCAATATTCCTAGATTTTGCAAAGGCTTTTGATACTGTTGATCATGCTATCCTGCTAACAAACTCCAGAGCTCTGGAATAGGGAAACAGGCTTTAAACTGGTTTCAGTCCTACATATCAGGTAGATCCCAACATGTGTCCATCTCAGGCTCTAAATCCAACCCCCTGGATATCACTTGTGGCGTCCCGCAAGGCTCTGTTCTGGGGCCCTACTCTTCTCAGTGTTCATCAATGATCTTCCCACAGCTTGTAAGGAAGCCTCAATACACATGTATGCAGATGACACAATCCTATATGCACACAGCCATAGCCTCTCTGACCTTCAACACATACTTCAGTCTGACTTTTTGAGACTCGAAAACTGGATTTCCTAAAACAAACTGTTTTTAAACACTGACAAGACTGTAACAATGGTATTTGGAACCAAGACAAAAATTTTAAAGCTTCCAGTGACTGAGCTCCAGATCTAAACCAACGCTAACACCACCCTAACTCCTGTTACTAGTTTTAAATACCTGGGCATATGGTTTGACTCCCACTTAACATTCAGAATGCACATTAATACCCTGACATCCAAAACCTATGCCAAACAAGGTGTACTTTACAGGAACAAATCCTCCCTAAGCCTGCTGGTTAGAAAGCATATTACACAGCAGATGCTAATGCCAATTATCAACTATGGAGACATAGTATATGGCTCGGCACCCCAAACCCACCTTGTCAAACTTGACACCCTCTACAATTCAATTTGTCGTTTCGTTCTCCAATGCAACTACAACACACATCACTGCGAAATGCTCAAAGAACAAGATTGGTCATCACTCGAGTCTAGGCGCAAAGTTCACCTTTCCTGTCTTGCCTTCAAATACTTTCTGGGCAAGCTACCCACCTACTGTATCTGAACAAGCTCCTCACCCCTACCACATGTAGCACTTATCATCTGAGATCTGACTCCAAAAGACTGTTCATGGTCCCAAGGCTCAACAAAGTATCCGGCCGCTCCTCCTTCTCTTACCATGCACCCCAAAACTGGAACAACCTACCGGAGACTCTCACATCCACCACCAGTTTAAGTTCTTTCAAAACTAAGGCTGTCTCACATTTTAATCTGGTCTGTAACTGTTACATAAGCCTATAATATACATCTTCTCTAACTGTGCATGCAATGTCTTGTATATAATGTATACCCTGTTCATTTATGTAACTGTATTTGTAACCATGTATTATTTGTCATATTAACTATGCTCAGGACATACTTGAAAACGAGAGGTAACTCTCAATGTATTACTTCCTGGTAAAACATTTTTATAAATAAATAAATAAAATATATATATATATAGTTTACACAGAAAGCGGAAAAAGAAAAAAGAGAGGAAGTCAGTTGAGACGTGAGGAGAAAGTAAGAATGCTGGAGAAGGAGAGAGCGCCGGAAAGAATTGGGGACATCTTAAGGTACTGTATTAAAGGAAAGTGATTAGAGGGAGAGGGAGGAGGAGGGCAGGGAGGTATAGAGAGGAGGGGCGAGAAGGGGAGTCAGGGGAAAGAGAGGTGGGAGAGAGGAAAGTGAATGACAACATTCGCTCCTGCAATACACCCTGTAGACCTGTAGGGGCACACATAGGAGTCAAGTTCAGGCCCTGGGTTGGTAAGAACTAGTATCTCCCATGAGGCCAGTGGCCATCTTAGCTAAGGGTATATAACCCCACCTTCCTTCAACTTTTTTGTTCCAGAGCAGCAGTCTGGCCATTCTCTTGCCCTCTGCTCTTTTGTATTTCGTTGGCTACCAATTGCTTTTGCATGAAGCTCTGTATACTTTGCAGATACCTTTTTGTTTTGCTTTGCTTTCCACTTGTACTCATAGTACCCTGCTATTTTATTTTTCCCTGGTTACCATGCATTTGCTTGTAGCTCTGAGGACCTTGCTGATACCTGTTTGTTTTGCCTTGCATTCCCCTTGTATTTTTTGTTCCCTGCTCTTTTTCCTTTCCCTGGCTACCATTGCTTTTGCATATAGCTCTGCTGACTTTGCAGAAACCTTTTTGTTTTGACTTTTGTGTTACTACCTTGGTATGATCATTAAACACTATCAATTTAATTATTCCAGTCTCTTGTTGTTTTGGGGTTTTGTCTTACTTCCAAGGGTTCCACATCCCTGATAGGAATGTGGAGGAGAGAAGGGAGGGGGGGCAGAGAAGGAGAATATGAAGGGAGATGGGGAGGGAAAGGAGTAGAGGGGGAGAGAAGAGAGGGTGAGAAGACAGGGGGGAAAGCGAAGGGGAGCGGGAGGGAGACCCATGCGAAGCCGGGTCTCAAGTACTGCAACCCATGTGAAGCACTTTAGCTAGTGGGCAATATTAGATTTTGCTAGTGATGCTGAGTAAATTGTTTTTCTCTTATACAAACCCTATTGATTACCCAAACAGAATTGAAAATGTATATGATACTTCCACAAGCATCTAAAATATGCCAAGCAAAGAAAATAAAAAACTGAAGATGTTTGAAATGCTGTTTCAATAGCTTATTATATACAGAGTGGATTTCTCAGAACTTTCATTAATATTTTATTTTACAGCCCCTTTCTCACAATTCAATAACACATCAGCATCGTATCTTATACAGTAGCTTCAAGTAGTTGTGTAACAAAAAATATATTGATTAGAGTCATATTGTAGGCAGTGAGCAAATTTTCCTCAGAGGTTGAAATAGTCGTTATCTTGCCATATGTTTTTTTTTACAACAAGCAATAGAGAAGCCCAATGCTACATCCAATATGACAAAAATACACAGTAAAATACTTATATATTCTCTTGAAAAAGTGTCATTTAGTTTAACCCTGTGCCAAAGCATTGTAAGCCTGTGAACCACGACAAGGCAGACCCAGTTCACAGGTCCTAACACTACCAAATTAAATACTAATATACCTCTATTAGGATTAAAATTCTCATTTACCTCTATTAGGAAGGAGAAGGACCAACATTGGATCTATATCCAGTAAAATGAAAAGGACCTGCTGACTTGGGAAGTGGGGCGGTGCGGGCTTAAAACCTGGGACGGAGGGGCCACTAACCTCCAACAGTTGAGACAGCTGAAAATAATTTAACAATTTTTTTTTAATCTATTTCGATATATGTTTTATCGTCTACTAAATATACAGTACTAAATAATTTATTTTTTGACTTTTTTTTAATTTACACAATCTTCTAAATATGTTTTGAACCAACACATTGAGCCATTTATTTATAAATGCAATATGCATCTACATTGAGCACCAATAAAATGTGTAAATGCAGAATGTATAGATTACATGACTAGAACACCCGGCCTGTTAAGCTCTCCAAACCTTGAATAGCCCTGATGCAAGTGGTGGCTCATTACAGGGTAGGAAAAAAAGAAGAATGTTGTATTGGTTTGCTTTTTGTTTTACTAGTGAATAAGTGTATAAATCTGCAGGGCCAATAGCCATATTGATCCTGTATGTCCTGGAGAAGTGTTGATTTGACGTAGGCTATGATTTTTTTTAATAGATCATCAAGACAAGAGAGTTATTCATAGGTGTAGAGTGTACAGAGCTTTTTTTCTCTACATATGATTATATATTTCACTATACATGAAGGGAGGGGGGGAGAAAGATCTGTATATGTCAGAAATGTCTGGACTGTACCTAATACCTTCTTCTCTGAACATCAGTTCATTAAAAGGTATCTTCCGATAAAGTTGAAAACATCAGCAAATCACTTTTACCATTGGCAGTCTCTTTTAAAAAGGCATTATTCAAACATAGTTCATCTACATGTATGTCATTCTTTTATCTTCTTAAGCTAAAGGGAGTAAGGAGGCAGTCACTTCCCACTGAATTCTACGTTTCATTTATTCATGTTATTGCAAGAAAAAGAAACAAACATGTAAAGTCCCTTTAATGGAAATATCCTCCAGGAGTCTATCAAGCAGTTTAAATATTTGTATTCATTAAAGAGACTAAGGACAAAATTGTAACACTCATGGATGTTTACGATCTACTTAAATTTGAAAATGATATAGAAGGTAAACTAGATACATATGAAACTTTGTCTATGTTTAAATATTTGTATTGCATTAGTCTAGTCACATAAATAAAATTGGACTTTCTCGTAAATGAGATGTGTAATAGCTTTGTGCTCTGTATAGATGCAACCCCATATTGCAACTTGTCATTTCCCAACTGTTTCCAATAATTTTTATGCATAGTGTGATCAGTGATGCATTAAAATCAAGTCCAAGGCCAATTCTAGGAAATGTTTATTATTATCAGGACATGTGTTAAAATCTATTCCAAATAGTTTAGGGTTTTTAAGATATCAATCTTGCTAAAGCTGTTTATTTCTAGTAAAGTTTCTGGATAATCAGTCAAAATAAACCATTAAATCATGTCACATCAGGCGTACCACATTCAAGCACCTCTATGCATCCAGTTATGATATTGTTTAATTGTTTCCTATCTGAGTTCATAAGACAAACAAGTCTGACGTCACCTAATCGAGCTGCAATCTTCCCACGCAAGGAAACGACAGATTCACAGTAGATTGAGTAGGGGCCTAAAGGGTAGATCCACAGAAGGTCGCTAATTTTTTAACGTTTGGTTAATGCCCATTTAACGATATCCATAACACATATCCCCACAGTTGCTTGGTGCAACGAGGTTTTTCCATTTCCCTTAAAAAGAACAGAACGATCAATTTGAACAGATTTTAGGCTTACTTATATGCAAATCATATGGTCATGAGCAGGTTGCCTAACGACGGATATCCTCAAACCCCCGTTACTGTTAGTCCACGATGATAACGCTGCGATATTTAACACCTTCCAAAAGCTGCCCTTACATCCAGACCCTGATTAGCAGTGCGTTGTTTCTACAAATAGCCTACAAGGGAAAAGGGCAGCTCTTAAGTGGTATCCACATGAATGTACTGTGTCAGCTTTAACCTTTTCATTACATGTTATACTAACATTTATATGGTGGAACATACAAATGGCTGAAACACAGCAACAGATGCATATGAAATTGTTTTTGTTTTCTTCAAGGGATTAAATATAATAAGAATTTTAATGAATAAAGGGAATATAACATATGTTGATTTAGCCTACTATTGTAAAGTATGTAATATTGAGTGTATAAAGCATGAGTGTACATGAATGAATGTATATATTGTATGACAACAAGAATTTCAAGGAGACAGAAGTTTGAAAAATAATATTTTATTACATATACAGTAGTTGTGGCACTTGAATGTACAGTAAGGGGCCATATTTACTAAGCAGTGTTGGAAGGTATGTTGAGGGCAAGCACTGCTTACCAGCCAAAATCTTACATTCCATATATTTTGTGCAAATGTTTCTCACACATTGAGATGCTGAGCATTACAACATCATACTCATTTTCATATAGCATCAAGTCTATCACAGCTAAGCAAACAGCTTTACTGTTTTCCCAACATTAAAGGCCAAAACTTATTTCTACAGTGAAGAAGAAGGTAATTAAGCTTTGTTTTGAATACATAAATCCAATTTGTAACTATGAAGTTGTCATTTGATTGCTTCTATTGCATAGATATTTCCATCTGGTGGTATGAGTCATATGCTATCATTTCAAAACAAAGTTGCTTGTAAAAAAAAACACACAATTCAAACAATACAAACCACACAGTTTAGCATACAAATATAACTATCTCTTTGTTTTTTCTTTCTCTTTGTTTGTTTGTTTTTGTATAAATATACCGACCATAAGCATAGTTATACACCTGAAATATACTTTTAGCCACGGGCAAGGCAAAGAGTAATCTTTTCAAATTCAAGCTACAATTATTTGTCTGTTGATCAATTTTGAAAGATAACAATTGCATCCCGAAATTACAGTATCAGAATCACAATCAGAACTACTATATACAGTATATACAGTAGAGACTGCGACTATTCTAACACAAATTGTAGAAAGTAGCTTTTGGGGAGCGCAGATTCACCATATGTGCTATAAACAATAATACATAAATGACAACTAGGTAATCATAGAAATGGGGACTCACACTTTCCCAAATGGGTATCAGCAGTGGGTATATCAATGTGATCTGAGTTCTTCCCACTAGTAGAAGGCAACTGGTCTCAGCAGGATTCCCTCGGTGTGACAGAGATGACACTCTTAGTGCAACATTGCATGTTCAAAATGTATATATTTAAAAAATAAAAATTCCACTTACATTTGCACTATGTGCATAGACACATAAAACTATAGATGCGTTGCTTAGGTGTACACAATCAGCCCCTGCAGTTTGGAGTCGCGTCACGTCACTTCCAGTTGCGATCAATCGCGAATCTGGAACGGCTGGCACAGGGTGATGCTGGGTACACTCTTGGCTCACTGCAGTTCGACTCTACGCATTTCGCTTGTTGCATAAGCTTCGTCGTCCTGACGACATAGTACATATATATGTATGTACTGTATATATATATATATTATACTGTGTATATATATATATATATATATATAAGTATATATATATATATATATATGTTGTGTGTGTGTGTGTGTGTGTATTATATATATATGTATATAGACCATACGATACTGGTTGCAAAACGACATCAAGGGACAGCACGCAGGTAAGTAAATCAAAAATGTTCTATATATGATAGAAGACACAAAAACCGACGTTTCGGTCCCCCAGTGGGACCTTTCTCAAGGTGGTGCACCACCTAAAGAGGATGTGAAATAACCCTAATAAATGATACATTATAATAACATATTTAAAATATTAAAATAAATTAAAATTACCACAATTTAACCTAATAATATCTACAAACCATAACGTGATATTGAAAAAAAAAGGAAAATCCAAATTGAATGTTCCACTCAAACAAAAAATCCAGAAAGAAATATAGTTCCAATAGAAGATCCAGGGAGCATCTTTGCAGCTTTAAAGGGAGTGGTATAGCCAACCACTTTTGGAATCTATGAACATAAAACAAACAAAAGCGCAAGCTCCATAGCAAGTAACTGAGTAAAAAATAAGGTACATTTATTTAAAAAATCAGCAACCCATTGACATGGACAAGATAAAACATACACTATATATGTGGAGAGACAGTTGATTAAACTTTTTAATGTATATTCAGACTTGTTGCTTGTTGCTTGTTGCTTGTCCATGTCAATTGCAATATGTGGGTCGCACTAAAAGAGCACTGTGTGTCAGATTCCTGGAACACAGACGTTCCATCATTAAGAGAGTGCTGGCACACAGTGTTCCTCGACATTTTTCCCAAGTACACCAAAAGGATCCCAAGGGACTTGTTATTATGGGTATTGAGAGTATTCTGAGTACCCTATTAGGGGGAGATAGATTTAAGACACTATGTATGAGAGAGGTTTTTTGGATATACTCACTTGGTACACTTTCTCCCAGGGGTCTTAATGGGTGCTTGGATACTAGCACACTGGTTTAGTTTCCTGCCTTGCTGTTCTCTGCCTTTCTGCTCTGGTTGCTAGGTCGGTTCCTCTCCCCCTATCCAAGGATGGGGTTCTGTGTTTTTGGAGGGGATTCCTCTATATTATCTGATATTTCCTTAAAGTAGGTGTTATTTAATAGTTAATCCAGTTTTTTCCTTTATCTTTTTATAATTTTAGTTATTTTGTAATGTAACAATTATTGTTATTATATGTAATTAGATATAATGTTAATTAATGCACTATGTGAATTATTAATCTAATAGGAATTAAATAGGTTGATTTTAATATTTTTTCAATTTTATTTAGATTTTTCTATCATTCATTTTTATATGGTGTAGTGGTATTTGGTTGTATATATATTCATATTATTATATTCTAATTAATATATTGATTTATTAATATCTTTTGAAACTAAAATTATAGGTTTAGGTTTTAATTTCAATTTGGTATATATATTTTTTTTTTTCCATATTTGATGAAACTTAGATTGGTAATAGTGGGACAGCTTTTTCTAACATGTCATTGTGTTAGTTGAGTTTATACATAATTAAATTGTTTCGTTTTAGCTATTTTCATTGTATGATGTGAACAACATAATTATTGATGTTTTTTTGTTGTTATTCATTGTAATGTTGATATTTATAGTAATTTTAGAGTTATGCGATTTGTGGTGAAACTTAGTACCAATGTGAAAATAGGTTTACTTGATCCAGCCTATTTAACTGGCTGTCTCTGACAATCACATGTCTCTGACAATCACATATCTCCTGACGAAGTCGCCGCAGTGTGACGAAACGCATAGAGCTGTGACGTCATCGCGTGTGTGTTGGTGTATTTGGAGTCCCTGGCTTCCCTGCGCTCCGGCTGGCGGTAATTTCAAGTGTTAGCAATCATTGTATGAGGGAGCAAAGGACGTGCAGGCATTGGAAGCCTTTATATATTGCTGCCAATTCATGGTTAACCTGGGCTATTTACATCCACTCTGCAAACCTGGGACTCACCCTACCACCGCAGATGACCACAATAGAGATTTCTCTCCCACGAATGGTTCTGTTTGAAATCCTGTAAGTGCACATTCTTATGGGTTGCTGATTTTTTAAATAAATGTACCTTATTTTTTACTCAGTTACGTGCTATGGAGCTTGCGCTTTTGTTTGTTTTTTGTTCATATATATATATATATATATATGTATAAGATAAAAAGAGAAGAAAGCACCCGATCCTAGTGTATTATATTAAGATACAAAATTTAATGTTCCATAAAACTCCAACAAATGCACACTCACAAACATAGAAAATATTAAAGCATGTAATGAGTAATACTCATTCGCCAGACGCTGGAAACTGCTGCTCCGCTCACACGTCCTGCTCCCACAAGTTGTATGACACCTCTGAGCTACCGTCCAGCAGGAACTCAGGGGATGTGCAGCTACTCCTATTCTCAGCCGGAAACAAACTGCGGTGAACAATGGTTCCAGATAGGAGGAAGGGAGAAGGTAGGACCAAGGGGACTAAATCACTGATGTATCACCATGAGGTGGTGTCCCAAAGTCCCAACAAACAGCGCATCAGCGCAAGGCAGCATCGCAGAGTCCCAGAGTCTGATTGAAAGTCCCAGATATAGACCATCACTAGTAAAAACTAGTATCCCTACGCGTTTCTTCACACGTGGGTGATTTCATCAGGGGATACATTGATTATACAGTTAGTGGATAATATATTGCAGACACATACGCTTTAAGCGCAGTCTTTTTTGTATATTTATATATATATGTATATTTATATATGTGTGTGTATATATATATATATAGGGTGAAAGAAACATAACCGCTTTCAAAGGATACAGATATTTCTTATACACAATATCACTACTACAGTTTTAAACCACAAAGTCAATATAGACCAAAAGAATTGACAGGAATAGTTCTCCTCCCACATTTAAATGGTTAAAAGTTCACTCCATAGCATCTCCCACTCTCAGGGGAACTTGCTTGCTTGCAATATGATCGCGACAAATCTAATACAGAGTGCTTTTCCTGGTAATGTACAGGTTAATAAAAGCTTCAATCAGACTTAGAACTATGCAACTAATTTTGACAGATTCAATTTTGACTCTCAATTCAAAAGGTTCAAGTACCAGATTTTGATGAATGCATTTAACAGCTGCATTGACTTATTGGCTGTATAAATCTATATACAGTACGCTTCTTAAGCAGCCTGAGGAAGAACCCTGAGAGAGTGGAAAATTTACAATTTATAAAATATCTATTGGTCCAATAAAGGGTATCACACCTTTGTCATTTTAGCCTTGTGCTTCCACATCTGTTGTGCCTTGCTCCCTGTCTTGTGCTTCTCTCTACAGTTAGCCCTTCCTGTACCTACCCGGCTTGTACTTAGAAACTCCTGTGGATTCTGACTCCGGCTTACCCTCGACTCTGATGATTTCTCCAACCCTGACCACGGCTACACGGACTACCACTATTCTGAACTCTCCAACCCCAGACAATGGCTATATGGACTTTGACCATTCTAATCTCTCCATCCCAAGACCTTGGAATAACCCACTCTCTCCTTCCCAGACCCGGCTACATTGACAATCCACCTGCCAGGCACGCTTCTGCTGCTGTGGGTGCATAGTTCAATACTTCCCCACCTCAGTACCGGGTCCTGTCTTGCTCGTGGGCAGCGCAAGAGTTACAGTATGCTCAGCCCAATGAACATGGACCCCCCTGTCCTGTCTTCTATCTCTGAGCATTTACAATATTTAGACAACCAGATTGCTTCCCAGACTCAAGGTCTGGCAATAGTTTCTCTCAACCAATCGCAATCCAGAATTGTTAGGCCTGCTACTCTGTCAGTCTTTTCCCCTGAAGCCTTGCTCTCCCTCAAGCCATGTCTCCCCACTCCCAATCACTATGCAAGAGATCCCCACGGATGCCGAGGTTTCCTCAACCAATGTGACATACAGTTCGAGTTAACCACTTCTTGCTTCTCTTCTGATAGATCTAAGGTGGCGTATATTATTGCTCTATTATCCGGAGACGCATTGGCATGGGTATCGCCCATCTGGGAGCAGAGCAGAGCTTATCCAGGATTTCCCATGATTCAAGAAGGAATTTAAGCAGGTCTTCGATAACCCTGGCCATAGAATTACTGCTGCTTCTTCATTGTTCCACAATTCACAAGTTCAGAGATCGGTTGCGAGATACGCTCTGGAATTTCTGACCATCGCGGCAGAGACGGGCTGGAACGATGAGGCGTTATCTGCAGCTTTCTGGCAAGGTCTCTCCGAGACATTAAAGAATGAAAAAGCCACTCAGGAAAGACCCACGATGCTAGAAGATCTTATTGCCGTATGTATTTGGGTGGATCAACGCCATTAAGAAAGGAGGCTTGAACGCCATCACTCACGTTCTTTCACACCAACTGCCTCTTACCTTGAGGCTCCAGAACCAATGTAGTTAGGAAGTCACCAGCTCTCCCCTTCAGAGAAACAACGTCGGAGAACTGGAGGATTATGCCTGTACTACAGCCTGTCGGATCATCTGGTGCTTCATTGTCCCACGAAGCCGGGAAACACCAACACCCAATGAGGTACAAGGTGGTCTCATTGGGTACCATTTCCTCGCCTCTTCTATTAAGAGAGGTCTGCCTACCAGGGTTATGCTGTCTATCTTCCTTGAGGGTCCTGGCTTCCTTGTTCCTGCTTTTGACTTCATCGACTCCAGGTCTGGGGGCAATTTTGTGGATCAAGTTTCGCTACCAAACACAAGATTCCTTTGATCAAGAAATCAATACCGGTGGATTTAGAGGCAATCGACGGACGTCCCCTTCAGCCAGCTTTCATTTCATTAGAGACTCATACACTTACTCTTTCCACTACCGACGGTCACAAAGAGCACATCTCAATGGATGTTATCCATTCACCTTCTGTACAGGTAATTCTGGGCCTAACCTTGGCTCCAACAACACAATCCACTTATAGACTGGACAGACAAGAGACCTATATAAAGGTAGATTTTATCCTTTGCTGCTTCCCGTGATTAAGGCTATGTCTGAGTATATTCAGGAGAATTTAAAGAGAGGGTTAATTAGAGCTTCATCCTCCCCAGCCAGGGCTGGGTTCTTTATTGTTACAGTATGAAGAAGGCTGGTTCGCTCCGTCCATGCATAGACTGTAGGGGCCTTAACAAAATAACCCTGAAGAATCGCTAACCCTTGCCATTCATTTCAGAATTGTTTGATCGTCTATAAGGTTCTTCCACATTTTCTAAACTTGATCTTCGTATGGCTTACAATCTTATATGTACTCGACAAGGGGACGAATGAAAAACGGCTTTCGATACGAAAGACGGCCATTACAAATATTTGGTCATGCCGTTCAGGCTCTGTAACGCTCCAGCAGTTTTTCACGAATTAGTGAATGATATTTTTTGAGATGTTCTCAACATGTTTGTAATTCTCTACCTCGATGATATTCTTATTTTTTCCAAATCTATACCTTAGCATATTCAGAACACCAAGTTAGTCCTCTCCCATTTACGTAAGAATCATCTCTATGCCAAGATTGAGAAATGTATTTTCCACCAAACGTCCAGTTCTATCTTGGGATACATTATCTCTGACAAGGGCTTCTCCATGGATTCTGATAAACTCAAGGCAGTTGTAGATTGGCCCCAACCCACTTCTCTCAAGGCGATTCAGCAGTTTCTTAGCTTCGCCAATTATGAAGAAGGCCTGTTGGCTTGGTGCATGCCGTTTTGTTCCGAGCACAGGTGAAGCAGGCTTTAATAAATTCCACAATGTCCTTGAACATGGTGGGCCACCAGAAGGTCCTTCTGATCAGATCTGTGGTTCTTCTAGTACCTGGGTGACCAGAAGATTTGGACGCATGACCCCATTCCAAGATTTTTTGTGAAATTGGGGTGCAGTGTATAAACAAACCTGCAGAGCCTCTAGACCCTACGGAATGTGTGTCTGGGTTGCCAGAATGTCATCCAAGACGTCAAATGAGTTTGCCACGAGAATGTGTTTGGATGGAAGAATGGTTTCGGAAATGTCCTCTGATTTGTCTTCTGGTAAGAACTGACGGGATAGTGCATCCGCTTTCACATTTTTGGAACCCGGAATGAAGGAGATTATATAATTAAACCTGGGGAAAAAAAGGGACCAGCTGGCCTGACGAGCTCCCAGGCATCTGGCGCTTTCTATATAGAGCAAATTCTTATGGTCCGTGAGGATTGTGACTGGGTTCTCGGTGCCCTCCAGGTGGTGTCTCCACTCTTGTAAGGCAAGTTTGATCGCTAGGAGTTCCTGGTTTGCCGACATCATAGTTTCTCTCTACTGAAGAAAATATTTTAAAGAAAAATCCGCAAGGATGTAGTTTGGCCTGCGGTGACTGTCTTTGGGACAAGATGGCCCCCGCCCCGACATCGTAAGTGTCTACTTCCAGAGTAAAGGGTAGTTTGGGGTCTGGGTGGCACAAGATGGGGGCAGATACAAAGGCTCTTTTGCGTTAGGTGAAGGCCTGAAGTGCAGCGGTTGACCAGATGGTGGCATCCATTACTTTTTTTGTTAGGGCTGTGATGGGTGCCACTGTGTACATCTGCGTTACCCCAAAGGCAGACAGCCTGATGGGGCTCCCAAGAACTGCTCCCCTCTGCACAGGACCAGCATGCTAAGGGTTAACATGTGCTTGTACTTTGTGGAACGTCAACCCCACCACTGGAATGTTAATGAGCAAAGAGGACACAAAGATCTTTTTGTTCACAGCTGCAGCAGTTTCAATCTCAACCACCCCAGTGTACATCTGCGTTGCCCCAAAGGCGGACAGCCTGAGAGGGCTCCCCAAGAACGGCTCCCCTCTGCACAGGACCAGTGTGCTAAGGGTTAACATGTGCTTGTACTTTGTGGAACATCAACTCCCACCACTGGAATGTTAATGAGCCAAGAGGACACAAAGATCTTTTTGTTCACAGCTGCAGCATATTCAATCTCAACCACCCCAGTGTACATCTGCGTTGCACTGAAGGTGGATAGTCTTTGGCGCAGCTGAAGGGCAGCCAAAGGGTGTGAGCCGTTTGCTGCCGTTCGCTGATGTTCGGTGATGTTAAAGCTGCTCTATTTCAATCTGAAACTCATAAGCCCTTTATCCCTTGTACCCAATTTTCCAACTCTATCTGTGCATGAAATGTCTGTGAATTCACTGTATAACCCTGTTCTTTGAATGTAACCATGTATGTTTTATAACTCTGTGCCCAGGACATACTTGAAAACGAGAGGTAACTCACAATGTATTACTTCCTGGTAAAACATTTTTAGAAATAAATAAATAAACTGTGGATGAAAAATTGCGAATAAACCTTCGATAGTAGTTTGCAGAACCTGGAAAACGCTGAATAGCTTTGAGCAAGTGGGTTGTGGTCATTCCAGAACTGATGTAGCCCAGAAATGCCGTAGGCCTTTGGTGAAATTGGCATTTCTCTACCTTAGCATATAGTGGTTCTCCTGAAGGCGTGAGAGGACCAACGTGGTGTGACGTACTGATGCAGTAGCCGTTATTCGAACACATCACGGCGCCAATTTTGAGTTCTCTGCTGTTCCCCACGCAGCATGAACGCGGCCAATCGCCCCAGCCACCCGCGCTTATCGCGGATGTTTTGTTTGAATTTCATGGATTCTGTTTCTTCGTTTGCAATAAAATGGATGAATTGTAATGTGTACAATACTGTGCTACTGTGCTACTGTGTCAACTTCATGTTTTTAAAAGCCAGAACAGTAAAATTCATTTTTCTACACTCACCGCGCTCGCATCTTAGTGCAGGAAGGCTGGAATTCATCCCGCAGTTTCAAATCGGGATACCGATGTACATGACGCATGAAGTGTTCGATTAACGGCCGCTGCATCAGTATGTGTTCTGAAATGTCCTTAGAAAAGATGAGAATGTCGTCTAGGTAGACAAAGACAAAGAGGTTGAGGAAGTCTCAAAACATCTCATTGATGAATTCTTGAAACACGGCTGGGGCATTACACAGCCCAAAAGGCATGACTAAGTATTCATAGTGGCCATCTAGCGTGTTAAAGGCTGTTTTCCACTCGTCACCCTGATGTATATGTATTAGGTTGTATGCCCCCCGAAGATCTAATTTAGAAAAGACAGTGGCCCCCTGAAGACGAGGTGAAGGGTATCTGTTTTTAAGGGTGATTTTATTCAATCTATAATCTATAACCTGTTATCTATACAAGGACGGGGGGATCCGTCTTTCTTCTTGACGAAGAAGAAACCTGCCCGAGCGGGGGTTGAGGAGTTCCGAATTAATCCTTTCTTCAGGTTCTCCTGGATATACTATAGTTATCATTGCTTCAGTTTCTGGAAGAGAAAGGGGATATGATCTAGTTCTGGGTAGAGCAGACCCGTGTAATAGATCGATAGGGCAATCGAAGGGGCGATGAGGGGGAAGGAGTTCAGAGTGTACCTTGTCAAAGACATCTGTAAAGTCTGCATAGACCTCTGGTAGGACTTCTCCTTTATCCTTGGTGTTCTTTATACCACAGATTTGTTGTGTGGGTTTGAAGCATCATCTGGCACAACGGTTGCTCCACTGTATAACTTCCTTTAGAGTCCAATCCAGGTGAGGATTATGTTGTTAGAGCCAAGGCAGACCCAAGATTACCTCTACGGAGGGCGTATGGATCACGTCTATTGAAATTTCCTCTTGGTGACCGTCCCCTGTAAGAATGCAAAGTTTGCAGGTCTCCAATGAGATGAATACTGGTTGGAGAAGTCGTCAATCGATGGCTTCTAACCTGAAAGGCACAGATTTACGGATAAGTGGGATTACGTTCCTTAGAGCAAAGTTGTGGTCAATTAAGTTTCCTCCGGATCCTGGGTCGATGAAGGCGGACGTAGCAACTTGGAAATTAGAGCCTTGGAGACAAATGTGGAGTATGATCCGGGTAGGTAAATTCTCCTGAATGGTAGGAGAAGGAGAAAATGTCCCCAATGTGATCCCCTTGCCCTTTTTTTGACCGTTGGTACCTCCCGGTCTGAGTGGGCATTGTAGTACAAGATGTCCGGGATCACCACAGTAGTGGCAGAGTCCGCCATCTCGCCGAAGTTGTCTCTCAAAAAAAGACAAACGGTGACTCCTCAAATGCATCGGTTCCGGGTCCTCTGTGATCGGTGGGTCTTGGGAAATAGAGTGAAAAACGGGAGATCTTACCAGAAGCAGTTGGGAGCGAGAACGTTCGGCATTCCTTTCTTGGAGGCGTTGGTCGACTCGTATACATACCCCGACGAGATCTTCTAAATTATTTGGTCATTCCTGAGCAGTCAATTCATCCTTGAGGGACTCGGATAGGCCCTGCCAAAAGTCTGCAGATAAGGCCTTGTTGTTCCAGGCTGTCTCTGCCGTGATAGCCCGGAATTCTACAGCGTATCTGGCTACGGAACGGTGCCCTTGGGACAAGTGGAACAGGGAAGAGGCTGCGGTCACCTTGCGGCATGGTGTCAAAGACTTGCCTGAATTCTTTGGTGAAATGTGCGAAGTCCTGGGTCAACTCCGGTCTCTGTTCCAAGATGGGGGATGCCAAAGCCAGGGCGTCGCCGGTGAGTAGTGCTATAACGTATGCCACCTTGGATCTTGCAGAGGAGAAACGAGAGGGAGTGAGTTCAAAGTGTATAGCACATTGATTTAGAAATCCTCTACACCCGTGTGGATCACCCGCATAGCGGTTGGGAGTCGGAAGACGCAGCTCAGCAGCAGGAGTGTGCTCCAGTGAGGGTGAAAATAAGGTGGCAGGTCTTAAGATACCGGGTTGTGCTTGTTGGATAGAAAAAGTAGAAAAACTATGGGTTAGAGCTACAATCTGAGCCTCTAATGGACAAAACTTGTTGTCAATCTCAGACAAGGCTTGGGCCACCTCAGGGGGGACCATGTTCATGGGGCTGAGCAATTTGTAACACTTGTGCTCACCACGAACAAGGCGGGTCCCCGGCACTGAGGTGGTAATATTATAAATGCCACCCACAGCAATGAGGGCACGTCTGGAGAGTGGATGGTCAAGGTATCCGGGTCAGGGTTAGAGATATAAGAACAGTCCTGATACTTGCCAAGGTCAAGGGTTGGAGCCAGTGGGATAATAGGGGTCCGATTGCTGTGGTCAGGGTGGGAGAGATGCGGAAGGTCAGAGGTAAGCCAGGGTCAAGGAGCCAGAGGTACAGAGTCCAAGGATTAAGTCGGGTTGGTACTCAGGAGATCAATCTGAAAGCAAGGCAAGGGAACACAGGGCAAGGCAAGGAACGTGGGAACAGCAAGGCTACAAAGAACTATGCTCAGCCAAAGTGCCAGTGGCACTGCTGAGCATATATGAGGGAAGGGATCTAATAGGCAGAGGGGAGAAGCAGAGGTGTGGCCTCAGTGGAGGCAAGGATATGTGGAGTGGTGTAGGAGACAGGTGGGAGTGATTAGGTGATTAGAGAATGCTGACATGAAGCTTAGGAGCGGTGCAGGAGACAAGTGGGAGTGATTAGGTGATAGTGGATGTTGACACGTAGCTAGGGAGCGGTGCCGCGCGGCGCCGTCACGTGCGGAAGGCGGGGCCCTTCCCCGTGAGGTCATGAGTATCTTTCCATGCGCGCGCATGGTGATGTTCGTGGAGGTTCCTGAGGTTGCAGGAAAGGAGGGAGCGCGCCGTAGGGGACGAGTTCCCCGATTCCTCACATGATACCTCCGTCCCTACTGACTTAAAGAATCTAAACACCTTCCTCTTCTTGTCCATTTCCTCCCCTACCTGTTTATTTAGCCACATTGGTTTTGACTTATTTATTTTATACTTATTACCCAAGGGTATACACTGATAAGTATGCTTTGCTAACAATGTTTTAAAGACTGCCCATTTATCTTCTACAGTTTTCCTTGCAAAAACATTATCCCAATGTATTACTTGTAGATTAGCCCTCAGTTTATTAAAATCTGCTTTTCTAAAGTTTAAGGTCTTTGTTGAACCCAAGTAATCTGTTTTTTGATCATTTATTTAAATGAGACAATGGTATGATCACTGTTTCAGGACTTGAATATTTGTTATTACTGCTACATTGTTTTATATTACCATACATAGAATATAATACTGGTATTGCCCCTCTCCTGGTTGGTTCCTTAATAATTTGGGTCATATAATTGTCTTTAAGCACCCCCAAAAACCTGCTTCCTTTAGTTGTAATTTAACACTTTCATCAGAACATTTCTAAATTCCAGCAAAAGATTTTACAACTTTTTGCCTAAAATGTTTGAGTAAACTTTTGGTGAATTGTTGTACTTTTTGAAAAAATTGATATATAATTAGTTTTGCTATATATCCTTAAACTTCAGATTTTCTTATACAGTACATGTGTGTATGTATTTATAACTTTACAACAGACGAGGCTGGTACAGGGGTTCATTGCATATTGATGAAATAAACAATACAAAATAAAGCAAATTGGACTCCGTACAAAAATAGTTGCACCTGGATTGAAAACTGATTGAAGGATTGACAGTGTTGTCACAAATGGGACTTTTTCAGGTTTGGCTAAAGTTTTAACTGGAGTTCCTCAAGAATCGGTACTGGGACCCCTTCTTTTCAACTTGTTTATTAATGACTTTGAGGTTGGAATAGAGAGCAAAGTCTCCATCTTTGCTGATAACATTACATTGTGTAAGCTAATAAATTTAGAACAGGATGTAATTTCTCTTCAGAAAGACTTGGGTAGACTGAAAAATTGGGCAGTTAAGTGGCAGATTAGGTTTAATACAGATAAATGCAAGGTTATGCATTTAGGAATCAAGAATAAACAGACAGTTTACAAATTATTGGGGTAAAATTAGGTCAATCCTTGATGGAGAAGGATTTAGAAGTGCTTGTAGACAGCAGGCTTCGCAGCAGTGCCCATCATCAATATATATACAGCTAAACCCCGTTATAACGCGGGTCTCGGGGTCCACCCCGAGACCACCGCGTTACTAACGGGGTCGCGAGAAAAAAAAATGGCCGCCGCGCTTTAGCGAATATTCATCCCGCGGGACAGGAGATGGGAGCGGGCATGTCCCTCCGCTCCCCGCTTCCCCCTGTCACCGCGGGACAGGCCGCGGGGCAGGAGATGGGAGCGGGGATGTCCCTCCTGTCCCCGCTTCCCCCTGTCACCGCGGGACAGGCCGCGGGGCAGGAGATGGGAGCGGTATATGTATGGTCATGGTTTCTTTTTACCTAGCTGCACTCCAAAAATTAGAGTGCTAGCTCTTTCGTAGCACAATTTATCCACTTAATTGAAGGGGCTCTGTGATGTGGGTTGCGGATTGACCTATAATCGGTCTGGGTTACAAGCTGGCATACAATGTATCAGTGCTGGCTTTGATCGGTAACCGCAGACGCGCCACCAAATCACCTTAAGTGGATAATGAGAAGGCAGGATACCATGTATCAAGAAGGCACTTCAGCTAAACCGTAGACCACTTATTCAATTGACATTTGTAAGGAATCCGCTCCTGGGTTTGGCCGCAAACCCATTCCTTACAGAACTATGCAGCTTCTAGAAAACTCCCCCTTGTATCTGCAATCAGTATCACCTGTGCTTGCAATCACTGCAGCTCTTTCTCTCTGCTCTGGCATTGGAGGAATTCCCACACCCCCTGTCTTTGGATTGGCTATCTGCCCTTCTTATACTGGCCTCTCCCTTTGACTCATTGCAGAGCATAAACCGAGTTTAACTTGGATGTCCTGTGTTTGCCACAATCACCCTTGCCTTAACCATTCCTGCTTCCCGTGCTGAAGCGTCTGGAGTCCCCAGCACTAAGATTCATTGTTCCAGTGGTCAGCTGCATATTCTCCTTGCAGAGGCCTGCAACGTTGTTCTTGTTACCTGCTGCATATTCTCCTTGCAGAGGCCTGCTTCCTGCTTCCTGGTTCCTGTTCTGAAGCACTGGATCCCCAGTGCTAACCTTCAGTTGTCCTAGGCCGGGCTGCACACTCCTCTTTCAGAGGCCTTCATCATGGGCCGCTCCCGCTCCTCGCACAGAGGCCACTCCAGCGCTGTAGCTTCTACGCTGAAGCGTTACGTACCTGACTTCCTGTTGCCGAACCCCAGCCTGGATATCATTTACCCTGCCGTCTCCAATCCTGATCCCAGAATGTCTACAGATTACTATGCCATCTCCAATCCTGAACCGGCTACGTCTGACCACGTAGTTTAAGGTCGGTGTATATACATCCCCACCTCAGTCCCGCTGTCCGGTCCCTGTTTGTGGCGAGCACGACCGTGACAACTTTGCGGTTTCAATATCTGTTGTCTGGAAACTGATACCTATCTTTAATGCAGCTACTTAGTCGCAGGCACACTTCTTCAATTTAGCACTTAGCACAGCAAATGCAGTTAGCACATTTCTCATTCATTCATTTAACTGCAGCTAGCTTCTGAGCTGCAAAACGGGGACAATAAATGTAGTGTAGGGGAAAACATGGTATTAGGGTGACAATACATTTTTACCCCTTCTGTCCCAACACGGTGTAGGATTAACCAGCTGGGCATAATACCTTTATTATTGGCCTGGTTAACCCTTTCACTGCCACAATCTCTCCGTGGGAATAACTTTTCTCACCTATCCCGAAGTTGTCAATACTTTAGAAACCTGGCAGGGGTGGCTTACCATTCTGCTAAGGGCATGCATCAACCTAGCACCTTTGCCAGTTAGCATATGGGACCCAACCCCTCTACCTGGCGACAGTAAGTCTGACCTGGGCAACCATTTCCAATGGCCCAGACTTCACATTAGGATGGGAGTACTTGGGCTACCCCTCCAAACCTGACACCTCAGAGACTCTGAGCCTTTCAAATCCGGACTTTTGCAGACATTGTGGCATCAAGTCAGCGGAATGCCTTAGAAGTCCGGAGCTGCACATCCTCAGCTCATTTACAGTGAGTCACTACACGCATACTAAGTGGAGTGCTATAATAAATGAGTGTTTCCCTGTCTCCGGTGTTCTGAATGAAAGCCCAATTATTCCTATCATGTTTAATACACTAATTTAGGGTGACTTTCATTTATCAATTTTTATGAAACGTTATATGTTTCTACCTGAACTATGCGCACGGCCAGTTTCCGAGCGTTAGGAGCTTCATAACAGAAGTTAGCAAAAGCCGCTTTTTATTCTCCCAGCGCTGGACTTAGAAAATATTTCACTCTCACCACCTTATACATGGTGGGAGAGACACTGAACCCTTATACTGGGTTCTGTGGGTTTGAGCATATACCGGGGAACCCTTGATTGTGATTTATCCCCCTGTCCCGTCTTACTGTTCTGGTCTGTGCTGAAGCAGGGAGACCTGGCGGTGAGGCGCCTAACTGCTTCCAAGGGAGGATTTTGTCCGGTGCTCTGTGTCTTTGTGTCCCAGGAATCTGGTACGATTCCTGGGTACATTTTCGGGGAAACTAGCAACTCTGGTCACCTTCTAACCAAACACACCCTGACAAAATTTTTACCATAAAATCCCCCCCTGTGAATCTCCACTGGTTGGCACTTCTGGAACAGTAAAACATACAGAAATCTTTTATTACAATACAGTTCACATACCATAACTGGGTTGACGAGCTGACACTTCAAACTCCCCAATATGACTCAGGGGTACCCAGCCGGGCATAATACCTTTATTATTTGCCTCGGTACCCCCTCACCGTCACAGGCTGCTCATATGTATGCTGTCCCGAGGAGAATAAAGCTCCCAGGTAAGGATCCAAGTGATGTTACTGAATATTGTTGGTCTGGTCTAGTTTAGCTAGCCAGCCAGGTAGATAAACATAACTTGTGTTTACTTAGTTCCCCTAACAGGGATAGGTTTTTGGTTTATGTTTTGTTTTACTTAAAGGGACAGAGAACCCATTGTTTTGTTATATTTTTGGGCAAATAAAACCACCAGCATATTATTTCACCGGAAGAATTGTGTTGCCTCCTCACTAACCACGGTCCTCCTGCCACAAGTGGTGTCAAAAGTGGGATGCCTAACACCCTGTAAAAGGGATGTAGCCGCACATTATGACTGGTGGATCCTGCGCGGACTGGTACTGTCAGTATGGAGGCTAAGTGGCTAAGACCAGAATCATATAGCCCAACCAGGATCCTTGAGATGGTGGTGTTGGACCGCTTATTCGAGCATTACCCAAGGACCTCCAGACATTGGGTGGGAAAAAGAGATCCCCTCACTTATGATGGCATGGTAGGTGCAGTGAAACATTTTCTAGTCACCAGTGAACTGTCACGCTCCACGTTCTCTCGCACAAGCCAAAATCAGTGGCCCAACACGAACAGTAGAAGCCAGGGCTGGAACAAGGACCCGCGACTGGCCACACGGTTTGAGGGAGTGGAATAAAACCTGGATAAGGACAGAAACTCTAAATCTCTGAAATGATTTCAAGACCGAACTGGGCCAATTGTTTGTTTTGAGTGTGGAGAGGCGGGAGATATTAAGGCCCTAATTTGTCTGAAAAAATGGATTGTGCATATGACTCTGTGAGGTCAGAGTTCGGTGGAGTGGCATTTGTGACCCGTGGAGAAAAATACCCACAACTTCCTCATCACTGTGATTTTAAATGGTAAACCAATCTCCGTCTTGGTAGACTCAGGGAGTGATATTAACTTGGTATCAGGGAAGTTGGTTAAGCATCTCCAGTTACGCCAGGGGGAGAAGCTGCAGGTATTATATGTGCAAGGGTGTACGCTTCAGTGCACCACGATGATAGAAGTAAAAATCGAGGGGAAAGTCATCCAAACACCGGCAGCAATTGTACCAAAGTTACCCCAATCCCTAGCGTTAGGTTGTAATTTTCCTGGTTTTGACACCCTGATCAGAGGATGACTCACCTTAAACAATCCTACTCCGGATGAGGTTTTTCCTTTTACAGACCCTGAATTTGTCTCTGAAGTGTCAAAAACCCTTAAATCAAAACGAGGACCCCACCCCAGTTAGCACTGTTACTACTCCTAACAGAGGGAGAACAGAGGATGAGGAGTTGTCAGAGACAGGGCTTGTTGACACTCTTACCCATAGATGTAACCAGCCAAACTCCAGAAGAGGAAGGTTTTGGATGTCTAGAACTTTCCCCAAGTAATTTTGGTAGGGAACAGTTGAAAAATGGGTTTAGCCAAGCAGTAGAAGTTAATAGGGTCCTGGTAGAAGGAACAACCAATGACACCTATCCCTATTTTTTTGTATTAAAATGATTGGTTGTACCATGTGAGCCAAGGAGAGGGCCAAGAAATAGAAACATTTCTACTACCCAGTTCATTAGTAAGGAAGGTCCTAGAGCTAGCACACTCTCACTTATTGGGGGTCATCTTGGAGTAGAGAAAACACAGAAAAGAATCCTAAAAAGATTTTACTAGCCAGGAATATATAATGCAGTAAAAAGGTTCTGTGCCTCCTGCCCCGAGTGTCAGTTGACAACTCCCCGACCAAGCCTGAGGGCCCCGTTAATTCCTATGCCAATTATTGAGATTCCATTTGATAGGATTGCTATGGATATAGTGGGTCCCTTGAGAGAAATCTGCCAAGGGTCATCAATACATTCTAGTAATTCTAGATTATGCCATTCGCTATCCAGAGGTGTAATACGTAGTACGTAATACTTCCGCCAAAACTATAGCTAAGGAATTGTTCCAAGTATTCTCCCAACTCGGGATACCGAAGGAAATTTTAACAGATCAGGGCACCCCGTTTACGTCTAAACTTATGCGAGATTTATGCGTAGAGCTAAAAAATAAAGTCCCTAAGAACCTCTTTTTACCATCCACAAACAGACGGACTGGTAGAAAGATTTAATAAAATTCTTAGATAATGTTGAGGAAGGTGGTTGATAGTGATGGGAAGAACTGGGACACCTTGTTTCCTTATCTCTTGTTTGCTATCTGAGAAGTACCACAGGCCTCTACAGGGTTTTCCCCATTTGAACTCCTTTATGGGAGATGCCCAAGAGGGATTCTAGATAGCCTCAAAGAAGAGTGGGAGCAACAAGCTGTTCCAGGGAAGAATGCCATCCAATTTGTAGAAGATTTAAAAGAATGCATTGCACATGTTACTCCCATAGTCAGACCTTTTCAGACTCCTTGAGAAAGTGCTGTAGAAGCGTGAAACTAGTGGGAGTGCTTTTCCCCTGTTTTGTTATGTATTTTTGTTTTATGTAGCTTAATAAATTAATTTTATTTTTCATCCACCTGGTGAGTTGCTGAGTTCTTTTGCATAGTTTTTTGCATAGTCTCATCGTCCAGCCCATCCTACGTTGATCTCCAACATTTAGAAGAGGCACAGAGGGCCCAACAGAACCTTTACAGGGAGGAGGAGTGGCTCAGTGAGTAAAATACACTGACTGGCACTGAGTTTGAACCAGGGGAGCCTGGTTCAATTCCCGGTGTTGGCTCCTTGTGAACTTGGGCAAGTCACTTTATCTCCCTGTGCCTCAGGCACCAAAAAAAAAAACCCTGTGCCTGCAAAATGTCTCTGTAAAGCACTACGTATAACTAGCAGCGCTATACAAGAACATGCTATTATTATATTATTATTATTATTTACAACGGGAAAGCTACGGTTCGCAGCTTCCGACCAGGGGACCGAGTAATGGTGCCTGTTCCCACAGCCGTAAGCTGTTATCACATTGGCAAGGGCCATAGGAAGTTCTAGAACAGGTCGGCCCAGTGAACTATAACATTCGACAGCCAGATTGGAAAAAGGTAGAGCAAATCTATCACATAAAACTGTTAAAATCCTGGAAGGATAGAGCGGTATGTCTGACGGTGGTAGCTAACAAATCCAGGAATGTGGTTAGTTTGAATATCGGCAGAACTCACTCCTGAACAATAAGGGGAAGCTTTAGAATTGATAAATAAGAACCGAGATGTATTTTCCAGTGTACCAGGGAAAACTAGGGTGGTTTCCCATGATATTGTCACCAAGCCGAGAATAGACGTTAAGATAAGACCTTACAGGATCCCAGAAGCCATAAGAGGGACTATGCAGTCAGAGGTAAAGAAGATGCTAGACCTAGGGGTAATTGAGGAGTCCCATAGTCAATGGTCCAGCCCTATTGTCTTGGTACCTAAGCCTGATGGGTCAATACGGTTTTGTAATGACTTTAGAAAAGTCAATGAAGTCTCGAAGTTTGACGCCTATCCTATGCCCCGGATAGACGAGTTAATTGAGAGGTTGGCGAGGGCCCGTTTTCTAACCACTTTAGATCTAACAAAGGGTTATTGACAAATCCCATTAACAGAGTCCGCAAAAGAGAAAACCGCCTTCTCCACACCTGATGGCCTCTTCCAGTATACCGTTTTACCATTTGGCCTTCATGGGATGAATAAATAGTTACAGCCGCTCTCGAACTATGCTTCAGCGTACTTCGATGATGTGGTAATTCATAGTCCAGATTGGGACTCACATCTACAAAAGGTTGAGGCAATGTTGAGAACCTTTCGGAAAGCGGGTCTTACAGCCAACCAAGCTAAATGTTCAGTCGGCTTGGCAGAGGCAAAATATCTGGGCTATGTAGTGGGAAGGGGGACTGTAAAACCCCAGCTCAATAAATTAGAACCCATTGAGAATTGGTCCCTTGCCATTAAAAAAAAAAAAAAAAAGGTTAGGACATTTCTAGCCATTGTAGGTTACTACAGGCGATTTATTATTTTGCAACCCAGGCTGCACAGCTTTCAGATTTAGTAAAAACAAGGGCACCCGATGTGCTAAATGGAGCAGTGGTGCGGAGACCGCATTTTTTGACCTACGTACAGCACTCTGTAGTCACCCAGTCGGTAGCCCTGGATTTTACAAAATACTTTTTTCTGCAAATGGACGCCTCCGAAGTAGGTGTTGGAGCAGTCCTGTTCCAGTTTGTATGAGTTGAGGAACACCCTGTCTTGTATTTAAGTCGCAAATTGTGTCCCCGCGGACAAAGGTATGCCACGGTAGAAAAAGAATGTTTGGCCGTAAAGTGAGCACAAGACTTTAAAATATTACCTATTAGGCAGGTTGTTTACGCTCATTACAGAACATGTACCATTACAGTGGATGCATACAGTAGAAATAAAGAAAAGAACTATAGAGTTACCCGCTGGTTTCTATCATTAAAACCCTTCAATTTCACAGTGCAGCATTGGCCAGGCATACTGCATGGTAACGCGGATGCACTTTCTAGGGTGCACAGTCTCGGTGCACGGGCCGCTCCAATCAGTAATGTTATGCTGGGGAAGGAGATATATGACAGAGTCATGCACTCTGTATACATTAGTAGGAGGTGACAGTATGCCTGCTTTCCAGTATGCGAGGAGTTAACCCCACTGATTAGACAGTCCACCGGTGATTCTAATTAAGTAAGCTCACCTGCTTTTAAATGAGGAAGAGGAAATGTCTCTGGGGCAGCAGTCTCCCTCAGACACTGAGAGAGGACAGAGGAGAGCTGAAAGACAGACACAAGCTGCTCATATTTATGCTGTCCTCAGGGGACACAAAGCAGAAAAAGCACAGGTTCTCTCTTGTCACTTTAAGTTTATTGCCACCAGGTGAAGATGGACAGACGGTCAAGTCATTACCGGACCTGGGACTATCCCAGAATCCTAACCCGGTGGGAGGGATATGGACTACAAACCGCCGGTTGAGCAAAGACTCTACTGGAGGAGGATCTCAAGCGACATGAAGCGAGCATAGCTACAACTGCTGATGCAGGGGCAACCATTTCGGCCAGGGTCCTGGAGGATCTTCCAGCCCTGGAGAAAGTGGAGGCAGCAGGAGGAGAATGGGGGAGCAGAGGATCCAGAGGGTGAGCGTGAACCACAGAGTGCAGCCGTAGTAGTCCCAATTGCTACCTGTCTCTCTGCCACAGGACTTACCTCTCTCCTCACCATTTGGGGAGAGGGGATCCCCTTTGAGCAGAGGTTGCAGCTTCTCAAGGTGTGCAGCCCTCAAGACTCTGGCTGGACCCTGACCAACCTCCCCTGCCATAGGTGTCACACTACAGATTCAGAAAGTTTGTAGACGGCACGGACGACATTGAAAGATTTCTCAAGGTGTTTGAGGATCTTGTATTGTGGTTGTCGCCACTATGGATGGGGATAGCCCTGAAGACCTTCCAGGGGATACCATCAGTGGACAGCAATGACTACCAACATATGAGGCTTTGTTACTGTGCCAGTATGCCCTCACTCCAGAGGCATACCGTGACATTTTCAGGTCTAGGGACAAGACTGGCCGGGAAATACACATGCTATTTGCCTCCCCACTAATCCAGCATGGCACTCAGTGGGTGGAAGGATGTAAAGCCACCAAGTACCACAGCTTACTGGACTTAAAGTTCAAGGAGCAGTTTTAACAGCAGGGTAAGGGATTGGGTGTTTGACCGAAAGCCAGCCGCTTGCCGGGATGCAGCCAGCCTGGATGATGAGTAGGTCACCAGCCGTGCGCTGTCGGGCAGGAAAGTGTCTGCCCAAAATGGAGGCACTCTGGCTCGGGCACACAAGGGCACTGAATCCAACAACGGCACTCCACATTGAAAGCCAAAAGCAGCTGCAGAGGGGATGGGACGTGAAGGGGTACCCAGACCAGTAAATAAAGGTATTATGCCCGGCTGGGTGCTCCTGAGTCATATTGCAAAATGTGAAGTGTCAACTCTGCAGCCCTGGCTGCAAGCCTGTAAATGCATTATTGTGTAGAAAGCCAGTGCATCAGAAAAAAACAGTCCTGTTTGGCATAATAAACTGAGGTTTAGGATAAACTCCTTCAATGTAAGCATATAGCATAACGAAGCCCTAATAGGGTTAGGGGACTAGTACCTAATGCCAGCGGCACCATAAATAAATAGTAGAGACCAACGTCCCATATATCAGAGAAAAAAGGGGTACAGCGACCCACAAAGTGAACTCACTCGGTTTCTCCTGGAGTATCCAAACTCAGAATCTTCATAGGCGTGCAATCTCCCAGGTGATGGCGGGAACAAGTAGAAAAATAAGGCAGTGCACTACCCAAAGTAACAGAAGGAGGCTCACGGTTTTAAGCAACAAAAAATAGATTTATTACTTAAAAAGTGGACAAAAGGGCCACAGCAGGGGTCCACCAACTAGTTTCAGGCAAAAATGCCCTTTATCAAGGTGTACAGAACAACCCAAAAAAAAACAATTTATAATACAGCACTGATCATGCTATCACATGACGTCATGACCAATCAGAAAGCAGCACCTATTAGATGTGTCACATCAATAAACTAAACTTTATTAGACCTCACATGTCTGCAAATACAAGATAATGAGTATGAGCAAACAGGTTGTGTGCTCTGATTGGTGCACTGACTTCTGGAACAATTGTAACTTTATTAAACTGACATTTAAAAACATCCATGACAACAAAAAAGGGGCTTCTTAAACCTTAGTGCAAAGATAAAAAACAACAAAATATAAAGAACAGACATTCTACATAAGGACTAACATTAATAATAAACTTAAAAAAGAATATTAATAACAATTACAACTTAAAATTAAAAACATAAACATATGTATAAAGTGCTATTAATCAAAATTGAAATTGTGAGAGAGATAATAATACATTAACTCCCATGAGGAATTTGAACTATGTCCTAGATGGCATGAATATTAAAAATTGACAAATATAGCACAGTTGCACACAGAACATTTGCAAGACCAGGAGGGCACAAAATAGATTCATACATAATTGTTAAATGTTACTTAATCATTTATCCCCTCTTTCCTTTAAGATTATTAAGCACATAGACCAGAAATTAACCCTAAAATAAAAAAAGAAGGGAAGAATCCCCTAAGTATGGAATCAATAATGGTCATATGTGATCTTAGGTTTATCCAAAGGGAAGGGGGAAATGTCAACATTTGAATACTCCAAAGAACAATAAATATTGAATGTGAAAAGATTAGGTATATGTTAATTTCACAAAGCAGGGACATGATGATTTCAAAAGACCAATATTCTATTACAGAATAAAATCAGAAAATGTCTATAACAGAAGATAACATATTTTTATCAAGTTTTTAGGGATTTTCTAGGAAGGTTCCCTAGTAGACATTTGGCAGATATTTCAACACTTAATTAGCAAGATTTTTTAGAAAAAGCATATAGTTAGCAAGATTTTTAGCAAATTTTATAACCAATCTCTCAAACTTTTTTGGCAAATTTTTGGCCAATTTTCTAATCATTTATTTAACAAATTCTGCAACAGATTTTACAGTGAATCTCTAGCAGGATTAATAACAGAATTTTTAGCAACATTTTTAGCAGAATTTTTTTTAGCAAAGATTTTTAACAAGGTTTTTAGCAAGATTTTTAGCAAAAATTAGAGGAAATGTCCCAGGTCCCAATCTGTATTAAGTCCAAATGGAACCTGGGTTTTCAAAGTAAATATCCAAAAGGCCTCTCTCTGATCAAGCCTCTTGGTACGATTACCACCTCTCTCATGACACAAAACTGACTCAATCCCACAAACATTGAGTAATCTACTATCTCCCTGTGGGCAGTGGGTACAGTGTAGTGGAACCGGATGATTGAGATCTTTTTTCTTAATGAGCCTCACATGCTCCATAATGCGTATTTTGAGACTCCGTGTAGTCCGGCCCACGTACTGTTTCCCACACCCACAGGTGAGAAGGTAGATCACAAAAGTAGTCTTACAATTGATAAAACTGCGTATATTGAAAATTTCCTTAGTACATGTACTCTGAAAGGTTTTGGTTGGGGATAACTGAGCGCAAATTTTACATGAACCACATCTATATGAGCCTATGGTTATAGGGTTCCTATTGTATGAGTGACCTGAGAACAAACTGGGGGAGAGTGAATTAGATATAGTTTTGGCCTTTTTGAAAACCAGTTTGGGTTTATGTGGGAGACTATGGGCCTCATGCAGTAAGCGTTGATAAGGGAAATATGGCCATGTTATAGCCAAAATTGGGTTTGAGATTCAGTAAGCGCCGATAAGTGCTTCATATCGCCAGGTTTCGGAGCCGATAATTTGGTTATGGCCAGTCGCCTGCCGATAAGCCTGTTTTCGACACTGATCGCCACTTTTTTAAATCGGCTGGATTCAACAAAAAAAAACAGCTTATCGGGGCTGATCGGCACTACGAAATTGAGATGTTATGGCCGATTTCTCCCGCCAACTAAAGTTGGCATTTTGGACGGGAGAACGATCGCTAAGGCTGCCGGAACGGCACTTAGAAAAAAAAAATCTTCTGTACATCAATGGAAGTCAATGGAGCGGGGACGTATAACAGTATAGTACTGTTTACGTTTCATTGCTCACAATACAAACGTCATTTGCATTACAGTGTGGGGGCATTCCCTGCATTGTGTCACAGCTGATGTGTCTTATTTGCATAACATTCGACTTTTACATGTTTTCAGCATTTGCGGGTCACATTACTCATCATGTGATGATGTGGCAAGGGAAAATACTATACTACACTCTTAAAGGAGAACCTCACATCATATCACACATTTTACTCAACTCAGCGACAATTATTTACATGATGTCACACATGTCACACATACACCGTATATTCATGTTCCTTTACATTACACAATGCTTGTAATGTGTCACGCATCTTTAAACCTTCATGTACATCTAAATTCTCATGTTTACATCTACGTTTGGGTCCTCCCTATTTTCATGACGTCACTTATTGGACGCTCAATCACATTGCATGTTTACATTGTAACCGTTGCATTACAAGCACTTCAACCTAACTTATACACACATGTACAGTAATTCATCATTGGGACACCTTGTAAACTCATTCTATACCAACTATCCTCCTTACACAAATGCATGCATATGCACACGACTATTCATTGTTGCCAACATGTCACAATAACATGGATAATTACACATGTTACACAAAACTTTTCCCACGTCAATCTCAGCCTTTTTGTCTCATTACATGACTGACTCTTGCGTTCACAAGTGTTACATGCATTGCACATGCAACTATTTATTTGCAAGCAATCTTTGTACAAAGCTTCACGTCACATCATTGCCAAATATCATCATTCCCTGCAGAATACACACAACAAATACTTAGAACAACAAGTGCACACAGCTTGCCACAGAAGTACTTTATTATGTTAATGTAACACCTTGCATTTTACTATGTCACCTGACATCATCACATACCTATTTAAAGGACGCACATTACCTGCTCATTCACAGCTACTCATTTCAAAATGTTGCGAATGTTTAGGAGACGCAGGAACATTCTTTTCTATGACATGCTTGCTGATCAAGAGAATGATATAGGGCAAGGTAGGGACACACCGAGGGACAGTGACAGTGACGCGGATACGACAGGGACAGGGAGAGGGACAGGCCGAGGGACAGGTAGAGGGACAGGAGATCAGAGGAGAAGACAGAGGAGACAACTTGTGCCTCGTCCGCGTCTGTACAGGGAGAGAACCCTGTTAGATGGGATGAGTGAGGAGGAGATTGTAAGTCGCTATCGTTTGAGTTCAGCAGCAATCTTATCTCTTTATGAGGAGATAAGGGGGGATTTAGATTTTTTCACAGCCAGAGGTCGTGCAGTCCCTGGGCTTGTTAAAATGCTGTGCTCATTACATTATCTTGCTTCCGCGTCATACCAGACAACTGTGGGCATAGTGGGCGGGGTCTCGCAATCTACATTCTCGCGGGCCTTGACCCAGTTTCTCTATGCACTCAATAGACGCGCTAGGAATTATATTCATTTTCCTACAGAGGCAACAGAGTGGCTGGAAGTCAGGACTGGCTTTTATAATATAGCAGGGATACCATCTGTGCTGGGTGCAATCGATTGCACACATGTTGCTTTGATTGCACCTAGTCAGAGTGAGCATGTGTACCGCAATCGGAAGCACTACCATTCACTCAATGTACAGGTGGTATGTGATGCCACGATGAGGATAATGCATGTGGTACCCAAGTTCCCTGGTTCCAGTCACGATTCCTCTATCCTGAGGAACTCTTCAGTCTTCCATGCGTTCGAAGAGGGACATTTTGAACCTGGTTGGCTGCTGGGTGAGTACATATTTACATGTTCTAACACAAAACACATGTTGATTTAGGAATGTTGGCATTGTACAATTTGATCACTAATGTCAGCTTATGTGTGCTCCATTCATTATAGGTGACTCAGGATACGGAATTAGGCCGTGGCTCTTGACTCCGGTGCTAAACCCTCAAACTGAAGCAGAGGAGAGGTACAATGCAGCCCATATATCTACAAGATCTGTTATAGAGAGGACATTTGGCCTACTCAAGACCAGGTTTAGGTGTCTGGACAGAACTGGTGGGGCTCTTCTATACAAGCCTCAAAAAGTGTCTGATATTATCCTTGCCTGTTGCATTTTGCACAATGTTGCACTCAGGCACAATGTACAGTCAGACCTAGCTGAGGCTTTGGTAGACGAGCATCCCACCCATGTAGCTGCTGAAAATGAACAAACAGCCAGTGGTGGCCAGACACGACAGAATCTCATCAATTCATTTTTTTCTTGTAAGTACAAACTCATATGTTCCTAGTACTACTTTTATAGTTTAATTATGTTATATTAACAATAATGTTTCTTTATATAACCTTCTGTTAGAACACAGATGAATATGGGTTGCACACCTTTCTTTTCTCTGCTGTGTGCACAAAGGGATGTGGCACCGGTATGTTATTGTTGCACAGGTTATATAATCCCTCTTCAATTGTACTTTAGTTGTGTGTATGTGAATACAACTTGGGTAACAAAGCAATAATATTTTAGCATTGTGTTATTCCTTATGCTAAGACAAAACACATATTATGCCCATAATCATTCATGCTTCTAGTATGCTTACATACAATGTTATTGGTGCAGTGTAACATGTACATCCAGATGATGTGTACACCAGGCTGATTTACATTTTGAATGTCATTAAATATACATGGTGTTGCACATTTAACACCAAATACACACTTTGATGTGTTCTTTACGATACTGAAGATGGCATGTCAATGTTTGCAATTTATATATTGTTCCTTTGCATTATAGGTATATTTGCAGTATGACTGATCATGGTATGTATATTTGCTGACATCTCTCATAAGATGTGGCTACCTCAATCTTCCTATAATTATTGGAACTAAAAACCCAACATATTGGTTTAAACACAAATGTTACATATATGTACTTTCTGTATCATGTATATGCATTTAGCTACTCTTGAGCTTTCATGTGCATTGTATTACAAAATGATTACTCACATTTCATCACATTTTATGTATGTTTCCTTATAATTTCCATTAATGTAATATAGAGGTGGTTGGAGAAAAGGGGATAACTGTACTTATTTGTTTACTTACGGTAGCACATTCATCACTAGCATAGACACACTTTTTAAGACAACTGTTTGTGTCTCTATCAATTGGTGTAGGATCCATGTATAACACCGACAAATGATAACACCAGCTTTATTATGGTAGCTTATATCATCATATTGACTATACTATGTATTGCTAAACGATTAATAAACACAGTAAACTATAGTTAGTTAGGTTAATGAAATATACACAGAAACGTACTTCATAACATGATGGTGATGTCATATTCAGAACATCATGCATTGGAGGGGACCATAACATCTGGCCAGTAACATTATTTGCTACAGTCCCAAACCATTTTATCTACATACCCATGTAACAAGAGATTTTAAAAATAAATGGCTACTTGGTTGTAAGTGTCCTTTACATTGGGAGAAGGAGTGGCTCACTGAGTAAAGACACACACTGGCACTGATAGTTTGAAGCAGGGGAGTCTGGTTCAATTCCCGGTGTGGGCTCCTTGTGACCTTGGCCAAGTCACTTTATCTCCCTGTGCCTCATGCGGCAAAAAAACATTTGTACGTTCCACGGGCCAGGGACCTCAGGCTGAAACATGTGTCTGTAAATCGCTGCGTACAACTAGCAGCCCTATACATGAACATGCTCATATTATTATTATTATTGTTACATAGTTTCGACAGTCATACGTTCCATTACATATTAGAATACACAAATGTGTTAGCAGAGTGGGAATGGTTGTTATATATAAAACACACCATGTCATAAAATGTTAGTAGTCATTAAAGAACACTCAATAAAAATTCATGAGGCACTCTTTTGCAACATCATAATGTTAATTAAGTGCTTATGCAATATAGGCATAAGGGTATCACATTTTTAATTGTTTGTTAATAAGCGCTGCAAGCAATATAAAATTAGTTCCATATGTAGTATAGTAGTCGGTGGCTCCTCCTCACAATCATCTCATATAAAGGTAGACTCTTCTGAAATCATACATTGATCCGATTGTATCTTCCCCGACATCTCTGAAATACAGCAAACACATGATGGTCAAAGATGGCACCTTACTAGATATGCATCCGTGACAACGCGTTACGCAGCTCTATATGATTGTGTAGATACACACGTCAGTCACTTATATGTTAGAAGTAAAACTGTTCATCAGTATGTAATGTTTCTTTAAATTTGTAGCAGGCATAACTATGTATAAGAAGTGAACGTTGCCTGTATACTGAAAGATGTGCGCGCACATCTTTGTGTGCGCACGCACTTCACGCTTGGCTCCACTAACTGTTAGCGCATGCGCAAAACAAAGCGTACGTTGTGCGTTCAATACATGTTGAAAATACCAGTAAACATAACATCTTTATTTCAAATACAATGAAGACGAAACTACATTCGTTCTAAACGAGTACATCTGTATTCTTTTTAAACAGACGTGTTTGAACAGAAAGCACGGCCGATAACACAATGCGCAAATGCAATACGTGTGACGTCATGTTAAGCCAGCGTGAAACGCACGCTAACACTCCTCCCACTCAATTAACATTCGGCTAACGCCCAGGGTACGCCTACAAACACTGAGCCGCACGCATCACACACTGCAGTTACCGTTACTATAACAAAACATGACAGCCAATAGGCTTTGAGGCGCGCACGTCGCTTGGGGGCGGGACTTACATCAGTAATCCTTTTTAAGGACGCCTTGGCCCATGACAAGGGTCCCACGTCATACGTGGTGGACCCGGTTTTCAATGTTGTAGATGTTGCATGATAACAAAACAGGTATGTGTTAGAGTAATGGAAAAATGTTGCTAATATGTTTAAAGAGATAGGAAAGTACGTATATTTATTCCGTCAGCAATGTGTACTACTCTTTCAGGTTCTACTATATTGTATTAGGAAACAATTTGTTTGTGATCGCTACATGTTATGCAGTCTGCAATGTTACGCTGTATCCACGCATTGAAAGTGAAAATGGTGGTTACAAAAAAAAAAAAAATTTTAACGCAGAGTCAACGCATAACGATTGTTATATTTACCATTCTTCTAGAATTAACTCTTCGCCTGGCTGCAACTGGTCGCTCCAGAAATGCAAGGCATTTTCATCCACGCTTAACCCAACCGCTGAATCCAGTATGGCACATATCTCCTCCAGGATGCGCTCATAGGAATCGCCACTGCTTTCTTCAAATAATTGGTCGGGAGGTAGGTTCATTTCTTCGGGTTCCCATTCCAATGCATTTTCAGCTGAAAGGCTTGGTACATAATCATAGTACTTTTGTTCTTGTACAATGTGGGTTTCAGGAATGGAGGCTGCAGATATTGCAGCACGTATCGATTCAAACGGATCAGTAGTAGCGGATACATTGCTATTGCCATTAGGAATAAATATGCCTTTCACGACAATATAAGTGCCGTCTTTCAGGAGAAATTGTTTTTCCGGGGCAATCTTCCAGAAACCATAGGTGTGTTGTAGCTTATCCTGGTCACGTTCAAAAAAGTCATTACTTGATAAAGTGAATCTTATTGAGGAATTAAAATTCCGTGCATGCTTACGGTCTTGGTAATAAGGATATTTTGCTCGAATGAAATCATCGATTTGGCGTGTGCTTGCTTTCTGTCCGCGACTGTTCAAGATGGCTTCACAGATCATGTACTTATACCCTAAAAGGGGATTAATATTGTTAACGAATTCATCAGCCATGTCTGAGTAGCACAAAAGCTGTGTGCAGGTCTGTGTTATTTGCTCATCAAAATGAATGTGCTGAATGGCTAACAAACTCCTGTTTTTCCTTGTCAAGGTCAACAAAACTAACTACTTTGACTCCTTATTTCAAACGCCAATTGGATTTGTTTGTCTAATTGGGTTAACAGTTGTGGTTCGTGATATGGGACTGTGGGAGAAACATTTCTCCTTCTTTTATCTCGTTTGTGAAAAACATCCCTAGACTTTGAATGCGTTCACATAGTGTTTTTTTGAAAACTAACAAAGACCACTGTGTGAAAATATTTCTTAGCCAGGCATATCAGTAAAAACACACCTGCAAAAAGAAATGTTTTTTCCCCGCTTACATTTCTGTGTGTATGTGAAAGTCTGGTTAACTCCCTGTCTGCATGAGTTTAAATACGTGTGTATATATATATATATATAAATATATCTCTCTTATAAAAATATATATATATTTATATATTATATTTTATTTTTTTTAATATTGCAGGAGTACACACAACATTGATGGCATTAAGTATACCTTGTATGAAACCTATTTAAATGGTGAGAAACATGATTGAATTAAGTAATAAACATTTGTTTAAGCACAATACTGTTAGAGTCTCATACTTAGGATATTTCTCAAACATTGTTTTTTTGTGGGTTTCCGGGCGACAGATTGATAATAGATAAATTTTGTACATAAAAATCATATGTTGTGTAGTGATATCAGTATCATATGTACATAACTATCATGAGATGACCATTCAACAATGGTTATCATGAGGTGGTTCATATTGCAAAGTGTTGTTTTGGTAGAGGATATGTGTGGTACAAAGCGAAGAATGTGGCCACACCTAATGTGGCTGTGACTCAACAAGACAACAACAGCAGTGTGTGATAATGTGATTTTGATAGTAGTGTCCAACTATTAGATTATGAGGGAACTAAGTGTGACGTACGCTTTGAAAGAAGGAGGGTTTGTGGGGCATTTAGTAGCTAGAGTTAAGCTTTCAAATGAGTGTGATTAAACTCAGTGTTTGCTATTCAGGTTGTAAGAAAGGTATTCCTCCCCCAAAAAGCCTTTAATCAGCCAAACCTTTAAATACTGAAACAGGTTGAAAATGGTGGAACTAAGTTGACCGTGAATGGGCTCGTTAATTAGTGTGTGTGCTGAACCCAACCCCCTCTGTGAAGGATTGACTGTGATGAGATATTAATTTGAAGCTGCTTTCAAAAATGGTAGAGAGCTAAGTAGTCATCTGCAGTGTTTAAGTTATGAAAACAATGACATAACAATGCACGTGTGCCTCATTATGATGTCTGTATATGACATAAAGCAAAAAATGGACTTTTTCAAAAGCAACAATAGATGTGGTAGTGCAGTGGATGTTTGTAGGCGTTTTACATGACAATTTCTTTGATTGCATGCTAAAATAGCAGTAATGTCATGCTTGTCGAGTGTGTAAAATAAATAAATAAACAATATATGATACATATTTCTGTTCTGTACTGGAGCTACTAATAATTCTCAATGAACAGGTGTTACACAGATGTACTACCCTGTTGTTCCCCATCTTCGACCACCATCAATTGCTTCCATGCGCGATGCATTTGGGGAAATTCACATGTAAATGAGCAGCAATGGCGTGCTATATTAGTTACTGCCTTTTAGTAGGACTACTACATAATATGTCTATTTGAGATATATATATACAGAATCAGACAATGTACATATATAGATGCAGGTATGCTTATTTGTTGAAGACAGTATAAAAAAAGCAGTGTAAATATGCAAAATAACTGTAAGCATGACACGCCTAGACAGTAATTATTTATCACCTCCGCTGGAAATTGTGACGGATAAAGTTCCAATGTCACGGTCACCAGCACAAAGCATCATTCCACGCCGACGGTAAGTAATTTTGGCGAAGCAAGCTCCCTCCAATGGAGTCAATTGAGACGTTGTGGTGTGGGCCACCCCAGGCCAGTAGCATGCACGTGCTTGGTCTTTTGTATTTTCTTTGTTTCAATTTTGGACCTAATATCATCAAATCTTTTCTATTTTCCGACAATGATTACGTGTCCTGACACTATTACCTCACAGGCATTGACACACATGACTATATGTGTCCACATTTCTTTTTTGCTATGCCCACTTGGTCCGCCCTTGAAAAACAATATAACAATAGGAGGTAAATTAATAATATATAAGCACACAGTTTTCCTACACTGCGTACTTTTTCCAAGATGCAAAACATGCTGTTTTATGTGTAATATGTGAAGCACATGAGATCCTTCACTACTAAACTTAAGTAAGCAAGGTTGTCCTTCATATTGGATGCAGTTTGGCAAATTGACCGCCTGTGTTTATTGCTTGTAAGGCATGATAAAAAGCTGTGTTTTCCACACTAATGAAAATAGAAAAGATATGTGTACCCATATTTGCATATGAAAAAACTCAGATGACCTAGGATCATGTATTTGAATACTAAATGTAAAGTTAAAATTACCTACTAAATGTCATAGAGGACTGTCATAGTGCTCCAGAATGCCAGTGCAAGAGCCCTATTTTCCTGGTCATTGAAGCGAGGATTACGTGGCTTCTCCACACGTTTCTTCCGAGCAGGTTTAGGGTCAGAGCTTGGCTGGTGTGATACGGGATCTATTTCTATTCCAACCCGTCGAAGATGTCCATCAAAAGCATGCACCAGCAAGCACCCCACCAACAGACACCCATCAGCAACTGCGCCGACACAGCAGCACTCCAGCACCAGCAACTCCCACTCACTGAGCACCAGCACTCACATCCGTAGCACAGACACCACACTCCTAGCACCAGACTCACACTCCTAGCACCAGCACTCCCACGCACCAGGCACTCCCCCTCACAGCAACAGCACCTCCACTCCACACTCCCACTCACACACATCATCCAGAACACCTAGAGGCACACAGCCACTCCAATCCAGCCATCATCAGAACACACTCGAGCCCAACTCCAACTACATGCCAGCATCCACCAGCACCCACTCGGTTTGCACCAGCACATCACTCCCATGAACAGTAGTTCACTCCGACGCGTACTCCCACGAGTAGCACTCCATCCCACCAGCATCACTCTTCCACGCTTTGAGGGCATACTTCAGCACTCACAAAAAAACAGACAAGAAATGTACAGGCAATCACACGACCCCACCCATGCCACATATAAAACAGACAAGATTTTGTAAACAAAAAAAAAGGACAAAGTCTCACCCAATTACACAACAATCTCTCAGTAATATGCACAAATCTTCAATCGTCCAAGCTCGGTGCGTCT